>JAIFGZ020000063.1:0-413978 GCA_019925245.2 Oryza australiensis | reverse complement strand
AACTTGCCGACCGTCGGCTCCGAGTCCAATCACCCGAATTGGCCAACAGCGGCGCCTAGTGGGAAGACATATTGACACCATAGTATACAAGAATATAATATCGGCTCAACCCGTAATGTGTACACAAATCCCTTTGCCTCACGATACCACTAAGCTATAGGCAAGATGTGTGCCATCCCTTCAATAGCTTAACCATTCACTCGAACCTTATTGGATTATCTGTCAGTTGATTGACTCCTCAATCAACTTAGCATGGCCATGCATTTCCATAATCCATTACCTCGAGGGCCCAGATATCTCTCCAAAGGAGGGGCAAATTCCATCTTGATCACTCACATCCCACTCCATGTTTCATAGCAAAACCCAAAACTACCTTTTATAACTACCCAGCCACGGAATAGCGTTTGGTAGTCCCAAAGTAGGCTACTACACATGTTGGAATCCATGGTGATCTCAGGTCTAAGGACTTTGTACCAACACTACCTGAGACCAACTAATGGCACATTAATTCCTGTAGTGTCTCATGGTGGGTCTATCCAACAATGTGTTCTCTAACACATATGTCCATGTTTATTGATTTGGTATCTCCATACCCATGATCTATGAGACATGATCATCAATCAATAAACATGCCGATCTTAGAATCATATTAGTTCCAATAATATGATATATGATCAGGGATCATTTAGAAATAGATTCATACATATAGAGTCTCATAAATAAGTCACGTACTTATTGATCAATACAATATGTCTATTTCATGGAACTGAATAACACTTTATTCATAAATACATCAACATTGACCATGATATCCAACATCTCCATGTTGCCTCTAGGGCATATCACTAACAGATAGAGCTATTCAAATGGAGGTTGTGGTTATTTGCACAAAGCCAATTTTCACAATCATTTCACAAACCTAACATCTAGCCGGTGTCAAGTTTTAGGTCCTAGTATATTAAGTTTCATGACGGTTCTGTCCACCATCCATTGTGATCCTGAAGGATAGCTTCTCGCCCTGATTCGTCATGGTTTTCTGGGTTAATCTTCCCCCTTCTCTCAGATAGAGAAGTTGGTTTCCCAGCACACAAAATCATTATGCAATCCCACCCATCATTTTAAAATTTATGAGTCTAGCCACGGGAGAAACTTGTCACGTCGCTCATTAACCGCGAGCACGGCTATTCGAATAGATTGATTGACTCACACTGCAGTGGATGTACACTTTACCCGTACTCCGCAACTACTCATTGAATGAGCTTACATCCCTCTATATGGGATGGTCACGGCAAAGCCTTTCGATAACCTCACTTTGGCAGTACCCGCTCCATGAACTTAAGTCCTCATGCACTCTAGCCGTCATTTCCTAGCAGTGAGAGGAGTTCTAGCATTCCCGAGGTAAGAGAGAAACTTCACTTTTATCTTTAAGACATTGATAGGTTCAGGTTACTATTCACATAAAGGTCTTTCATCTCATCACAATCATGGGCACCTTACCCTTGTAGGTCCCTAACTCAACACTTACACTGGAACCACTAAGCAGTGGATACTGCCTCCGCTCGGCTATCTACTCTGCTAGGTCTATACCCATTTGAGAAGTACGGTTGTACTGGCTCGTTTTAAGTTGTAGTCTCATGGCTCGGTCCTTAATTGACCAGGGACGGTACTAGCCTTTCCCAGAAAACCACCCAAATCCATCCATCCGCCCCAGTCAAAAAACATTGGTTTGTATTTCTCTTTTTCATCAAAGCTATTTCCAACATAATCGGGCAATGTGGCGCTCATGTCTCCACTTGCCGTGTTTCAACCATCTTCCCAAAGATAGTTGCCCAAGCACAAAGCTTATTTGTAAAATCATGCATATAAGAATCAGTATAAGCGTGGCTAAGCATTTTACTTAAGATATCCTCCTAGTTGTATCACATCGAAGGTTACAAGAATATTTCTAAGGTTTTCAATATCAAGGCATGGTATATATCAAGTATGGGTACTCATTTGTGTATAGCATGCAAATTGTAAATTGAAAATACCATCATTTCCTAAGTAGGATCAATATGTTCAAAGGGATGTTGACTTGCCTTGCTCGCACACTTGTTGACAGTGGTCTTCAACGTAGTCGATGCCGCTTCCTCGGTTGCTATCCGTACGTTAAGGAAGATCAATTGAATTCAATCAATTCAATAAAATACCAAGAGATCGAAAAGAACCATAAAAACCATAAAATGATCCAAAACATATAGCCTAAAATTCTACTCGAGTAATGGACGCAGGCTGTTAGGGAAAAATCCGAGTTTGAAATCGGGTCGATGCCCTAGGTTTCGCAAAACGACGATCGCATTAATTTGAGAAAATAGATTTAGAAATATCAGCGGAGGGGTTTTGTACTTCAGAGGTTTTGAAGGTTCGAGCACAAAAGAGAAAACATATTTAAATGGCGAAAAAGAATTAAACAATATCCGGGTTAAAACAACGCGAAACGAAAATCTCCGAAAATCCGCATTTGCTCCGAGAAAATTTACAAGAAAACAATTTATTTTTGCTCAAAGACCTTCCCAAATCTTTTCAAAACATTTTCCCCATTTTCCAAAATTTTTCCTATTTTTTCTATTTTTTCTTTTCTCTTTCCTTTTTCTTTTCTTTTCCTTTCCTTATTTACTATTCATCGATCCGCCACCTCGCTCGACCGAACTCTCACTCTCTCTTCTCTCATTGCGCCGGTGGCCAAGCGCCTAGCGCTAGGGGGAAAGGGCGGCGGTGCTCGGGCTTACTGGCGGCGGTAACGCTCGGGAGGGTGGCGAGCTCCGGCACACGGCGACGAAGGCCGTGACTCGCGGGCTGCTTGCGGGCATGGGCGGCTTGGTTCATGGCGCTCGGGGGGAAGATGAAATCACGAGGAGAAAATTAGAGGCGGCGAGGTGGGGAAAACGGGGAGGGTTGTGCCCCCTTTATAGCCGCGAACCGAGAGGGGGAGAAGAGGGCAGGAGCGCGGCGCGGCGCAGCTGGCGGAACGCCACGCGGAGGTGTCCGGGCAGGCAGGCGGGGCGCGGCGCACCTGACGACGGCGGCGACGTGGTGCGCGGTGCGCGCGCGTGGTGGCGGTGGCAACGCGCGGCGCGGCGAGGGCGCGGTCCGGTGGCGGCGGCAAACGCGGTGGCTGCGGCAGTGGCGCAGCGTGGCGGCACGGGCGCGGGAAGGCTGCGGCGGCGCGTGGCGCACGCGGCAGGGGGATGGTACGGCTGGCGGCGCGCGGCGCGCGCGCCGTGGGCCGGTCGGCGTCGAACGGGGCGGTGACGAATGAACAAGTGCCTTTTTCATTTTTCCCGATTTTCAAAACCATTTTCAAATTCCAATTTTTCCTTCACACTAAAAATTCCAAAAACATAGTATTCCCAAAATTAATTAGAAATATATTTTAAACTTTCACCATCTTTATTTATTTTAAAATATATATTTCCATATTTAATTTTATTCCTTTTTCCTAAATCCATAAATCATCATTTTTAATTCTAAATAAATTTCTAGACTTTATATAAATCCTTTAAAATATTTTATTGCATGTTTTATTTCCTAATTAATACTCCATAATCACCAATTAATGTTTTATTTCCCAAACATATATCTTTATGAATCCGCATCCCATTTCCGATTTTATTTTAAAAATTCCTAACCTTATACTTCGAGATTTTCCTCCCCAACGAAAATCCAAATCGTTTGGTTTTTTTTTTCAAACACCGAGATGAATTGCCCTCATATAAATTCATGCAACTAAGCCGGCAAATAAGAAGCAATAAACCCAACCAAAAATGCAACAAGCAAAAGTTTTCGTAAGCTCCGATTTTTAATTTTTGGTTTTTTAAATTCTCCAATTTTTAGGGCGTTACAAACCTACTCCTAACAATAAATCTCGTCCTCGAGATTACTTTACCGCTAGCGGAATAGGTTCCTGCACTAGGTCTTCAAAAGTTTTCTTTTTCCCAAGTGGCTTCATCCTCCGTGTGATTGCTCCATTGCACCTTGTACATCCGCCATGTGGTCCTAGTCTTCTTTTCACTTTCGCCCAAAATCTTTATAGGGTATTCGGGTATGTGAGGCTCCATTGATAAGAACGTTTTTCGAGGAAATTTGTTCTTCCGGTACTCGCAGTACTTCTTCGGCAGACACATGAAAGACAAAATGTGTACATCGGAAAGATTTTTCGGGTGAGGTCCAGCTTGATAAGCCACTTCGCCTTCTTTCGGCGCTTATGGAAGGGTCCTACATATCTTGGCGCTAGTTTTCCTTAACCTTGAACCTCTTGGTTCCTCTTAGTGGCGAGACTTTCGATACACAAAGTCACCTACTTTGAATTTCAACTCTCTTCGACGAGTGTCGACATAGCTCTTTTTGCCGAGATTGGGCTACCTTGAGCTGATCCCTTATCAAACAAACTTTCTTCGGCCTCCCTAATGATGTCTCCTGTCCAAATATGGCTTGTTCGCCGGCCTCCACCACATCAACGGGAAGCGGCATCTTCGTCCAAATAGTGGCCTCATTCGGTGACATCTTTATACTAGCCTCGGTAGCGTTGTTATAGGAGAACTCGCGTAGGGCAGTGCATTTCTCCCGCCTCTTAAGTGAAAATCCAACGCGCAGTGCTCTTAGCATGTCCTCCAGACTTGGTTTGTCCTTTCCGTTTGTTCATCTCCTGAGGGTGATAAGTAGTACCTCAAGGCGAGGTGAGTTCCTAACGCCTCGTGAAACTTATCCCAGAAGTGAGATGTGAACTGAGTGCCACGGTCTGACACTATCCTTGTGGGTACTCCATGTAGGCACACGATTCTGGACATGTATAGCTCGGCCAACTTGGCGCCGCTATACCGAGTCTTGACCGGGGATAAATCGGCAGTTTTGGTCGGGCCTATCCAAAATTACCCAAATGGAATCGTATCTGGTAGCGCTTTGGGTAGTCCTACTATAAAGTCCATGCCTACCTCATCCCATTTCCACTTAGGGATTTTGAGCGGTTGCAGCAATCCTGCTGGTCGCTGATGCTCAGCCTTAACTCGTTGGCATACATCGCATACGGCCACATATTCCGCTATGTCTCTTTTCATGTTGGGCCACCAGTATTCCGTTTTCAAATCCTGGTACATTTTGGTGTTGCCCGGGTGTAGTGAGTATGCCGACTCATGGGCTTCCTTCGTGATTAGCATTCCTTAATCTGCCTTTTCTACGTAAATCCTTTTTCGATGCCATAGGGTTCCGCGTTGCTCGTAGAATTCCTTGGCCAGTCCTTCTCGCCAAGCGTCCCTGATTAGCCTCTGGACTTCCTCACAATCCCGCCGGGCTTCTTTAATTTGACTTCGTAGGAGAGGCTGTATCTCCACGAACCCGCCTTGTCCTTGAGGAATCAACTGCAAATTAAGCCAAGCTATCTCTTCTTGAAGCTCATCGGCCATATATTCTACACTCCTCGCTAGTTGCACTGGGCTTTGCGGCTCAAAGCGTCTTCCATGACATTGGCCTTGCCAGGTGGTAATGGATTCCTAGGTCATAATCCTTGATCGCCTAGCCACCTTCTCTCGCGAGGTTAAGATCCGTCTGGGTAAAGAAATACTTCAAGCTCTTATGGTCCATATATATATGTCGCAATGGTTTCCAATCAGGTAGTGCCTCCAAATCTTTAGGGCATGCACTAATCGTGGCTAATTCTAAGTCATGGGTGGGATAGTTCTCCTCATGAGGTCGCAGCTTGCCTTGAGGCATAAGCCACAACCTTTCCTTCTTGCATCAACACACCTCCTAATCCTCACGCAGAGGCATCGCAATATATAACGAAGTCTTTCCGGTTGTCCGGCAGGACTAAGATCGGGCGGTGGTTAACTTTTCTTTGAGCCGGTCAAATGCCCGTTGACACCGGCTCACCCATGAATATTTCTTTCCTTCTTCAATAGTTGGGTCGTGGGTCGGGCTACTCCTTGAGAATCCTTCTATAAACCGTCTTCGTAGTATCCGGCCAATCCTAAGAAACTTCTAACCTCTCGTTACCGATCGGGGTGCTTTCCATTTGGTAATGCTCCTTCGACCTTGGCGGGTCCATCGCTACGCCTCCCGCCGAGATAACGTGTCCTTAAAAGCTACTTCCTTAAGCCAAAATTCACACTTGCTGAATTTGGCATATACCGATGCTCTCTCTCGCCTTCTAGTACCAAGCGCAGTGTTCCCGCGTGGTTCTTCATCATCCTTGGAGTAGATGAGGATATCATCAATGAACACTACCACTCTAACTTGTCCAAATATTCCATAAATACTTTGTTCATGAGGTTCATAAAATAGGCCGGGGCATTGGTCACCCCAAACGACATTACCGTGAACTCGTACAAGCCGTAGGCATGTAGAGAACGCAGCCTTGGGTATATCCTCGCCCTAATCTTCAACTGATGGTATTCGGATCGAAGATCGATCTTTGAGAACACTTCGTGCTCCCATGACTTTATCGAACAGTCATCGATCCGAGGCAACGTACTTGTTCTTAATGGTAACCTCATTCAACGACCGATAGTCTATGCACATTCTCATGCTTCCATCCTTTTTCTTAACAAACAACACCGGGCCTCCCCATGGTGAAGAACTAGGGCACGAAGCCTTTCTCTTGCAGCTCCCGTATTCGCTTCTTAAGTTCCTCCACTTTATTCACCCCAAGATCCCAAGAGGGTCTCTTAGCTATGGGGGCGGTACTGTGCATGAGGTCAATAATAAACTCTATGTCTCGGTCTGGGGCATTTCTGTAATTCTTCAGAAACACGTCCGGTAGTCCTGATTATTGGCATTTCATCTATGGGTAGCATGGTAAATATTCCCGTAGCTCGGTCACGAGCATAGGGTCTTGATCCATGATTACTCGACACGATGATCCCTCATGGGGTAGGTGGTAACTTCTTCGTCCACGCCTAGTATTCCTTGGTTCTTGGTTAACCAATCCATTCCTAGTATAACGTCCAAGGTTAGGGGCTAAAACCATGAGGTTGGACAGAATACCAATGGCCCTTGATCGCATGGGCACATTGATGCACGCATGGGGTATGGTCACGTCCTCCGGTGAGTGTACTACCATGGGTTTTTAAGGTCTACTCGGTGCAAATTGTGCTCTTTGCTTATCCTCGATGATATAAATGAATGTGAGGCTCCCGTAATCAAACAAAACTTTGGGTCGCGGAATGGATAGAAAACGTACCCATTAGCACGCTTTGGTCCTCCCGGGCTTCTTCAAAGACGCACATGGTTGACTTGACCACGGCGGAATCCGGTCGCAGCCTTCCTTAGGTTGGGGTGTCTCAAACAGATCGCGTCCTGTGCACCGGAGTAGGGTTCCTCGTACTACAACGCATTGGCTCCTGGTGCGGTTGGGGTGTTGCGCAAGGCTTAGGGCAGTCATAGGGCATAATGTCCAAGCTCTCCGCAATTGAAGCAATTGACATTCTTGGCTCATAGGGCTGCCAAGGTAGGTGCCGGAGTGCAAGACGGCTGCAGTGGCCCGCTGACATTGCCCGGTGCGGCCGGGCGATGGGTTGCTGCAATGGTTGGCTTCCAACCCGACGGGGCTTGCCCCCTTTGGGTCTCGGGGCATTCCCTCGAATTGGGCGGCTAGAGCAAGTCTTCTCTTCCGATTGTTTTCAACCGTCCTTTGATCACATGCTCAAGCCTTACGACCTTGTTGATGAGGCTCTAAAGCTAGCGTGGTCCCGACCGATCATCGGTCCTCTTAACTCGTCGTTCAATCCTTCAATAAACTTGTCCATCTTTTCCTCTTCGGCTCTGCCCGCCAAATTGCTTGTGGCGTAACGGGCGAGCTGAGTAAACTTGTTAAGGTACTCTTGTACCGTGGTGTTGCCTTGGCACAACCTACGGAACTCGTTCTTCTTCATTCTCATAACTGCAGCAGGTACGGTTTTCACTAAGCCGCCCGTGAACTCCTCCCACGTGGGTTCACCGCATCTTCAGCCCCGTGTCTCCTTATAGGTGTCCCACCAATCACTTGCGTGTCCTTTCTAGCTGATTGGTGGCGAAGACGACTCATCGGCTTCCCGTACTCTGACGAGGGTCGCTTTTTTCTATTACCTCATCCAATCTTCGGTCCATGGGTTCAATTGCCGAGGAGAATGTCGGCGGTTTTGCCCTCATACCTCGCGAGGTTTGATCCTCCGCGCCGTCCTTGGTTATTTGCGATAGCTTGCAGCAATCGCGCTCGCAAAGCCATGACTTCGCTAAGGTGGAAGGGTTAGGCTCCGCGGGTTCCTGAGCCGCCGGGCTCACGATGATGCACCATCTGAACAATGGGGATAAGGTAAGAGACTCGCTTTGCTAACGTCGCAATACTAGGGAATTTTCTTTGAGTTGTTTGAAGTGATCTTTTCCAAGCAAGCTTGGTGGAATAAACTCATTTAGGACATAACATAGAACTTCATTATCAGCTTCATAAATGTTACATCGTAGAGATACATTGGACTCATATAGTCCATATGACACCATACAATATTACTAACATCGTTCCAAGGTCTCATACATAAGAGGGTAGGGGCTTGGTCATTGCTGTCTTAACTCCATTCAAAGCAAGACTGTGGCCGTCGAAGTTCAACTAGTCATCCACCCATCCGCATGATCCAGGTGTTGGCGGGGGTGATCCTTGCATGGTCTACTAGTGCCGTGGGTCATGCAAGCCGTTGAGAGAGGGCTTGGGCAATGCGGCAACTTTTGGCCTCATGTTCTATTCCGTCATAGTTGAAGCAACGTCGCCTCCTTTCCGGCCTCGTGGAGGGGGCATTTTTGTAAAAGTGTCCCAACTTGCGACAAGAGAAACAAACCACCTCCGATTTGCTACTGTGTGCACTCTTCCGGCATGCAACATTCCTTTGTCACCACTATTGGCCTTGGGGCTGTCCCAGAGTTCAAACACCTCCTTTATTAGTGGTACCTTCCAAGAGTTGATTCGCGGTTTGCAAGAACATCCTTGATCCTTTCTCCACCGATCATACATTTTCATCACTGACAGCTTTTTAGGGCACATGGTCCGTTCTTCACACATGAAGCACGCCACGTCTCTCATGGGACAGCTCTTCCGGCATGTGGGTGTCCTCACCGCAGCTACAAAGGTAGTTGCACATACTTGCATAATGCCCAATTTCTCCACATCGAGTACATGCCATGGGTTTCAGCCTCCTTCACTATCACTTTCCATGTCTTCTTCATCATCATCCTCAGAGGACGTTTCTTCGGTTTATCGTCTTCTCGGTTTGGGTGGTCCGTAGAGCTGAGATGTCTAAGGTTAACCGACGCGCACCGCTAAGGTATTATTCCTTAGGTGTCTGGGGAATTCTCGCGACATCCTCTGGTGTAAGCACGCGCCCGTGACCATCATTTTGCGATCGCAACTTATAACCTCATCTAGCGATTTTCTCTTGTTGTGCCCAGCCTTCCTTTCTTGGGTCGATTCAGTATACTCTTCTTCATTCCATTTCTCACTGTGGCCCACCATCTCGCTTTGAAGGTAACTTAGGGTCGTAGAGGATAATATCAAAACAATTTGAGCAAAACAAATGGGGATAAGGGTATAGGAAAAAGTATGTTTGTTTTGTAAAAATAGTTTGGGTTTGCGAAATGATCCTACGTAGGGATATTTCCTTTAGCCGCCTAGTCGTGGGTAGTGGCGCCGCTGGTCTTTTCCTACGCCGCACCGCTTCCGATACCATTTTGCTCGTCGACCCCCGTTTTTGAGGACGGGAATCATTCGTGTTCATAGTACCATATCCCCGGATCGAGTAGTTTGGTACCCCCACGAATACAAGCCTCAATTACTAGGTGCAAATGCACGAATAGTCTTACAACGACTTATTACAATAATAGGCCCGAAGGCAATATCCAATACATATAGGACCAACCGGTCCGAAATAAACCAAAATCGAGTTTAGATAAGATAGGCGTATGGAAAGCACGCATGTCGATTGCCACAGCAACGACCGGGACTAAGACCTAGCGCGCTCATTGTCTTCATTCCTCCCGGTAGTGAGCATAGGGGTCCTCCAACTTCTTCGTTTCCTTCATCGAAGTTTGTGCGTATAGCAAGAGTGAGTACCCAACGTACTCAGCAAGCCATCACGGAATGATGCACATGATAGAGCCATTCAAAGGGAGGCCGTGGTTTATTTGCACAAAGCCAATTTTCACAATCATTTCACAAACCTAACATCTAGCCAAGCCAAGTTTTAGGTCCATAGTATATTAAGTCGGCGATGGTTCTCGTCCACCATCCATTGTGATCCCAAGGATAGCTTCCCGCCTCCGATTCGTCATGGTTTTCTGGTGTGTCTTCCCCTTCTCTTAGATAGAGAAGATGGTTTCAAAGACACAAAATCATTATGCAATCCCACCCATCATTTTAAAATTTATGAGTCTAGCCACGGGAGAAACTTGTCATGTCGCTCATTAACCGCGAGCACGGCTATTCGAATAGATTGATTGACTCACACCGCAAAGGGATGTACACTTTACCCGTACTCCGCAACTACTCATTGAATGAGCTTACATCCCTCTATATGGGACGGTCACGGCAAAGCCTTTCGATAACCTCACTTTGGCGCATCTCGCTCCATGAACTTAAGTCCTCATGCACTCTAGCCGTCATTTCCTAGCAAAGGAGAGGAGTTCGGCATTCCCGAGGTAATAAGAGAGAAACTTCACTTTATCTTTAAGACATTGATAGGTTTAGGTTACTATTCACATAAAGGCCTTTCATCTCATCACAATCATGGGCACCTTACCCTTGGTAGGTCCCTAACTCAACACTTACACCGAACCACTATGCAGGATACCGCTCTCCGCTCGGCTATCTACTCGCTAGGTCTATACCCATTTGAGAAGTACGGTTGTACTAGCTCATTCTAAGTTGTAGTCTCATGGCTCGGTCCCACTGACCAGGTGACGGCACTAGCCTTTCCAAAAACCACCCAAATCCATCCATCTCGCCCTAGCCTAAAAACATTGGTTTGTATTTCTCTATTTCATCAAAGCTATTTCCAACATAATCAGGGCAATGTGGCGCTCATGTCTCCACTTGCCGTGTTTCAACCATCTTCCCAAAGATAGTTGCCCAAGCACAAAGCTTATTTGTAAAATCATGTATATGCAAGAATCTAGTATAAGCATGGCTAAGCATTTTACCAAAGATATCCTCCGGTTGTATCACATCGAAGGTTACAAGAATATTTCTAAGGGTGTTCAATATCAAGGCAGGTATATATCAAGTATGGGTACTCATTTGTGTATAGCATGCAAATTGTAATTGAAAACAACATCATTTCGCAAAGTAGGATCAATATGTTCAAAGGGATGTGTTGACGTGCCTTGCTCGCACTCTTGTTGACCGGGGTCTTCAACGTAGTCGATGCTCGCTTCCTCGGTTGCTATCCATACGTGCGAAAGATCAATTGAATTCAATCGAATTCAATAAAATACCGAGAGATCGAAAAGAACCATAAAAACCATAAAATGATCCAAAACATTTAGCCTAGAATTTACTCGAGGTCGGACGAGGGTTGTTGGGGAAAATCCGAGTTTGAAATCGAGTCGATGCCCTAGGGTTTTCGCAAAACGACGATCGCATTAATTGAGAAAATAGATTTAGAAATATCAGCGGAGGAGTTTTTTACTCGAGGTTTTGAAGGTTCGAGCACAAAAGAGAAAACATATTTAAATGGCGAAAAAGAATTAAACAAAATCCGGGTTAAAACAACGCGAAACGAAAATCTCTCGAAAAGTCCGATTTGCTCCGAAAAATTTACAAGAAAACAATTTATTTTTGCTCAAAGACCTTCCCAAATCTTTTCAAAACATTTTCCCCATTTTTCCAAAATTTTTCCTATTTTTTCTATTTTTCTTTATCTTTTCTTTTCTTTCCCTTATTGTAACGCCCGAAAATCTGAGAATTTAAAACCGTAAATTAAAAATCTAACTTACAAAAACTCTTGGTTATTTGCTTCTCATCGTGTTTATTGCCTCTTAATTGCCAGCTTTGTTGCATAAATTTATATGGAGAGTGATTCATCTTGAAGTTTGAGAAAATCCAAACGATTTGAATTTCCATTGGGAAGAAAATTTTGAAGTTTAGAATTGGAAATTTTAATATAAAATAAGAAAAGGGTTATGGATCTATAAAAATATATAATTGGGAGCAAAACATTATTTAGGTGATTGAGTAATATTAATTAGTGAGCAAAATGAGTAATAAAATATTTTAGGGTGTATATATGAAATCTAGAAATTAATTTGAATCGAAATCGCATTTTCTCGGAATTGAGAAAAGAATTACAATAATTATGTAAAATGTATTTTGTAAAATAATAAAATTGGGTGAAATAGGTTGAAAACATATTTTACAAGCTAATTTTTGGGTGTGCTAGAATTTATTTTAAATTTTAGGAGGAAAGGAAAATAATTGGGAAAATAGGAAATTTAATTCGGAAAATCGAAAAGTCACTATTCATTGCGCGCCACCTGTTCGACGCCGTACCCAGACCCCCGGACCGCCTCGCCACCGCAGCACCACGCCACGCGCCGTACCATGCCCATGCCGCGCCGTACCACGCCGGCGTGTAGCCGCTTTTTCACCGCCTGTCGCGCCATGCGCCGCCACGCCGCGCCGCGCGCGCACGCGCGTGCCCACGCCCGGACGCCGCCCGAGCGTCCGCCACGCGCCGCCGCCGCGCCGGCCCCGCCGCCCCTCGTGCCCACGCGTCTCACGCCGTGCCCGGCCCTCCCAAGCGCGCCAAGCGTCACCCTCATCCCAGCCCCTCCGCGCGCGCCATGGCTACCGACCCGCCCGAGCTAAAACCGGCTTGAAACTCCTATAAAAGGGCCATGGCAGATCAAGCTTTGTATACCAAATTCCTTCGTAAATCACTCCTCTCCATTTCCCCAAACTTCGCCCACCTATTGCACACCGAGCCATCCCAATTTGAGCAAGAACCGAAGAACCCTAGCCGTAGCCACCCGAGACCGATCTTCCAAAATTCATCGTCTTCTACCGATTTCCTATCCAATTGAAGGTACGAATGCAATTCTCATGTCAAGAGCTTTATTTCCCCATGTTTCCCGAGTCGATTAGCCACCGGAGTTCGCCGGCGACGGCCCGCCGTGCCTCCTCTGTTTAGGCCGCCGCCATGCGCACGTCGCCAGCCGTCTCGGCTCTTTCCAACCAAACCGACCCCGTAGTTAGCATCCCCGTGCCCCTTAGATGCTCCTGGGAACACTTGGTTCGGCCGAACGCCGCCGGATCCCGCCGGCACCGTGCGACATCGCCGCCGCGAGCAGTCATCATCGCCAACCCATTCCGCCACCCCATAGCCCCGCTAAACCTTGGGATGTGACCAACGTAGCTCATAGATGGTTTAGAACCGCCTATCACCCCTAGACCGGCTGCCTTCACCACCGTTTGCTCTGTGCTTCGCCGGTGTCATGCGGAAGAAGAAGAACAGTGGAGAAACGAATAAAAAGGAAAAGAGAGGAAAGAAGGAAAGAAGGGTCGCGTGGCACGACTTGAAGGAACGAGAGAGAGAGGGAGAGAGGTCGCGGGTTCAAATTCCTCCTTGCGCCATTTTATTTTCTTTTTCTCTTCTTTCCTTTTGCCAGAAGAGAGGAAAGAACCGAGAAAATAAAAGAAAGGGAAAAGAAAATGATAGCCCAAAGGAGAGAGTGAGCTTGGTGAGAGTGAGGTTGCAGGTTCGACCCTTGGCTTTGGCAACCTTTTTTTTGAAAATTTCTATTTAATTTTTCTATGGGGATTAAGAACAAGGATATGCCTAGTAAAAATCATAACAATGAATTATTATTTATGCCTAGTAACAATGATATGCCTAGTAACAATGAATTTCTAAACCCTATTTACAATGAATTTTACATCTTTACAAAGAGATTATTATTTATTTTTTTTCCAAAATTTCTTTTGCAAATAATTATGAACCTTTAGTCAAACTTCTTAACATATTCTCTCTCCAAAATTCCTATCTTTTGTGAAACCCATTATTCACCTAAATATTATTTTTAATATATGGATTTTCAAAACTCAAAATCCAAATCAGTTATTTGGCATTTAAGCTTCAAGGTCTATCAACTATTTCGAGATTCTATTATTATTAACCCTAGGACTTCTCGACCCGAGAAATAATTCGATGAAATTTAAAAGATAACCACTTCCTTTTTATTAATTGAATCAACAACTCTAGTATTTATCAAACTTTAAGCATATTAAAATAAATATCGCACCCTTCTCAACAAAATCGGATTCATTACAAAACTTCAAATCTTTATAACCCTTTCGCTCTAACTCGGATTTCACAAACTCGAGCCTAGGTTCGCGTAGAGTCATAGCCTAGTGTTAGGAGCCACTATTACGATTTACTTGGCCTTTATTGGATCTTATTGGATTTTATTTGAATTCTAATTGAATTCAACTTTAATTTCTCGCACGTACGGATAGCGTCCGAAGAAGCAAGCACCGACTACGCGGAAGACCCCATTCAACAAGTGTGTGAGCAAGGCAAGTCAACACATCCCTTTGAACATATTGATCCTACTTTGTGAAATGATGTTGTTTTCAATTACAAATTGCATGCTATACACAAATGAGTACCTATTCTTGATATATCATGTCTTGATATTGAATACCCTTAGAAATATTCTTTGTAACCTTCGATGTGATACAACCGGAAGTTATCTTCTAAAATGCTTAGCCACGCTTATACTAGATTCTTGCATACCCATGATTTTTCAAATAAGCCTCGTGCTTGGGCAACTATCTTGGGAAGATGGTTGAGATACTGCAAGTGGAGACATGAGCGCCACGTTGCCTTGATCATGTTGGAAATAGCTTTGATGAAAAATGAAACTACAAACCAATGTTTTTAGACCGCGATGGATGGATTTGGGTGGATTCCGGAAAGGCTAGTACCGTCCCCGGTCGCTAAGGACCGAGCCATGAGACTACAACTTAGAACGAGCCGCACAACCGTACTTCTCTAATGGGTATAGACCTAGCTGGTTAAATATCCGAGCGAAGGCGTATCCTTGCGTAGTAGGTTCAGGTGTTGGCGTTGAGGTAAGGGCTTGCCGGTGGGGGTGTACCACCGGTGGGTGCCTCGGACGATAGTTAAGGGCCTTCCGGCGGGGTGTACCGCTGGTTGGTACTGGCGTAGATCGGGCATGCGATCAACATGAAGAAATGAAGACATGAAGAAAAGCACATGAAGATGGAAAGTTCAAGGATAAAGCAATTCTTTCTCTTACCCCCGAACGCCTGAACTCCTCTGCTAGGAAATGACGGCTAGAGTGCATGAGGGCTTAAGTTCATGGAGTGGGTACTACCAAAGTGAGGTTATCGAAAGGCTTTGCCGTGACCGCCCCATATAGAGGGATGTAAGCTCATTCAATGAGTAGTTGCGAGTACGGGTAAAGTGTACATCCACCGCAAAGGTGAGTCAATCAATCTATTCGAATAACCGTGCTCGCAGCTAATGAGCAATGTGACAAGTTTTTCCCGTGGCTAGACTCATAAATTTTAAAATGATGGGTGGGATTGCATAATGATTTTATGTGCTGGGAAACCAACTTCTCTATCTCGCGTAAGGGGAAGACACCCCCGAAAACCATGACGAATCTGGAGGCGGAAAGCTATCCTTGGGATCACAATGGATGGTGGACGTAACCGTCGCCGACTTAATATACTATGGACCTAAAACCGATCCGCTAGATGTTAGGTTTGTGAAATGATTTGTGAAAATTGGCTTTGTGCAAATAAACCATAGCCCTCCTTTGAATGACCCTATCATGTGCATCATTCCGTGTTGGCTTGCCGAGTACGTTGGGTACTCACCCTTGCTATACGCACAAACCTCCAGATGAAGGAGATGAGGAAGACCCGTACAACATACTACTAGGAGGAATGAAGACAATGGGGCGCAACAGGTCTTAGTCCCCAGTCGTTGCCTGTGGCAATCAACATGCTGCTGCCTTCCGTCTGCTATCTTATCTAATTTTCTGTTTTCGGTTGTATTCGGACCGGTAGGTCCTATATGTATTGGATATTGCCTTCGGGCCTATTATTGTAATAATTTCGATGTAAGACTATTCGTGCACTTTGCACCTGTAATTCGAACTGATTCGTGGGTACCAAACTACTCGATCCAGGATAAGGTACTATATGAACACGAATGATTCCCGTCCTAAAAAAAGAGGGTCTACAGAGCTGGTATCAAAGCAGTGCGACTGTAGGATAAGACCAACTGGACCCCACCCCTTTATAGCTGGTCAAAGGGAAATATCCCTACATAGGATTATTTTGGAAATACAAACTATTTTCACAAGACAAACATATTTTTCTCTCACCCCAATTTCTCTACAAACATTTGGTTTTACCTTTCTCTAAACCCTAAACTATCTTCAAAAATTGATATAGGACTCGTGACCTTTGTTAAAGCTTGACAGATTGTTTATTCCACCCGCTAAAGCAATAAGAGTACACAGAATAAGGTCCCAACTAGAGCTTAACCTTTCTTCGATTTCTTTCTCTCTCGACAATAGATGGGAAAGAACAAGGGCAGAAATCAAGATCTCAAAGCAATCTCATGGATCAACACAGAGCTTACCCTATGGACATTCCACCCTCTTTCCCTATGAAACCAACCTTAGCCCGTATAATGGCTAGCCGACAAATTGATGATCATGATGGTGCAGCAAATGCAACGACACCTTCAAGTTTCGGGTTCATGTCCGTAGCAATGTCTGCACGTTCCGACTCAAGCCCCGATGACTCCCGCGAATATACCAAGCCCACGAGAGCAGAACGCCAAACCCACCATTAGGAGGGAAGGAAACACTTGGCCCCCACTACGGCTTCATGGAACAAGGATATGGAATAAGGAACAAGGTGTGGGGAAAACACACCGAACCCCGATCGAGGAGAGATACAAGGCGGAAGGAAGGACAAGGAATTCAGTCCAACGACCGGCCAAGGGCTCGCCTTCGCCATCCAACTCCAGTGAAGAGGAAGTCACCAAAATGGACCACAGTGTGGTATCGCGTGATGATCATCACGAGCACGGTGTGTACCCCGAAGATGCCGAGGAGATTCCCCGACGTCTAAAGAGGAATGTGCACTGCTTCAACTGTGGAGAGTTAGGGCATTATGCCAATGACTGCCCTAGGACAACTACCGCACCATTTCGCACTCCAACACCTATCCTGGCAGCCCCAAGGAAAAGGAATGTGACTTGCTTCAACTCGTGAATAATTTGGGCACTATGCCAACCAATGCCCCAAGCCACACAAAGACCCCTCCTCTTACCGGTGCCAATGCAATGCCCATAGGTGGCAATCCCAATCACGGCGGCCCAAACAACTAGACAAGAAGTCTGCATCAACTCTGGTCTTGCTTTGGATGGAATTAAGACATCAAATATCGTGCCCCTTCCCCTTTATGGATGAAGATCCTAGATCGATATTAGTGTTGTTGTATTGTGTTGTATGGGCTACACATGTCCAATGTATCCCCCTGATGTAACATCTACGAACTAATATGAAGTTCCATGTTATGTCTTAAATGAGTTTATTCCACCATGCTTGTTGAGTGCAAAAGATCACTTAAAAACAACTCGAGGATCACAAAAAAATCCAATCTCTTACCTCGCCTATATTCTTCGATGGCGCGCCATCCCGCAGCCTCGCAGCCTACCGAGAACCCGCCGGAACCTAACGCTACCACCCTAGGAGAGGTCATGGCTTCACAAACCCAACTGCTTCAAGCCATTGCCAACAACCAAGGACAACGCGGAGGATCAAGCTTATGCGAGTTTATGCGAGCCAAGCCGCCAACATTCTCCACGGCAGAGGAACCAATGGATGCTAAAAATTGGTTGAGGGTAATAGAGAAGAAGTTGACTCGTCCGAGTACGGGAAGCCGACAGTCATCTTCGCCAATAATCGACTGGAAGGTCCCGCAAGTGACTGCGGTGGGACACCTACAAAGATACTGGCTGAAGATGCCTGAGAACCGACATGGGAAGAATTCACGGTTGCTTTCCGTGAAAATTTCGTACCAGCCGCGGTTATGAGGATGAAGAAAAATGAGTTCCGCAGGTTGCGCCAAGGAAACACCATGGTACAAGAGTATCTTAACAAGTTCACGCAGCTTGCCCGTTACGCCACAAGCGATCTGGCAGACGAAGAGGAAAAGATGGACAAGTTTATTGAAGGACTGAACGATGAGTTAAGAGGACCGATGATCGGTCAGGATCATGCTAGCTTCCAGAGCCTCATCAACAAGGTCGTAAGGCTTGAGCATGATCAAAGAACGGTTGAAAACAACCTAAGAAAAGACTTGCTCTAGCCCGCCCGGCTCAAGGAACTCCCTAGCGACCCAAGGAAGGAACACCAACAGGTTGGAAGCCGCCGTCACAATGACCAATCACCTAGTTGCACCCGACAACGCCAGCGGGCCACCGCCACCCCTTTCCGCTCCCCGGCACCTACCTTGGCGACCCCAAGACTTAAGAACGTGAACCTCGCTTCAACTGCCGTGGGGAATATGGACATTTCGCAAATCACGCCCTAAGCCACGTAACACCCCGTCCGTACCGGAGCCAACGCCATTGCCGTAAGAGGACCCCCGCCCCGGCACTGGACGCAGATGCTCGGGACACCCTAGCCCGGCTGAGGCCACCGCCGAATCCGCCATGGCCAAGTGAACCATGTGCATGCCGAAGAGGCCCGGAGGACCATATCATGCTAATGGGTACGTTCTCCATCCATTCTGCACTAAGTTAAAGTTTTGTTTGATTTCAAAGCTTCGCATTCTTTCATAACCTCGAGGACAAGCACAGAACCTAACCTACGTCTGGTAATCACCCAGGAGAGATATAGCTGCACCCCATACCGGCACCAATATAGGCCTTACCCTAAAAGCCAAGCTTGAACTTATTGTTAGGGGTAGTGTGACATAACCCTGACTCTCGATTGGACACTATGTTAAAGCTAGGTAGAACCGAACCTTCTCTATATAACCTCTTGTCGCCCACCAAAATCACACGACTGCAATCCTACCAGGATCACCACCCGTCTGTAGCTAAAGGTTCCAACAGTTTAGAACAACAAGTCTATTATACAACTTAAGGAAATTAGAGACCTACGGAATCCTGCATGCTTGAAGGATGCCCCAAGGATTAAGAGCTGACAACATCATGTTGTCCGAAACAAAGAATCGAAGTGGACCACCCTTAGGAACTCATTGATAGATTCTTGCGTCACTCGGAGCAGCCAACCGGTTCACCAACCTGCTGAGGAGGAGTCCTAATGGATCCATCCCATATGTTTATGCCAACCGACTCCCGATCGCGACCCGACCCAAATCTCAGGGACGAGATTTATTGTTAGGGGGGTAGGTTTGTAACGCCCTGAAAATCGAAGAATTTAAAAACCAAAAATTAAAAATCGGAACTTACAAAAACTCTTGGTTATTTCCTTCTCATCGTGTTTATTGCCTCTTAATTGCCGCCTTTGTTGCATAAATTTATATGGAGAGTGATTCATCTTGAAGTTTGAGAAAATCCAAACGATTTGAATTTCCATTGGGAAGAAAAATTTCAAAGTTTAGAATTGGGAATTTTAATATAAAATAGAAAAAGGGTTATGGATTTATAAAAATATATAATTGGGAGCAAAACATTATTTAGGTGATTGAATAATATTAATTAGTGAGCAAAATGAGTAATAAAATATTTTAGGGTGTATATATGAAATCTAGAAATTAATTTGAATCAAAATCGCATTTTCTGGAATTGAGGAAAAGAATTAGAATAAATATGTAAAATGTATTTTGTAAAATAATAAAAGTGGGTGAAATAGGTTGAAAACATATTGTACAAGCTAATTTTGGGTGTGCTAGAATTTATTTTAAATTTTAGGAGGGAAAGGAAAAATAATTGGGAAAATAGGAAATTTAATTCGGGAAAATCAGAAAAGTCACTATTCATTGCGTGCCACCTGTTCAACGCTGTACCCCGGACCCCGGACTTCCTCGCCACCGCAGCACGCCGCCTCACGCCGCCGTACCATGCCCATGCCGCGCTGTACCGCGCCGTCGTGTCGCCGCACTATTCCGTGTCACGCCATGCGTCGGCCACGCTCGCGCCGCGACCGCGTGCCGCCCGCGCGTGCCCGCGCCCGACCCCGCCCCCGACGCCGCCACGCGCCGCCGCGCGCCGCCCAGCCGCCCCTCACGCCCACGCGTCTCGCGCCGTGCCCGCCCCCTCCCAAGCGCGCCAAGCGTCACTCCTCACCCCAGCCCCCTCCGCGCGCGCCATGGCTACCGACCTCGCCCGAGCTAAACCGGCTTGAAACTCCTATAAAAGGGCCATGGCAGATCAAGCTTTGTATACCAAATTCCTTCATAAATCACTCCTCTCCATTTCCCCCAAACTTCCCCACCTATTGCGCACCGAGCCGTCCCAATTTGAGCAAGAACCGAAGAACCCTAGCCGTAGCCACCCGAGGCTGATCTTCCAAAATTCATCGTCTTCGGCCGATTTCCTCTCCAATTGAAGGTACGAATGCAATTCTCATGTCAAGAGCTTTATTTCCCCCATGTTTCCCGAGCCGATTAGCCACCGGAGTTCGCCAGCGACGAGCCCGCCGTGCCTCCCCTGTTTAGGCCGCCGCCATGCGCACGTCGCCAGGCCGTCTCGGCTCTTTTCCAACCAAACCGACCCCGTAGTTAGCATCCCTGTGCCCCTTAGATGCTCTGGGAACACTTGGTTCGGCCAGAACGCCGCCGGATCCCGCCGGCACCGTGCGACATCGCCGCTGCGAGCAGGTCATCGTCGCCAACCCATTCCGCCACCCCATAGCCCCTAGCTAAACCTTGGAACGTGACCAACGTAGCTCATAGATGGTTTAGAACCGCCTATCACCCCTAGACCGGCTGCTCGCCGCCGTTCGCTCTGTGCTTCGCCGGTGTCGTGCGGAAGAAGAAGAACAGTGGAGAAACGCCACGCGGCGGTGTCTAGTGCGGGGCCGGGCGCGGCACGGGCGCACGGACGACGTGCGGTGACGTGGGTGACGCCGGCGCGCGGCGGTACGGGAGTGGCAACGCGCGGCGCGGCGAGGCGCGGGTCCGGACGGCGACAAACGCGTGGCGGCGACGGCGCATGGCGCGGCGCGAGACCGGAGCGCGCGGGCGGCGCGTGCGGGCGTAGCCGGGGTTGGCGCGGCGAGTGCGGCGCGCGGCGCAGCGCGGACGGCATCGAACGGGTGGTGACCAATGAACAAGTGCCTTTTTTCATTTCTCCCGATTTTCAATTCCATTTTCAAATTCCAATTTTTCCTTCACACTAAAAATTCCAAAAAAACATAGTATTCCCAAAATTAATTAAAAATATATTTTCAACTTTTCACCATCTTTATTTATATTAAAATATACATTTCCCATATTTAATTTTATTCCTTTTTCCTAAATCCATAAATCACCATTTTTAATTCCAAATAAATTTTCTAGACTTTATATAAATCCTTTAAAATATTTTATTGCCTCGTTTTATTTCCTAATTAATACTCCATAATCACCAATTAATGTTTTATTTCCCAAACATATATCTTTATGAATCTGCATCCCATTTTCCATTTTTTTTTGAAAATTCCTAAACTTATACTTCGAGTTTTTCCTCCCCAACGAAAATCCAAATCGTTTGGTTTTTTTAAACACCGAGATGAAAAGGCAAGTGCGCGAGCCGATTGCTCGAAGAAAAGGGCTGCACCACTCATCGCCGTCGGCGCGCCGCCCCAAGAAGCCGAAAGAGAAGAAAATGGCAGCGCATGATAGCCTCCCTTGGATCCGGCCATCGCCAGTTCCTCGATGCCGTCGCCGAGCGAGAGATGCCGGCGACTGTTGGAGCGGCGGCCGAACCCGGAGCTCGAGCTATGAGTCCATCAATGCCCAGCCGACGTCCCGTCGGTCCCAAGTCCCCACCGACATATTGGCGGTAAGCCCTCACTTCACCAAATTCGGCTTCACGATGATATCACTTGCATCTGACCGAACCATTCTTTTCAGGTCAAGAAATTGGCCGGCCGCACTCCACGTCCTGTGCCATCGGTAATCATCTCTTGCAACTTGATTTGTAGAAATTAGCCGACTCAACCGCTAACTCTTCTTTTGCAGCCCCCACGATCTCCGTCGGCTGCCCTCCAGGCGTCCAGCGAGCATGTTGTGACTGCCGCGGGCGGCGGCAATGACGCCAACGAAGAGGCCCCGACGGCTGCAGGCGGTGAACCAGCCGAGCCGATCGCTCCAACCCCGGTGCCCACGGTAAGCCGACTGAATTTGATGAGCGTTGGTGACACCAGCCGAGGACCTGAGGGCCACCCTAGCCGACATCGGCAACCGGCTGGAGGCCTCACTCGATGCACTGGTGGTCGACAGCGGTTCAATACGTGCACGCTTCAAGGAAATCCAAGGCCAGCTGCTGGAAGCTCTAGTCGACGCCATTGTGCCGGCCACCTTCATGGAAGCCCACCAACTCAAGTACGAACGGGCACAAGAATGATAGCCGATCGTCGCGAGAACCGGGCGCGATCGGCCACCCTCCAAGCCGACCAAGGACGCCATCAAAGCCGGAAAGCCACCTTCGACCACCTAAAGACTGAGCCGGCGGCCAAGCTTGAGCAACTCCTCGCACGCCAAGATTAGCGATGGCCGATCTCGTTCAAGTCACGAACGAGATTGATGTCCACAAGGAGTACATGGCCGACTTTCCACCCGAGATCAAAGCTCAACGCCAAAGCATCAAGGCAAACTGTGTGGCACATCTACGGACCCGGTGAAGGGCATCCGCCGGTGGGTGGGTGTGAGGCCGACGACGTCGTGGCCATTGAAGAGATAGACCGATCGTGCAGACGGCGTTGTCGGCCATAGCTGATTTCTTGAAACAATGAGCTTGTAACATTTTAACATTCTAAATCGCTACGCCTCCCGTAATATACTTGTAACACTTTTGTAATGGGCTTGAACTTCGATCGCTTGCTCGAACTTTGTAATCGGCTTTAACTTTTGTGTAGTATAGTCTATCTTTTGCGCTGTGCTCGTGGATGAGATCGGCTTCGACCGCACGTCGTATCTTGAATTGTTTATGCTAAAATCGCCCGAGCCGTCCGTATCGCGTCACATTCGCCGATTCCGAGACCACACCACAACCGTCGACGTTAACACTTAGAATCACGCCGTCGATCCAAATCACAACCAACGCTTTTATTTGACTGCCGATTACGAAGCTTAAAAGTTTAGAAATTGCCGACGCCCAATTTTGCAATCGGCTCGTGTATGTATATGCCCCCAAATTTTGTTGATAGCTTCGTATCGACAAAATTATGAATTTGAGGCGTTCGCGCATCATTACCGTCTCTATCGGCCAATCATTAGCCGATTGTGGAAGACTTGGGAAAAATGTTGCATAAAAATGCCTAAAGGCGATGCCTTGTTGAGCAAGACATCGGCTATCGTAAATCGACTAAGCAACCGTGAGCCGAATCATGAGTTGATCCATACGCTTGGGTAGTATTTCTTCAGGTATTTTCCATTAAGAGCCCTTCCAAATACTTCGCCGTTCAGCCCTTCTAGCATGTAAGCTCCTTTAGAGACGCATTTGTGGATCTTGAAAGGCCCTTTCCAATTTGGTGACCACTTGCCGAATTTGTTATCTCTAGATCCAATCGGCAAGATCAATTTCCAAACGAGTTCGCCTTCCTCGAAAGATTTAGGCACCACTTTTTATTATAATGTCTAGCTACTCGTTCCTTATCCTTTGTAACTTTTTCCAAGGCCCTCATCCTAGATAAAACTAAGTCTTCTGATTCGTCCACCATCAGGTGATAATAATCGTTGGCTGTAAGTTGGTCCTGTAGCTGAATGCGCCTTGAGCCGACGACGCTCTCCCATGGTAGCACCGCCTCATGTCCGTAGACCGCCTTGTACGGAGGGACTTGAATTGACCCGTGGCATGCCATCCGATACGTCCACAAGTGATTCGGCTAATCGGTTGTGCCACCGTTTAGGGTACTCGTGAGATCTTTCTTTTAATCAACTTAATCAAACTTTTATTTGAGGCCTCGGCTTGTCCGTTGGCCCGTGCGTAGTACGGTGAAGAATTAAGCAGCTTGATCCCCATGCCGTAGGCAAAGTGAACAAACTCATCCGATACGAAGATAGATCCCTGGTCTGTTGTTATCGTTTGTGGAATGCCAAATTGGTAGATAATATGTTCTTTGACAAACTCGATTGCGTCCTTAGAATCCACTCTCCTCGTGGGGAATCGCCTCCACCCACTTTGTGAAGTAATCATGCGCCAACAATAAATTTATGCCCTTTGCTTGAGGGTGGATTGATCGCCGATCATATCAATGCCCCATCCTCCGAACGGCCAAGGCTTAATAATTGGGTTCATAGCCGACACTGGTGCTCGTTGTATGGCACCAAACTTCTGACAATCCTGGCAGCCCTTGTAATATTTGAAACAATCCTCCAGCATCGTCGGCCAGAAATATCCTGCTCGACGAAGCAGCCACTTCATTTTGTGGGCCAATTGATGTGTGCCACGATTCCTTCATGCACTTCTCCGACGGCCACCTTGGCCTCGATCGGCTCCCAAACAATTGAGTAGCACACCGTCAATCGTCCGATAGTACAGATCTTCATCGAGCAACACGTATCTTAACGCTTTGTATCGTAATTTCCTTGTAGCCGATTGAGAGGGATTTTTGAGGTAGCTATAAACTTCAAACCTCCAATCATCGGCTGTAATGGCGGCAACTTCTATGTCAGTCTCTTTCAACATCGGCCGATAGCCCGATGCCCCTTCGGCTAAATCGTTAGCTTCTGTGTTTTGCTCTCTGGGGATGTATTTCAAAGTAACTAGCCGAAAACCGTCCATTAATTCCCGGCATTGCCGATAATAGACCATCGCGCATCATTTTTGCACTCGTATTTGAAGGGTTACGCGGAGGCTACGCTAGCCGAAAACAAAAACTTTTAACCGCGCAAACCAAGAACACTTGCAAGTAAGGGCCGATAGATCGTTACCGATTGGAGTGTGCAGCGGAAACAACCAATCAGGGCTATCCGATCCGGAATAGTGTAGCCGATTCTCACAAGCCGACAGCCGATACCCGGGGACAGCCGATTCGCCAATCAGCCGATTCACAGATGTCGTAGCCGATCCGAAGCCGATCAACAGCGCGCAACGTAGCAGCGCCTCTACCGGTATCCACACGTCCGGGGACAAAACGCCGTACACACGTGTGCTAGCACGCGATGCAAGGCTAGGGTTTGGCTCGAAAGTGGGGAGGGTTTCCGTGGAGATTGATCTCGGCGACTTCGTTGCACGCGATGCAATTGACGTGTCACGCTCTCCACCCCTCCCTCCTTTATATAGAGTTGGCCGACCGGGACTAGTGGCCGATCGGACTCTATTTTGAATCGGATCCTATCCGTATCTCACGAGTTGGCTGCCCATACGTCGTAAGCCCATAGGACTCTATCCGATCGGATCCCTATCCGATCGAGCCGTATCCGAGTCCAACTCGAATGCCTGTTCTTATCCCCTTAAGCGTGCGACCCTGTAGGTTCAGGTATACTCGGTTTCGGCTATAGTCTAACTTAGCCGACCGTCGGCTCGAGTCCAACTCGACCGACTGTCACACAATGGCGGTGCCTAGCAGCACATATTGACACCATAGTATACAAGAATAATATCGGCTCACGAACCTGTAATGTGTACACAAATCCCTTTGCCTCACGATACCGCTTAAGCTATAGACAAGATGTGTGCCATCCCTTCAATAGCTTTACCATTCACTCGAACCGTATTGGATTATCCGTCTGTTTGACTCCTCAATCAACTTAGCATGGCCATGCATTTCCATAATCCATTACCTCGAGGGCCCGAGATATCTCTCCAAAGGAGGGGCAAATTCCATCTTGATCACTCACATACCACTCCATGTTTCATAGCAAACCCGAAAACTACCTTTATAACTACCCAGATTCGTAATAGCGTTTGGTAGTCCCAAAGTAGGCTACTACACATGTTGGAATCCATGGTGATCTCAGGTCTAAGGACTTTGTACCAACACTACCCGAGACCAACTAATGGCACATTAATTCCCGTAGTGTCTCATGGTGGGTCTATCCAACAATGTGTTCTCCAACACATGTGTCCATGTTTATTGATTTGGTATCTCCATACCCATGATCTATGAGACATGATCATCAATCAATAAACATGCCGATCTTAGAATCATATTTGTTCCAACAATATGACATATGATCGTGGATCGTTTAGAAATAGATCCATACATAAAGAGTCTCATAAATAAGTCACGTACTTATTGATCAATACAAAATGTCTATTTCATGGAACTGAATAACACTTTATTCATTTATTCATAAACATTGACGTGATATCCAACATCTCCATGTTGCCTCTAGGGCATATCACTAACAATCTCCCACTTGCACTAGAGTCAATCATGTAAGTATCTAATACCCATTGCTCTTGTGTGCGCCTCATGCTTCGGTGAGGGAGAGGTTTTGTCGGCGGATCGGCTATGTTGAGATCCGTGTGCACTTTGCATATCTTGACATCACCTCTGTCCACTATCTCGCGGATGAGATGATATCGCCAAAGTATGTGTTTGGACTTCGATGTGACCTCGGCTCCTTGGCTTGCGCAATGGCTCCACTATTGTCACAATAGAGAGACATTGGACCGTTGCACTAGTCATCACACCAAGCTCGAAACGAATTTCTTGATCCAAACACCTCCTTTGCGCTTCGAAGCAGCAATGTACTCGGCCTCCGTTGTAGAATCAGCAACGTATCCCGCTTGGAACTCTTCCACTGACGCGCCTCCGTTCGAGCAGAACACGAACCCGCATTGCGATCTATAATCATCCTTGTCTGTTTGGAAGCTAGCATCGGTGTAACCACTTACAACGAGCTCTTCTTCACCTCCATAGACTAGGAACATATCCTTAGTTCTTCTCAAGTACTTAAGGATATTCTTTATGCGATCCAGTGACCTTCACCTGGATCTCGATGTATCTGCTCGTAGCACTCAAAGCGTGCGAGACATCAGGCGTGTACAAAGCATGGCATACATGATGGATCCAATTGCCGAAGCATATGGAACCATACCCATCTTATTCCGCTCATCATGTGTCCGAGGACACCGATTCTTGCTAAGATTAATGCCATGTGACATGGGCAAGAAACCTTTCTTGGAATCATGCATGTTGAACCTTTTCAACACCTTGTCAATGTATGTACTTTGGCTTAATCCAATTAGCCTCTTGGATCTATCTCTATAGATCCGAATGCTAATATATATGCTGCCTCCCTAAGTCTTTCATGGAAAAACTATTTTTCAATGAAGACTTGACGGATTCTAGCATAGGGATATCATTTCCAATCAATAATATGTCATCCACATATAAGATTAGAAATACAATTGCACTCCCACGACCTTTTGTAAACACAGGCCTCTTCTTCGTTTTTGATGAAACCAAACCCTTTGATTACTTCATCAAAACGAATATTCCAACTCCGAGATGCTTGCTTCAATCCATAAATGGATTTCGTAGCTTGCATATCTTTCCAGCGATTCTGGATCGACAAAACCCCGAGGTTGTATCATGTATACATCCTCGCTTAGGTTTCCATTTAGGAAAGCCATTTTGACATCCATCTTCCATATCTCATAGTCGAAATATGCAGCAATCGCTAGGATAATCCGAATAGATTTAAGCATTGCGACGGGCGAGAAGGTTTCATCATAATCAACTCCTTGAATCTGTTTAAAACCTTTCGCCACCAATCGCGCCTTATAGATGTGAACATTTCCATCCATATCGGCATTTTTCTTAAAAACCCATTTACACTCAATGGTTTTGACACCATCGGGTGGATCAACCAAGTTCCAAACTTGATTGTCGTACATGGATTCTATTTCGGATTTCATGGCTCCAAGCCACTTGTTGGAATCGGGTCCCACCATCGCTTCCTCATAGGTCTTAGGTTCATCGTTGTCCAACAACAATATATCACGTTGTTTCACACGTGTACTGTCGGCGCACGACGTGATCTTTCGGACCTCCGTGGGGCGGTGTATCTACAATTGGTGGCGCAACTCTTTGCTCCTCCGTTGTGGTTACGTGGTCGCGAAACATTTTCTTGTTTCTTGAACTTCTTCAAGATGCACCCTGCTCCCACTTAACCCTTCTTGAAAGAAACTCTTTCTCCAAGAAGACACCGTGTCGGGCGACAAACACTTTGCCTTGTTCCCGATTATAAAAGTAATATCCCTTAGTTTCCTTAGGATATCCCACAAAGAAGCACTTGTCGATTTGGGTGTGAGCTTGTCGACTAAACGTTTTACATAAGCCTCACATCCCCAAATTTTGAGAAAAGACAAACTAGGGGTTGCCCTGTCCATATCTCATATGGTGTCTTTTCAACCGACTTAGATGGAACTCTATTTAGTGTGAGCGCAGTGTTTCAAGACATATCCCCGTAAGGATAACGGAAGATCACTTTGGCTCATCGTCGACCGCACCATGTCCAAAAAGGTGCGATTTCTCCGTTCGGACACTCCGTTCCATTGTGGAGTTCTGGCGGAGTCAACTGTGGAACAATTCCACAATCTTTCGGATGATTACCAAACTCTTGGCTCAAGTATTCCCTCCACGATCGATCGTAGAAACTTGATTGTTTTCCCTAAATGATTCTCGTACTTCATTCGGAATTCTTTGAACTTTTCAAAGGATTCGGACTTATGCCTCATTAAGTAGATATAGCCATATCTACTAAAGTCATCGGTAAAGGTAATGAAGTACGATAACCACCTCGGCCGTTGAGCTCATTGGTCCACATACATCGCATGTATGAGTGCCAATAAGTCACTTGCTCTCTCACTGTGTCCCGTGAAAGGTGCCTTTGTCATCTTACCAAGTAAACAAGACTCACATGTCTCAAATGATTCAAAATCAAAAGAGTGAAGCAATCCATCCTTATGGAGCTTCTCCATGCGTTTCTTATTTATATGGCCTAAGCGACAATGCCGGATAAACGTGGGGTTTATATCATTAGAGAGTTGCCTTTCTGTATTAATGTTATAGATGGGAGACGCTTCAAGATTCAAAACGTATAATCCATTCACCAATGGAGCATGAAAATAGAACATATCTCGAGATATATTGAACAACCATTGTTCACGATCTAAAATCATATCCTTCCGCTTGCAAACATGAAGCGAAAATAACGTTTTGACATAGTGTTGGAACACAATAACAATTATTTAATTCCAAAACTAATCCGAAGGTAGATGAAGTGGTACTTGTGCCGACAAAGCGTAGCAACGCTTGCTCCATTGCCGACGCGCAGTTCACCTCGCCCCTTCTCAATCCTCTACTTCTTCTCATTCCCGCAACGATTTGCAAATATGAGCTACGATCCGGTATCAAATACCCAAGAGTCGTAGGTGAAGTAGCAAGATTAATGTCTATAACATTAATACCTGCGTAAGTCGTACTTTGCTTCTTTTTGAGATCCTCCATGTACTTCTTGCGTTCCTCTTCCAAGGGCTGTCTCCTTGCAATAGAAGCAAACGGAATCGATGCCGCCGACCCCTTCTTGCCCTTCTTTGCATTAGAGGCACTCGCGATCTCATCGGGAGTTAACTTCCTCTTGGTGCAAAGTTTCTTGACAGTGGTTTGCGTTTAGCCTTCTGCATCATCATCACATGATGACCATTCTTCTGCATACTCTCCTCACTGTCTTTAGCATCCCATGCAATTCAGCCAAGGTTCTATCCATATTGTTCATGTGATAGTTTAATATGAATGGCTCGAAGCTCGGAGGAGCGACGGAGAATCACATCGTAGCCAACTCTTGGCTAAGGGGAAAACCTAGTTTTCCGGACTCTCAATGTAGCCAATCATTTTTATCACATGCGGATGACGGGATTCCCTCAACAAGCTCGCACGCAAACAAGGACTTTGAGGTGTTAAACCTCTCGGCCCGAGCTTGGTTCTCAAACATGCCACGCAGTCCCTTAATAATAGTGTGAGCATCGCTGCTCTCATATTGCTTCAAGCTTAGGGGACATTGTAGCAAGCATGAGACAGGCTTATATCTAGGGCATCATTAGTGTGCTTCTCGTAAGCTCTCCGTGCGATTGCGGTGGCATTATTTGGCAAATCCTCGGATAGGGTACTTCAAGAACGTACTCCTTACGCTCTTGCTTGAGAACAATTCTCAAGTTGCGATACCAATCCATAAAGTTTGTTCCATTTAATTTTTCCTTTTCGAGAATAGATCGCAAATTAAAGGTACCGGGTGTAGTATTAGCCGCCATTTATTCTACAACAGAAAAACAAAGTTTAGCACAATGTTTATGCTATGTCTATTGTTAAACAATTTAACATTAGACTCCCATTACGTATTTTCCACCTTCCCTCTAGGTTACGTATTGGGTCAAGATCCACATGTTAATTAATTTTCTAGTGAGCTTTGGCATCACTGCTAGAAAATTAGTAACATCGTAAGCAACACCTTGCTAATCACATCTCTATGTGACTCTTGTTGTTGGTGTGACATCTCCATGCCCGGCGCCAACCTATGCCCCAAGGCCCAAAACTGTTTTGATAGCCTTGTTAAGTAAACCAAATGCTCCTGCATGTATATGTCGACATATACCCCCTCGTGTTATGATAGAGAATGGCACTCTGCTTTGCAGACCCACCATTGACGAGCATAACGGTGGCGGAGTGCAACATTTGGAAGGGCATCATTACTACTTAATTTTGCGAGGATGCTATCCTATCAAACAAACATATCACATATGAAAGCAAGAAGAATAGCATATAGTGAAATAGTATGGCCCCCTTCACATGGTGATCTCCATCTCCATGCCGGTGTGCGAGGATCTCCATCTTCATCACCGTTCTTTCGAGTGCCGAATGCTTGATTTCTTCAAACTAAGCTACTACTATAGAAGCTCTAATTGAAGATTACATCGACTCGCAGGTCGTGAAAGAATATTACAAGCATTGCACGTATGAAAGAATATTACAGGGATTGCACATATGAAAGAATATTACATGCATCACATGCATCTCATACATCCAATAGGGCCATACCATCTCAAAGCATTCTCTGCAAAAACAAGTTAGGCGTAGAAACGTTTTCTACTTATCGCAGAGCTACGGCATCGAGACGACCTATAAGGGGGTACGCACACGGCCATGTCGGCATAATCATATTATGCCGTCCCGATACACTATCAAGGGAGATGGTTTGCGTAGGCGCGAGGCAGCTAACAAGATCGACTACGAGATAGCTTCGGCATAATCACATTATACCGTTCCGATACACTATCAAGGAACGCTATCTCGAACCCAACTCAAACCGAGTTATATGAAAATTGCTTCGACGTAATCACATTACGCCGTTCCGATACACTATCAAGGAACGCAATTACCATTAACTCTCCTCAACGAATCCCGTAAAACCGATTGATCTAATCAACCCGTGCGCAAAACTTGTTCCGATCCAATCTAAAACCCGAACTAAGCAAGATTAGCTCGATACCACCGAAGGGTTACGCGGAGGCTACGCTAGCCGAAAACAAAAACTTTTAACCGCGCAAACCAGGAACACTTGAAAGTAAGGGCCGATAGATCGTTACCGATTGGAGTGTGCAGCGAAACAGCCAATCGGGCTATCCGATCCGGAACAAGTGTAGCCGATTCTGCAAGCCGACACGGCCCGATACCCGGGGCGGCCGATTCGCAAATCAGCCGATTCGCAGATGTCGTAGCCGATCCAAGCCGATCAACGGCGCGCAACGTAGCGGCGCCTCTACGTATCCACACGTCCGGGGACAAAACACCGTACACACGTGTGCTAGCACGCGATGCAAGGCTAGGGTTTGGCTCGAAAGTGGGGAGGGTTTCCGTGGAGATTGATCTCGGCGACTTCATTGCACGCGATGCAATTGACGTGTCACATGCCTCTCCACCCCTCCCTCCTTTATATAGAGTTGGCCGACGGGACTAGTGGCCGATCGGGACTCTATTTTGAATCGGATCCTATCCGAATCTCACGAGTTGGCTGCCCATACGTCGTAAGCCCATAGGACTCTATCCGATCGGATCCCTATCCGATCGAGCCGTATCCGAGTCCAACTCGAATGCCTGTTCTTATCCCCTTAAGCGTGTGACCACAGTAGGTTCAGGTATACTCGGTTTCGGCTATAGTCTAACTTAGCCGACCGTCGGCTCGAGTCCAACTCAGCCGACATCAACACGGTGCCTAGCAAGCACATATTGACACCATAGTATACAAGAATAATATCGGCTCGACCCTGTAATGTGTACACAAATCCCTTTGCCTCACGATACCGGTTAAGCTATAGGCAAGATGTGTGCCATCCCTTCAATAGCTTAACCATTCACTCGAACCATATTGGATTATCCGTCGTTGATTGACTCCTCAATCAACTTAGCATGGCCATGCATTTCCATAATCCATTACCTCGAGGGGCCCAGAGATATCTCTCCAAAGGAGGGGCAAATTCCATCTTGATCACTCACATCCCACTCCATGTTTCATAGCAAACCCGAAAACTACCTTTATAACTACCCGATTACGGAATAGCGTTTGGTAGTCCCAAAGTAGGCTACTACACATGTTGGAATCCATGGTGATCTCAGGTCTAAGGACTTTGTACCAACACTACCGAGACCAACTAATGGCACATTAATTCTGTAGTGTCTCATGGTGGGTCTATCCAACAATGTGTTCTCCAACACATGTGTCCATGTTTATTGATTTGGTATCTCCATACCCATGATCTATGAGACATGATCATCAATCAATAAACATGCCGATCTTAGAATCATATTTGTTCCAACAATATGACATATGATCGAGGATCGTTTAGAAATAGATCCATACATAAAGAGTCTCATAAATAAGTCACGTACTTATTGATCAATACAAAATGTCTATTTCATGGAACTGAATAACACTTTATTCATTTATTCATAAACATTGACGTGATATCCAACATCTCCATGTTGCCTCTAGGGCATATCACTAACAGTATTCTCCTGATAATTGGCTGATGACTAACAATGAATCTCCCATTATTTCGATGGTGTCGGCTTCAACTTCCTTGAGTAGATGTAATCCTTTAAGGACAGCTTCGTATTCGGCTTGGTTGTTCGTAGCGTGGGGGTCGATAGCAAAAGCGAACTCGAAGCTTGCCCCCTAGGTGACATAATGACCAAGCCGATGCCGCAGCCGTTGGTGCAAACCGAGCCGTCAAACGTCAAAGTCCAAGGCATAATATCCACTGAGCCGATCGAGTCATTTCTGTGCTCCACAATGAAATCGGCTATGGCTTGTCCCTTGACTGCCCTTGGTGCCTGATACCTTAGATCGAATTCTGTTAGCGTAAAAATCCACTTTCCAATTCTTCCTTTCAGCACTGGAGCCGATAGCATGTACTTAACTAATCGGCTTTGCAGATTATTGTGCACTCATTGGATAACAGATAATGCCTTAACTTCGTACATGAAAAATAGAGGCATAGGCATAGCTTCTCCATAGGTGAATACCTTGTTTCCGCGTCCAGCAACCGTCGGCTGAGATAGAAAATGGCTTTTTCCTTGCCCTCAACCTCTTGGATTAGGACGGAGCCGATTGACTTGTCATCGGCTGGTAGGTATAGCTTAAACGGTATCCCTTTTTGTGGAGGCATTAAAACTAGAGGGGAACTCAGATAATCTTTTATGTTGTCTAAAGCATTTTGCTGCTCTGCCCCCCATGTGAATGCTTGATCAGCTTTCGGCCGAAGCAGTGGTGTGAACGGCTCCATCTTTTCTGAGAGATTGGCTATGAACCGTCTGATGAAATTTATCTTGCCGATCAATGACTGGAGTTGCTTCTTGTCCTTCGGAGGCTGTATTGTCTTGATAGCATTTATGCTTCTTGGTGTAATTTCAATTCCTCTTTCATGAACAAGAAATCCCAAAAACTGCCCGGCCAATACGCCGAACGCGCACTTAAGCGGAATCATCTTCAGGCCATACTTCCTCGTCCGCTCTAACACTTGTCTCAGATCGGCTATGTGGCCCTCTATCTCCCTTGACTTGACAACTACGTCATGAATGTATATCTCTACTAACGAGCCGATCATGTCATGAAAAATGTAGTTCATGGCCCGTTGATATGTTGCCCCAGCATTCTTCAAGCCGAATGTCTTTACTACCCATTCGTACAAGCCGATTGCGTCGGGACATCGAAAAGAGGTCTTGTGGATGTCCTCGTCGGCCATAAATATTTGATTATACCTTGCATTGCCATCAATGAAACTGATAATTTTGTGGCCCGAAGCAACATCGACAAGCAAATCGGCTATCGGCATTGGGTATTCGTCCTTAGGGGTTGCCTTGTTTAGATCTTTGAAATCGATGCACACCCTAAGTTTACCGTTTTTCTTCAGCACTGGGACAATGTTTGAGACCCACTCGGCGTATTGGCAAGGCCGAATGGATCCTGCATCGTATAGCCGAGTGATTTTGGCTTTAATTGCATCATACATATCGGCCTTAAACCTCCTGGGAGGCTATTTGAACGGCCGATAGCCTTCCTTAATCGGCAGCTGATGGACCACTATTGATCGATTGAGGCCAGGCATCTCGAAGTACTCCCAAGCGAAACAATCTTTATATTCTTTTAACAAATCAATAAGCTGGGATCTACAATGAGGAGACAAATTTTTGCTAATGTACGTCGGCCTATGCTTGTCACCAGAGCCGATGTCAATTTCCTCTAATTCGTCGGTCGACGTGAAACCTTGCCCGAGCTTGCCACCGTCTTCGTCCGCGGTGTCCATGCCAAAGACGCTTGAGCCCTCCACCATGTCTTGTTCAAAGCAGCAGCTGCGGCTCGTCGTCTCTAATCGGCTGTATTGTGGAATTGGACACATTTAGAAAATCGGCTTGTTAGATTTTCCCAGACAAAAAATCGATGCCTTTGATTTCCCAAAGCGGAAAATCGGCACTGACGACACTAACTGACCTGTCGGCTGGCACGATCTCAATCTTGTCGCCGTCCCATTGGATCAGGCTCTGATGCATCGTAGAAGGAATGCAGCAGTTAGCGTGTATCCAGTCCCTTCCGAGCAGCAGGCTGTAAGACCCCTTCCCGTCGATGACAAAGAATGTTGTAGACACGGTCTTATTGCCGATGGTCAGTTCGGCGTTGAGGACGCCCTTGGTTTCTGATGGGTTGCCACCGAAGTCTTTGAGCACCATATTGGTCTTTATTAGGTCTTCGGCCCCCTTTCCTAGTTTTCTGAATGTTGCGTAAGGCATGAGGTTGACTGCAGCTCCCCCATCAACTAGCATCTTGGAAATCGGCTTGCCATTGACGAATCCTTTAACGTACAACAGCTTCAAGTGCCGATTTTCGGTTCCCTCAGGTTTGTCGAAGATAGCCTGGTCCGGTGAGATTACTAGCTTCACTAGGTCATCCTCGATGGTGTCTGCATCGGCTTCAGGAGCACTGAACTCGGCTGGTAGCACAAACACCATGTTGACCGATGCAGAAACTTTGCCTTTCCCTTTGGCTGCCCTCCTGGCTTGATCGGCTGGGCTCTCCTCAGCTTGCTCTTCGTCGGCTGCGGTAGTTTTCTCTTTGAGAACCCATCACCTTTTGATCTTACCTAGCCAACGGTGCTGTTCGTGGATCATTTGCCGAACTTCGTCTTCTCTCCCTTCACGCTTGAGTCGTTGAATTCTTCTTTTCTGTGTCTTCGTGAAGAGATTGGATGGGCACCATTGGGGATTGGCCGATTCCTCGTCGTCGGCCTCTTCATCATCGCGATTGTCGTCATTGTGGTCTTCGTCGATGAAGAAGTCTTGGTGGATCGGGCCGAGCCGATCATGAACGGACCACCACCTTTGGTTCAACTAAACGGCTCTAGGGACAAACCGGGCTGGGCTTGCAGCCGATGGGCTCCTACGTTTGTCGTCACGACGATCATTGCATGCTGGGCAATCGTCCAGTGCCGGTAGTCTCATGCCGGATTCCCAGCAGTACATGAAAAAATCACAATGCCAATGCGGATCGGCACTGTTGTAGTTTACCTCATATCGGCGGCTTTGGATCTCCGGCTCACGCCGACGAGGTGCTTCATTGTAAGCTTCTTCCTGCCGAGACTGGTGCTGAGGACGGTGTCGGCTATCTCCATGGATCGGTCGTCGGTTAGCCGATCTGATAACTGGGCGCACCATATTAATTAGCGCGGCGTGATACCCAATCGGCTCGTCTTCTACCTTAGCCCTGATTGATGTATTGACTAAGCCGTGCGCCATTCTGTTCTGTCGATCAGCTTGCCTGGGGCCGGCTTGGACTATGTTGACCGGGAAGGGTAGTCGTCTACCTTCATCGGCCGATTTGAATCGACGAACTTCATCTTCCCGGCCTCAATTGCCGACTGGATTTGCTGCCTGAAGACTTTGCAGTCGTTGGTGGCATGGGATATGGAGTTGTGCCACTTGCAGTATTTCTTCCTCTTTAATTCCTCGACCGACAGGATTACGTGATTTTCAGCGGTGAATCTGCTTCTCCTTGAGCGGCAAGTCAAAAATCCTGTCGGCCTTGGTGATGTCGAAGTTGTATCGTTCTTCTTTGGCCGTCTTCGGCGGCCATTGGCGACGATGGCTTTTTTGTTCTTGGCCCATTCGGCTGCTGCCACTTCTGCGTCATCGTCGTCGGACTCGCAGTCTGATTTGATGACGACCTGTGTTATGTTTTTGACGGCCTTCCTGGTGTCTTGGAATCGCTGTTCGTGGGCCGTCACCTTCTGCGCCAAGTGGGCTAGGCTGTCGAAGTCCTGCGCAGAGAATCGCTCTCGGATCAGTGTGATCAAGCCGTGAAAGGCCAAATCGGCCAGCTGAGCGTCCGATAGCACCAAGCTGTAGCATCGGTTCCTCATCTCCCTAAAGCGTTGGATGCACTCCTGAACCAATTTGTTGTGTTTCTGCTTAATGCTGGTGAGGTCCGACAACTTCATCTCATGGTTGCCGGAGTAAAAGTAGCTGTGAAACTGCTTTTTGAGATCGGCCCAACTCTGAATTGAGTTGTAAGACAGTGAAGAGAACCAGGTAAAAGCCGATCCCGAAAGAGACAGAGGGAACAACCAAGCCCTCAAGGCATCTGTAGCCGATGCTTCGCCGCACTGTGCCAAGAATCGGCTGACATGCTCGTAAGTTGAAACGTTGTCTTGCCCTGAGAACTTCGAAAAATCTGGGATCTTGTATCAGTTGGGCAGCGGAATCCACTCGAAGTGCTCTGGATTGGGATACCGATACATGTTTCCTGAGTCTTTTGGCTTGAGGCCGAACTGATCACGCATGACATCTACAATCAGATCGGCCCAGGTTCGGTTGTCCTGCTGTATCGGCTCGTATGGTTCATACGGTGCGGGTGCTTGCCGATACAGCGGTGGTGGCGTCTGAGGCCTGTAGTGATGATCTTGACGGCCTCCTTGGTACTGGTAGTGACGATCAGCGGGAGGTGGCTGATGCGCCGGTAATGGCGTTGGTGGTCCCGGGAATAGTTGTCGGCCACCGGCGTTGTACCGCCTGTTCTGGTCAATCTGGGGAATCGGCTCTGACTGCCGATTGTCATTGAACATGTTAGCAATCTGATCCTGGGGTAGCGGTTGCTGTCGGTTCAGCATGGTGATAGCTGGCCTTATAGCCGATTCAGTTAGATTTGGCTGACCGAGAATCCCTCCTGGCAACCCTTGTTGTGGTGGTGGTGGGATCGGCCGATTCTGGGTGACCAACGTCCTGTAACCAGGAAACTGGCCGTCTGTGAAGTACGTCGGCCCCTGTTGCAGCTGGTCGGCTATCTTGGCGTCGACCATGGTAGCAATCATGTTGTTGAGAGTATTGACCAGGATGCTACTTTGGTTGACTAGCGCGTGATGGACGGCCGAGTCGATCTGATCTTGTAGGGAATACAGAGCCGAATCGTCCTGTTCCTTGGTCAGCTCCTCCACCTTCTGTTTGCCTTTTGTCTCACCAGAAGAGGATGCCTTGAGATCGTCCATGCTGAATTTATACTTCTGAGGCACGGCCCCGGATCTTGTTTGGGTGAAAGATTGCAAGTAGTTGGCCTGGAGTTCTTCCACCATCTTCTTATAATCGGCTTGCTGTTCAGCCGATAACTGCTCCATTTTCATAGGCACAATGTTGTCCTGGGAAACGTTGGGGCTCTTGGAGTCGACCATCTTGCCGGCTGAGTCTATGCGTCCGAGTCGAGCCGACGAGAAAGTCCCACCGGCGTGCCAAGAAGCGTGTTGATGAGAAATTTCTCTCACGCGCGGCACAGGAGATCTGCTTAACTCCGGTGCGGAGTCCTTCTGGCATTTGTGCGGTGCGGGGGCGTGCTAGTTGGTTTGATCTGTTAACCAACAAGAAAAACAAAGAAACATACGTTAAGTGTTAGGTTAGATCCCCACTGAATCGGCTAAGGGAATCCATGAGCATGTATCTGCTATCCTAAAATATATTTAAGCCAAGCGACTAGAATGGATCGGTGATACCGAGACAGCATTAGCCGTTTAACCCAAATACAGTAAAGGATAATAGATATATGTATTGATAACCTAGCTGATGCTGGAAAGCTAACAATGAATTGACTAGTACTCCGACGAATCTTATAAAAAGATATCATTCTTGAGCTAGATGTGCGTAGCCTGGGAAATTGGTCGTCGGCTGTTGATGACGGGCCGATTTCGGCTAATGACATCCGACAAGAATGGGATCTTAGCATAAGAGACAGTCCTAACATAAATCTAATAATAAATATACTAAAAGAAATATATTATGGCAGATAAGGCCGACTGAAACCCCGGCACTATCTCTAAACAATATAAATCTAGTCGAGCAAATCATTGGAAGTTCTAAGAACAACTTAATAGTTCAACATTGATGCAGCATTAAGTATAAAAAGAACAACCCGATCTGTTGTGACCGACTTATATTTCTCAAGACGGTGGATACCGCATATAAACCAGCCAACCTTTAGATCTAGCCTTATTGGCTGCGAGTTCTTGCTAGAACTAGCCAATAGCAGGATAGATCTAAACATTGATCTAGTTTATACGCGCTATATGATAAATGGCGCAGTATGAACTCCTGAATCTAATGTGTCATTATGATGGAAGCATTAGAAACAGCAAATCATACCACTAATGACAAGCATTTACCTAGATTTGGGGATCAAAACGATGCAGCCTGTGCCAAACAAATTGCTCGTCTGAAGAAAAAGGTTGCGATCCGCCAAAGTTTGATTGATTGTGATTGTGTTGAATATCATTTACAGGGGGTCTCGGGTCCTATTTATACCCAAGATACATTATTCTTACAAACCCTGGGCTCTATCTAAACCATTATTTAAAACGCAACATTATCCCGGGAAGGACCCATGCCGCATTACAATGAACAATTTAAACAAACTCCTAAATTACAGATACAATTGCCATTACAAGACTCTATCCATAGATGGCAATATCATTTAACGCGCAATCTAATAATCAAATCTTCTATTTATCTTCAAACTATTGTACCAGAAACAGCTTTATCTTCTCCGATCGTAGAATCGGCTGTCGGCCGCCCTTGTCCGATCCAACCTTAGCCGATTGGCCTCACAGCCGATCGCTTCCCAGCCGATGCGGCCTTTGTTTCTTCGCTAAACCAGTCGATCCGATTCTGCTTCATCTTTGCAAAGACTTAGGGATTCAACTACCAAATTTTGGTGTTAACAATCAGGTGGTTGGTTTAGGCCTATCTCAATGTGGTGTATTGTTGGACAATGATTACTTTAATATTGCTTAATAAATACAAGTATTTTGCTGCTTTCAGTTGTTATTATGAAATGTTGCTTTGTGCAAATTTAAACCCCTAGCCTATCCTTGTCTCCCCTTGCATTCATACTCCCTCTTCCGGTATGACTTGCTGAGTACCATGGAAAGTACTCAATCTTGCTTTGTCTCCTCCCACCAGAGCTGGTCTTCGAGGCAGGTGAAGACTACGAGGAGGAGTAGGCTTCGTCCGATGTCCGAGGATGCCTGTGGAGTGGTGGTGCCACGCTGCAAGCGTCAAGACTAGGCTTTAGCCCTTCTTTTCTTTTCCGCTGCATTTTTTGTAATCTTTTTGAATTGTTTTTAAGACGTGGATTCTGTAATATCAACAATTATCATATGTATATCCTGGCTGGTCCTAGACAGGGATTTTTAATACACATATAGCTTCAAAAATTATGGTTTGGAATTTCTGGGCGTGACAATCCATCTCCTCCATGGCATGAGTTGCATGACCTGCTCCATGTGTCCTAGCCACCAGTTGAATCAAGATGACACGCCAGCAGCAAGCGCGGCGGTGGCAGTGCTGCCATCACAGGGAGCCTCACAGCCGGTGCCCGAGTACCCAAGCAAGTAGTAAGTTTTTGCCTTCCAGTTCAGCCATAGCTTTGTCTTTGTCTTCTTTGAGTTATGAGTTAGTTTCTTTAGCGTTCTTCAGTCGAGCTTTCAAAGATTCAATTTGAGCTTTTTGTGCTAAGATAATGGACATGTGAGAAATTTCAACAGCAAAATATTGTTAAATCAATGATGGCAGAACATAACTTACGACTGTTTCTCGGTACTCCAAGTTAGCATCACGAAGCTCTCGGATTTCTTCTCTCCTTAAGAGATCTTGCAACTTCGTGGCATCCTTGGTATCAGCCAACTCTTGCTTGACTGCCTCAAAGGTTTCCAAGTGAGGAACCAGTTTCTCCAATGTCTCGGACTTTGCTTGAGATTGAAGATATATTCTGTTTTTTGCAATAGCATAAGAAGACTGTTAGTGAACAATTAAATCTGAATATTTAAAGTGGAGGATTTTCTGTTTACCTTTAAAATCTTGGTGGATTCATTGGACCCTTGACTAGAATGTCCCTTTCTTCGGCCTCCTTCTATTTGTTCAGAATTATTCCATGTGCTAAGCTATCAGCATCCCGCCATTGGATCTTTACTAGTGGCCGAGAGCCTTCGGGTGACTTGATGTGAAGGATTTCTTTGTCCTCACTTATCATGGGCCCTGATTTAATACAATACAATGATGTTACATGTTGGAATCAGCTATGAAGCAATTTGTCAAAAACATTTACCTTTGATTGTTTTCAGCTGTTGACAAGGCGGGGTTTGAATTTATCTTATGATAGACGGTTTGATCATCACCAGGAGCGATATGGGATTTTTCTTCTTGGTCTTCATCTTTTCATGGAGGCCCTGAGGAAGTATTCATCGATTGGTTTCCAGTCGGCTGCTCCTGGCTGGTGGTTGTTTCTTCATTATTACTCGACTAGTTTCTAGTCGGGAGATCTTGGTCTATGTTCATATTTTGTGCATCACCCATCTGGCCTCCTGTCAGGGGCTTGTAGGGAACCTCGTCGGCAGCTTGGCTAATAGTATTAGCGCTCTTTTGAGACTCGGAGCGGCTGGTGGGATCAATATCCTAAGGTTTCCTATGAAGGCAACACAAGATACAATATGTATTCAAGACACAAAGCGCTTGATTCCTGATTCAACATCACATATATGAGTAGATGAGTTCAAACATACCTTGAATACGTTCTTATCTTGAGACCGGTTTTCTTCGCAGGAGGCAATGCTAGGATCTCGTTTGTGCTTTGTGTCGGGCCTTCATCTTCATCGGATGATTCAAGAATCATCTTTCTTTGTTTTTTCTTCTTGGCCTTCTTGGTTCTTTGCTCGGCACCTGGTCGTTTGTTGCCCTATCAAGGCTTGATTGTTGGGCCTCCAGAGGTTTGGCTGCTACATCCCGGGCTTCTCCTTGGAGAGCGACGAATAGGAGCTGGGGGATTCGAGACCAGGAGTTTGTTTTCCTGCATATGAAAAGAAAATCAATTTACATCAGTTGGAGATTTTTTGCAATTATCTACAAGCGAAGGATACAACTTAAATACCAGAAGTGGAGGCCGGGCCAAATTGAATGGAGCGACAGGAGTTTGTAGGAATAATCTACAACTATTCCCGAGGAAAAAACTTTATACATCATCTGACACATGACTTTGAAGTCAATGGACTGAGGGTCTTCATGATTGGGATTCGACTGGCCTTCATACTCAAAGGTTGGCTTGGACCTTTCCTTTATTAGGGCCAGTTGGCACTTTATGAAATGCTGAGTGTTTGCTCTCCTTTTAATCATTTTTCCTTTATCTTGACAATTTGAGCAAGAAGAGCATCGGCTTCAAATTTTTTTTGGCCATCAGGCGAAGAGTTCCATTGAGGCTGGTGGATGGGTGGAAGGCCGACGAAGTCGGGAAGGCAAGAAGAGGGGTTGGAAATATAAATCAGTTGGAATGCCAACCCTTGTCAAAAGATTTCAATGGAAGAAAAAGTAGAATTTTCATAGATCTCCCAGTAATTGGAAGCCAAAGCCCCCAACTACACAAGGATTCTCTTTGGATGGTTGGGCTTTTAGCTAATTGAGACGATGAAAGAGATTGAAGTGGGGAAGGATTCCAAGAAAAGCTTCACAAAGATGGATAAAAATAGCAATATGAAGAATCGAGTTAGGATTAAGATGGTAAATCCAAATCCCATAGAAATCTAGAATCCCATGAAAGAAATCAGAGGTCGGAAGGCTAAAACCACTGTAGAAGAAGGGGGTAAATACCACAATTTGACCCGTATTAGGTGTGGGAAAATCTTCGCCGGCTGCTAGACGCCATTCAATGATTTCTTTCGCCGGAAGCATGCCATCCTTCACCATCTCATGCAGGTGTTTCTCCTCCAGATCCAAGGTTGCCCATTGGTCAAAGGGAATTTCTCTCTCTTCCGCCATAAGGAGGAATTGGAAAGGCTTGGATTATGGTTTTTCTTAGAGGTTTGAATATGAATGTGAGTTTGGGTGAGAGGGCTAATACATGGTGAGGTTTGTGGTAATTTCGGTAGCGGATTGGGCAAAGAAGATTAACCCTAGCTTTGGCTGCGACAGCTTGGGAACAAGAGCACGAAAGTAGATTTTGGAGAAAACGAAGAGGCGAAGAAGACGATACACTGTATCACATTTTTTAAGGGTATCGGTAAGTGGTTTTGGGCCGAAGCCCATTAATCGATTGCAACCTATTTTTACAGTGTGGTTCACTACATTTATTTTAGGGACTTAGTATATTTGTTTTTATAATATGCGTGTAGAAGAAACCCAATACCTTTTGCTGCTATATAACCTTTTATTTGAGATGGTTAATTCAATGCAATATAATAGGAGGTGACAAACAATGCCCTTTAATTGCTTATACCCTAGATTTTTATGTAAAAGTGAGATACAGTTGGCCTAGAGCTATAATACTGCATTTATATAGTCGCATATACGTGCATTTGTTTTTAGACCTACATTATTGGCTTAGAGCTACATATGATGTTTTGGTCATTTAATTGGAGGTTGATAAATCCATTTTGAGTATTATTTACTCAGATTTGACACCTCATATGCCATAATTTTTAATAAAACAACTCGGTTGGTTGGATTATTTTGCTCTTTGACTATATGTTTAGTTTTTCAATTAATCAAATAGTCGAATGCTATACCTAATTAGGTGATGCATCTTAATATTTATTACTTGTTATTATTGTTTATTATTTTTTATTTTTTCAAGTTTTTTCAGCCCATAGCTTTTTATTGGAGGACTTCAATAGTGATATCCAAGCACTCAGCTTTCTGTCATAGGAGTTTGAGAGAAGATTATTTTTGACTGTGAAGGTCTCTGGTGCTACCGTGAAGATTAGGGTACCATATACCCACACGACGGCTTATCCGACTGGTAATAGGAGGTGGGCTGGATCCGCATGTTATGTAATAGATTAGGATTTGGGAATTGTATTACCATGTTTTCCAAGGCATAGCCCAATAGTCCTAGTTGAGTATGATTATGTAAACAGGCAAGGAAATTTATGTCGTGTTCAGCTCGGTTTTCCTTCTTGTACCCCTATCCCCAAACCTATATGAGGTGGGAAGGAAGCCCTCCAAGGGCATAGCAAGAGATAGAAACAATAAGCCACGAGTTGATCATCAGACCAATATAGTACTTGGTGGATTCAGTCCTTAAAATAGGAGTAGGATATTACTTCTTATCGAGAAGGCCTCAACCTATCTAAACCTTGTCTCTTTACTCATTCACTTTAGGCCTCGTGCACTATCTTTTTTATTGCCAATTTTCGGAATCGACAGGAGCATGAAGGGAGCCTCACAAGGAATGCATCTTTGATGAAAATAATATCTGAAACGTTGCAGCCTTTTTGATTTACATAAGCAACAAAGTAGGCCACAAATATGTAAGTGTAAACGACCAAATTTAGTAACCTAATCTCCGGGTTTGAAGCAGAGATTGAAGCGGAATCGAAGAAGATGCACGATCTGAGAAGAGACAGAAGCAGAATCGGCTGAGTCCGAATCAGCTACGGAGCCAGTCGGCTGAGTGCGAATCGGACTAGGATAGCCGACAGCCGATTCTGACTTAAGACAGAGGAGGAGCCAATCCCGAAGGGAAGCGTGAAGATGAAGTTGGATTCGGTTCCCAAATTGCGCGTTAAAGATATTGTCATCTATGGATAGAGTCCTGTAACGACAAGTGTATCTGTAAATTAGAAATTTATTTATAGATCTCTTATTGTAATGCGACATGGGACCACGTCCCGAGATATTATCGCACCATGTACAGTAGATTAGCTAGCAACCGTGTTCGGCATGGACTGTGTTGTACTTGGGTATAAATAGGACCCGAGACCCCTGTAAATCGACAATCTAATACACAATCAATCAACTTTCGGCGCATCGCCTCCTATTTTCTTCAGACGAACACTTGATCCTGCTTCGGGCTGCATCGTTTCGATCCCCGATTAAGGTAAATGTTTGTCATTAGTGGTGTATCTCGTCGAATTTAGTGCTTCCATCACTATGATACTCTAGATTCAATGATTTACGGTACGCTAGTTATCATATATCGCATATAATCTAGAACAATGTCTAGATCTACCTTGACATCGGCATGTTTCTGTCAAGAACCAGCAGCCGATAGAGCTAGATCTAGGGGTTGGCCTAGGTTATATACGGTATCCACCGTCTCGAGGGGTTTACATAGCTATAATAGATCTGATTTTTCTTTTTATACTTAATGTTGCATCAATTTGACCTATTAAGTCGTTCTTAGAGCTCTTATGATCTATTCGGCTAGATGTATATGCTTAGAGGCAGCGTCGGGGTTTCAACCGGCCTTATCTGTTTTAATATTCTTTTAGTATGTTTACTGTTTGATTTATTAAAGCTGCCTCTTATATTAAGATCTTACTCTGGTTAAATGCCCTAAGCCAGAATCAGCCTGTCAGCCACAGCCGACAGCCGACTGATCTAGGCTTAGCGCATTTAGCTTAGATCAATATCTTTTCATAAGATGTATCGGAGTACTAGCTGATCCACAATTAGTCCTACGGTATCGGCTAGGCTATTAAAGCATATATTTATTATCCTTTTGTATATTTAGATTAAGTGGTTAATACTGTCGGCATAGCCGATCTATCCTAATCACTTAGTTTAAATGTGCTTTGGGATAGCATATATATATATATATATATATATATTAATTGATTCCCTCAGCCAATCCAGTAGGATCTAACCTAACCCTTAACACATACATCTTTGTTTTTCTTGTTGGTTAACAGATCAAATCAACTGGCACGCCCTGTATTTCACAGACAGCCGAGAAGGACCTGCAATGGAGTTAAGCAGATCTCCCAAGCCAGCGCGTGAGAGAAATTTCTCATCAAAAGTAAGCACCGTTGACCGCCATATTTCCAGGACTAAAACTAGCATACATACAGTATAGCGTAATTAACTCGTTATTGTGCACCATTCTCATGTGTTGTCTCTAGATGGCATGGTGAAAAGTTACATATAGTGGTGTCTCAAACGATTGAACATGCCCTTAGGCAACCGCTCACGAAAATACCTGCCTACTCGCTTGAGAAAAACAACTATTGTTATAAAATCAGGTGAGGTGCAGGCGAGCGCAATGACACGCACCAAGTTCTCGACCCTTTCCCTCTCTCCCCCATAGCGAATCCATTGGCCCTCTCTCCTTCTCCTCTCCCCGCTAGCTCCGCCTCTCATTTGTCCTCCCTTCCTCTCTCTCTCTCTCACATGCGATTGCAACGACGAAAGTAGCCACCTCTCACCTCTCCTCTCTCTCACCTATGAATCATCAGCAACGTGAGAAGGAGGAGTCGGTAGGCCCTGGGAGTGACGAATCTGATGCCCATGGTCGCTGGGTATGATAGATCGATGGTGGACGGCTCAGGAAGCAGCGGACCAACAATGGACCTAGCAGGGAGCGACAGATCCTGCACCCGTGGTCGCTGAGCGTGGCGGATTGACAGTGGGCTCGGGAAGCGGTCGATCGACGACAGGCCTACCGCGGGAAGTAATGGATTCGATGGTCGTAGCCCCAATAGCGGCAGATCTGGCACTCGCAATCGCTGGGAGTGCCGGATCGACGATGGCGGCCTTGGGAGGCAACGGATCAAAGCGGCGTGCTCGGGAGGCGGCAAATCATGGCCCCAGGCCCAAGAAGAGGTGGATTTTTTTTGAATCAAATGTGTTTGATTTATATTTTATGTGATGAAACAATTTGTGCTTTGATAACATTGGATTTGTGCTTTGATATTTTATGTGGCTACTAGACACGCCGGTCATATCGATGTATGCGCACGGTTTGACCATAGGTGTGTGTGCGGTCAGATCGGCCGAGTCCGACTCACAGTCGGTCAGCCCGACTTTGACTCGCGGTCGGACTCCGACTCACAGTCGGTCAGACCGGCACGGTCTAACCGACAGACTTCGGTTTTGGTTTACTCTTTTGGTTTTGGATTGTTTCTTTGTGGATTTGATTTCTAGTTGATTTCTATGCATATAGTTACTATTGTTGTGCTAATGTGAGTCAAGTTTGGACAAACTTGTGCTCGGAATATGGTTTCTTTGTCGTATATGTGTAGGTATCGCTTGAGGCCTCGGGGTAGTGTTGCCGGTGATGGATCGGAGTCGACTTGGGATAAGTGGACGTCCAGAGATCAAGAGATCACGCGGGATACTAAAAGGCTAGAAGACAACGCACATGAAAGATGGAGAATTCATATGGTTGTTAACACTAAAATTTGGTAATTGAGTTACTAAGTCCGCAAAGGCGAAGGAGGATCGGATCGGCTGGAGACAGGGGTCGCGTCGGCTAAGGAGTGATCGGCTGTGAGGCCAATCAGCTAAGGATGAATCGGACAGAGGCAACCGATAACCGATTTTAGGTCCGGGAGAGATGAAACCGTTTCTATGCAGAAGATTGAAGATAAATAGAAGATTCGGTTGTTAATTGCGCGTTAAATGATATTGCCACTTAGGGATAGAGTCCTATAACGGCAATTGTATCTGTAATCTAGGGGTTTGTTTAGACTGTTAGTTGTAACACGGCATGGGTCCTTTTCGGGATAATGTTGTGTTTTAAATAGTAGTTTAGATAGAGTCCAGGTTTGTACAGATAACTGTATCTTGGGTATAAATAGGACCCGAGACCCCCTCTAAAGATAATTATTCACAATCAATCAAACCTTCGGCGCATCGCCAACCCTTTTTTCAGACGAGCACTTTGTTTGGCTACGGGCTGCATCGTTTCGATCCCCAGATCTAGGTAAATGCTTGTCATTAGTAGTATAATCTATTGTTTCTAGTGCTTCCATCGCAATGACACATTAGAATCATGAGTTTATACTGCGCTATTTATCATATAGCGCATATAAATTAGATCAATGTTTAGATCTATCCCGTCATCGGCTAGTTCTGTCAAGAACTTGCAGCTAATAGGGCTAGATCTAAAGGTTGGCTTGTTTATATGCGGTATCCACTGTCTCGAGAGATATAAATTGGCTACAACAGATCGGGTTGTTCTTTTTATACTTAATGCTGCATCATGTTTGAACTATTAAGTCGTTCTTAGAGCTGCCAATGATCTGTTCGGATGGATTTATATTGTTTAGAGACAGTGTCGGGGTTTCAGCCGGCCTTATCTGCCCTGATATGTTTCTCTTAATATATTCATTATTAGATTTATATTAAGACTGCCTCTTATGTTAAGATCGCATTCTTGTCGGACGTCCCCAGTCGAAATCGGCCTACCTTCAACAGCCGATGGCCGATTTCCAGGCTATGCATGTGTCAAGAGTGATATCTTTCTATAAGATTCGTCGGAGTACTAGCCGATTCCTTGTTAGCTTTCCAGTATTGGCTAGGTTATCGATTCATATATTTATTATTCTTTACTGTATTTGGGTTAAGCAGCTGATGCTGTCTCGGTATAGCCGATCCATTCCAGTCACTTGGCTTAAACATGGTTTAGAATAGCATATATATGTTTATGGATTCCCTCAGCCGATCCAGTGGCGATCTAACTTAGCACTTAACGCCTATTCTCTTGTTTTTCTTGTTGATTGACAGATCAAATCAACTGGCATGCCCTGCACCGCACAGGCAGCTAAGAAGGACCTGCACTGGAGTCAAGCAGATCTCCCAGGCCAGCGCGTGAGAGAGATTTCTCATCAACACGCTTCTTGGCACGCCCGCTGGGACTTTCTTTATCGGCTCGACTCGGACGCATAGATTCAGTCGGCAAGATGGTCGACTCCAAGAGCCCCGGCATTACGCAGGACAACATCGTGCCTGTAAAGATGGAACAGTTATCGGCTGAACAGCAAGCCGAGTATAAGAAGATGGTGGATGAGCTCCAGGCTAACTATTTGCAATCTTTCACCCAAACAAGATCTGGAGCCGTGCACCAAAAATACAAGTTCAGCATGAACAACACTAAGGCATCATCCTCTGGTGAAGCAAAAGGCAAGCAGAAGATGGAGGAGCCGACCCAGGTATAGGATGATTCGGCTGTATATTCTCTACAAGACCAATTGACTCGGCTGTTCATCATGCATTGGTCAAGCAAAGTAGCATCCTGGTCAATACTCTCAATAATATGATCGCTACTGTGGTTGACGCCAAGATTGCCGACCAGCTGCAACGGGGGCCAACGTACTTCACAGATGGCCAATTTCCTGGCTACAGGACGCTGGTCACACAGAATCGTCCGATCCCATTGCTAGCGCAACAAGGGCCGTCGGGAGGAGTTCTCGGTCAGCCAAATCCAGGTGACTCGACTATACGGCTGGCAATTACTGTGCTGAACCGACAATAGCCGCTGCCCCAAGATCAACTCGCTAATATGTTCAATGACAATCGATAGTTGGAGCCGATTGATCCAGATAGACGGCAGAACGCCGGTGGCCGACAGCTATTTCCAGGACCACCAACACCACCGGCGCCTCGGACACCTCCTGCCGATCATCACTACCAGTACCAAGGAGGCTATCAAGATCATCATTACAGGCCTCAGACGCCACCACCGCTGTATCGGCAAGCACCCGCGCCGTATGACCCATACGAGCCGATACAGCAAGACAACCGGACATGGGCCGATCTGATCGCAGATGTCATGCGCGATCAATTCGGCCTCAAGCCGAAAGATTCAGGGAACATGTATCGGTATCCCTATCCAGAGCACTTCGAGCGGATCCCGTTGCCCAACCGATACAAGATCCCAGATTTTTCGAAGTTCTCAGGGCAAGACAACGTTTCCACCTACGAGCATATTAGCCGATTCTTGGCACAGTGCAGCGAAGCATCGGCTACAGATGCCTTGAGAGTCCGGTTGTTCCCTCTTTCCCTTTCAGGATCAGCCTTTACTTGGTTCTCCTCATTGCCCTACAACTCGATTCAGAGCTGGGCCGATCTTAAAAGACAATTCCACAGCTATTTCTACTCCGGCAACCACGAGATGAAGTTGTCGGACCTCACCGGCATCAGGCAGAAACACAATGAATCGGTCCAAGAATACATCCAGCGCTTTAGGGAGATGACGAACCGCTGTTACAGCCTGGTGCTATCAGACGCCCAGCTGGCCGATTTGGCTTTTCATGGTCTGATCGCGCCAATCCGAGAGCGATTCTTCGCGCAGGACTTTGACAGCTTAGCCCACTTGGCGCAGAAGGTGACGGCCCACGAGCAGCGATTCCAAGACACTAGGAAGGCCATCAAAAATATAACCCAGGTCATCGTTGAGTCAGACTACGGGTCCGACAATGATGACGCAGAAGTGGCAGCAGCCGAGTTGGCCAAGAACAAGAAAGCCATCGTTTGCCAATGGCTACTGAAGACGGCTAAGGAAGAAAGATACGACTTCGACATCACCAAGGCCGACAAGATTTTCGACTTGCTGCTCAAGGAGAAGCAGATTCAGTTGCCCAAAAATCATGTGATCCCGTCGGCCGATGAATTGAAGAAAAAGAAGTATTACAAGTGGCACAATTCCACATCCCACGCCACCAATGACTGCAAGGTCTTCAGGCAGCAAATCCAGTCGGCAATCGAAGCCGCGAAGCTGAAGTTCGCCGACTCAAATCGGCCGATGAAGGTAGATGGCAATCCTTTCCCGGTCAACACGGTCCAAGCCGGCCCCAGGCAAGCTGATCAACAGAACAGAATGCCACACGGCTTAGTCAACATATCGATCGGGGCCAAGGCAGAAGGCGACCAAAATTGATGTCACGCAGCGCCAATCAATATGGTGTGCCTAGTCATCAGATCGGCTGACTGACGGCTGATCCATGAACGTAGCCGATACCGTCATCAGTACCGGTCTCAGCAGGAAGAAGCTTACAATGAAGCACCTCATCGGTGCGAGCCGAACACCCAAAGCCGACGATACGAGGTAAACCACGACAATGCCGATCCGCATTGGCATTGTGATTTTTTTCAGGTACTGCTGGGAATCCGGCATGAGATTGCCAACATTAGACGATTGCCCAGCATGCAACGATCGCCGTGATGAGGAGCATAGAAGTTCACCACCTGCAAGCCCAACTCGGTTCATCCCCAGAGCCGTTCAGCTAAACCAAAAGCGGCGATTTGTCCATGATCTGCTCGGCTGGATCCACCAGGATTTCTTCATCGACGAAAACCGTTATGAGGACAACCGCAACGATGAAGAGGCCGACGATGAGGAATCAGCCAACCCCCAATGGTGCCCGTCCGATCTCTTCACAAAGACACAGAAAAGGAGGGTTCAACGGCTCAAGCGTGAAGGGAGGGAAGATAAAGTTCAGCAAATGATCCACGAACAACGCTGTCGACTGGGCAAAATCAAGAGGCGGTGGGTACCCAAAAAGAAAGCAGCCGTAGCCGATGAAGAGCAAGCCGAGGAAAGCCCAGCTGATCAAGCCAGGATGGCAGCCAAAGGGAAAGGCAAAATTTCTGCATCAGTTAACATGGTATTTGTGTTGCCAGCTGAGTTCAGCGCTCCTGAAGCCGATGCAGACGCCATCGAAGATGACCTGGCGAAACTAACAATCTCGCCAGACCAAGCTATCTTCGACAAACCCGAAGGAACCAAAAATCAGCACTTAAAGCCGTTGTACGTTAAAGGATTCGTCAACGGCAAGCCGATTTCCAAAATGCTAGTTGATGAGGGAGCTGCAGTCAACCTCATGCCTTACGCGACATTTAGAAAGCTAGGCAAGGGAGCTGAAGATCTGATAAAAACCAACATGGTGCTCAAAGACTTCGGCGGCAACCCACCGGAAACCAAGGGCATCCTCAACGTTGAGCTGACCGTCGGCAACAAGACCGTGCCCACAACATTCTTTGTCATCGATGGGAAGGGGTCTTACAGCCTGCTGCTCGGAAGGGACTGGATACACGCTAACTACTGCATCCCTTCTACAATGCATCAGAACCTGATCCAATGGGACGGCGACAAGATCGAGATCCTGCCAGTCGACAGGTCAGTTAGTATCGTCAATGCCGATTTGCCGCTTTGGGAAACCGCGAAGGCATGATTGTTTATCCGGGAAAATCTGGCAAGCCGATTTTCTGAATGTTTCCAATTCCACAATACAATCGATTGGAAATGACGAGCCGTAGCTGCTACTTTGAACAAGACATGGTGGAGGGCTCGAGCGTTCTCGGCGTAGCCACCGCGGACGAAGACGATGGCAAGTTAGGGCAAGGTTTTACGTCGGCCGACAAATTAGAGGAAATCGACATCGGCTCTAGTGATAAGCCGAGGCCGACGTACATTAGCAAAAATCTGTCTCCTCATTGTAGATCCCAGCTTATTGAATTGTTAAAAGAATATAAAGATTGTTTTGCTTGGGAATACTTCGAGATGCCCGATCTCAGTCGATCAATAGTGGTCCATCAGCTGTCGATTAAGGCAGGCTATCGGCCGTTCAAACAGCCTCCCAGGAGGTTTAAGGCCGATATGTACGATGCAATTAAAGCCGAAATCACTCGGCTATACGATGCGAGATTCATTCGGCCTTGCCGATACGCCGAGTGGGTCTCAAACATCGTCCCAGTGTTAAATAAAAACGGTAAACTTAGGGTGTACATCGATTTCAGAGACCTAAACAAGGCAACTCCTAAAGACGAATACCCAATGCTGATAGCCGATCTGCTTGTCGATGCTGCTTCAGGCCACAAAATTATCAGTTTCATGGATGGCAATGCGGGTATAACCAAATATTCATGGCCGACGAGGACATCCACAAGACCGCTTTTTGGTGTCCCGCGCAATCGGCTGTACGAATGGGTAGTAATGACGTTCGGCTTGAAGAATGATGGGGCAACATATCAACGGGCCATGAATTACATCTTTCACGACATGATCGGCTCGCTGGTAGAGATATACATTGACGACGTGGTTGTCAAGACAAGGAAGGTAGAAGGTCACATCGCCGATCTGAGACAAGTGTTAGAACGGACGAGGAAATGCGGTCTGAAGATGAATCTGCTTAAGTGCGCGTTTGGCGTATCGGCCGGGCAATTCCTGGGATTTCTCGTCCATGAAAGAGGGATTGAAGTTACACCAAGAAGCATAAATGCTATCAAGACAATTCAACCTCCGAAGGACAAAAAACAACTCCAATCATTGATCGGCAAGATAAACTTCATCAGACGATTCATAGCCAATCTCTCAGAAAAGATGGAGTCGTTCACACCACTGCTTCGGCTGAAAGCCTATCAGACATTCACATGGGGGGCAGAGCAGCAAAAGGCATTGGAAAACATAAAAGATTATCTTAGCTCCCCTCTAGTTTTAATGCCTCCACAAAAGGGAATACCGTTCAAGCTGTACTTATCAGCCGACGATAAGTCAATCGGCTCTGTCCTAATCCAAGATGTCGACGGCAAAGAAAAAGCCATCTTTTATCTCAGCTGATGGTTGCTAGACATAGAAACGAGGTATTCACCTGTGGAGAAGCTGTGCTTATGCCTCTATTTCTCATGCACAAAGTTAAGGCACTATCTACTGTCCAACGAGTGCACAGTAATCTATAAAGCCGATATAGTAAAGTATATGCTATCGGCTCCAGTGCTCAAAGGACGAATCAGAAAGTGGATTTTCGCACTAACGGAATTCGATCTGAGGTATCAGGCACCAAGGGCAGTCAAGGGGCAAGCCATAGTCGATTTCATTGTGGAACATAGAAATGACTCAATTGGGTCAGTGGAAATTATGCCTTAGACTTTGACGTTCGATGGCTCGGTTTGCACCAACGGTTGTGGCATCGGCTTGGTCATTATTTCGCCCAGGGGAGCAAGCTTCGAGTTTGCTTTCGCCATCAGCCCCCACGCTACAAACAACCAAGCCGAATACGAAGCCGTCCTCAAAGGGTTGCATTTACTCAAGGAAGTTGAGGCTGACGTCGTCGAAATAATGTGAGACTCGTTGCTGGTCATCAGCCAATTATCAAGAGAATATGAATGCAAAAACGACGCGTTGATGGTCTATTATCGGCAATGCCAGGAATTAATGGACGGTTTTCGGCTAGTTACTTTGAAACATATCCCCAGAGAGCAGAACACAGAGGCCAATGACTTGGCTCAGGGGCATCGGGCTATCGGTCGATGCTGAAAGAAGTTGACATGGACGTTGTCGCCATTACAACCGATGACTGGAGATTCAAAGTTTACAACTATCTCAAAAACCCCTCTCAATCGGCCACAAGGAGGCTACGATACAAGGCATTACGATACGTGTTGCTCGATGAAGACCTGTACTATCGGACGATTGACGGCGTGCTAGTCAAGTGCTTGGGAGCCGATCAGGCCACAGTGGCCATCGGGGAAGTACACGAAGGCATCGTGGCACACATCAATCGGCCCACAAAATGAAGTGGGCCTTCGCCGGCGGGGGTATTTTTGGCCGACGATCTTGGAGGATTGTTTCAAGTATTACAAGGGGTGCCAGGATTGCCAGAAGTTTGGCGCTATACAACGAGCACCAACATCGGCTATGAACCCAATCATCAAGCCGTGGCTATTCAGAGGATGGGGCATTGATATGATCGGCCAGATCAATCCACCATCAAGCAAAGGACACAAATTTATCCTGGTGGCAACGGATTACTTCACAAAGTGGGTGGAGGCGATTCCCCTCAGAAAAGTGGATTCAAAGGAAGCAGTCGAGTTTGTCAAAGAACACATCACCTACCGATTTGGCGTTCCACAAACAATAACTATAGACCAGGGATCTATCTTTGTACCGGACGAGTTTATTCAGTTCCCCGATGGCATGGGGATCAAGCTACTTAATTCTTCGCCGTACTACGCACAAGCCAACGGGCAAGCCGAGGCCTCAAACAAAAGTTTGATCAAGTTGATTAAAAGAAAGATCTCTGAGCACCCTAAACAATGGCACAGCCGATTAGCCGAGTCACTGTGGGCGTATCGGATGGCATGCCACGAGTCAATTCAAGTCCCTCCGTACAAGATGGTCTATGGACATGAGGCAGTGCTGCCATGGGAAAGTGTCGTCGGCTCAAGGCGCATCCAGCTACTGGATCAACTCACAGCCGACGATTATCATCACCTGATGGTGGACGAATCAGAAGATTTAGTTCTATCCAAGATGAGGGCCTTGGAAAAAGTCATGAAAGATAAAGAACGAGTAGCCAGACATTATAATAAAAAGGTGGTGCCTAAATCTTTTGAGGAAGACGAGCTCGTTTGGAAATTGATACTGCCGATCGGATCTAGAGACAACAAGTTCGGCAATTGGTCACCAAATTGGGAAGGGCCTTTCAAGATCCACAAATGCGTCTCTAAAGGAGCTTACATGCTAAAAGGACTGGACGGAGAAGTATTTGGAAGGGCTCTTAATGGGAAATACCTAAAGAAATATTACCCAAGCATATGGATCAACTCGTGATTCGGCTATGGTTACTTCAGCCAATTTACGACAGCCGATGTCTTACATTTACGAGGCATCGCCTTTAGGCATTTTTATGCAACATTTTTGCTAAGTGTCCTGCGATCGGCTCATGATTGGCCGATAGGGACGGCCAGGATGCACGAACGGCTCGTACTCACAATTTTGTCAACACCGAAGCTATCAACAAATCTCGGGGGGCATATACGCATACGAGCCGATGGTAAATTAGGCCGATTGCAAATATCGGAAGAAATATCACCCCAGTGTTTGGCTCGATGCTTGAATCGGTATGACAGTCGCCAGTTTTTAATCATAATCGGCGTAAAGCCGTTTTCAATTACATATCTCCTAGGTAATCTCTGATGGCCGCCAGGGCCCGGTTGACGGCCTCTGGAGACTCTATCTCTAAAGCATCCAAGATCAAATACTCTAGCCTAGTGACCCTTACATCGGTGGTTGTGATTAACAGTTCATTGGCAAGTCGTGTTTGTCTTGCTACCAGCCTGTCGAGACGCATGAGCGTTGAAGACGCCAAAGGAATAGCGGCCGGAACACTACCGAGGTTGATTGGAGGCCTGGCCACCGGATGACGAGCATCTTGTTCCCTGAAGCGCTGCAAGTCGATTCTCACTTGTCGGGCTTGGCTAGCCGTCAGTTCATACGGGGTGTCCATGATCGCTAGAATCACTCGTAGGGGATGGAGTGGCTGCGAGAAGATTACCTCCTGAGTACTTAGAGAAAAGAAATGGTGAGGATGGATGGGTTGGAAAATCACCTGGTTCACCGATGAGCTTGAGGATGCCATGAGGGGTTTTGCTGAGAGCTGGGAAACCTGGATTTTGTACACCTGGAGAGTGAGGGAGTTTTTCTTCTTCGGTTGTGATGTGTTCGGGAAGGCCCGAAGGGGTCAATTTATAGAAAGAAAAGATGCGGATTTAGATGTGAAAGATCGCCGCAGACATAGAAGTCGAAAAGGTCATCATTAAAAGCATTGGGAATCGTTGAATGGTTGGTGACTACTCAAGACTGGATACCTATTGTTCAGGACTCATGGGTTCTTGAAATACAGATTCGGATGAGTCAGACTACGAAGCCAAATCGGCGGTGCATTCAGATATTATCGGTCGATAGCCAATGAGACTAACGATCAAGCGCTAACGCTAACGGTCATGGTGTAGTCTCGGAATCGGCAACGCGAAACGATACGAGCGGCTAGAGCCGATTTCAACATAAGCAATTCAAGACGCCGCACACGGCCGAAAGCCGATCTTATCTGCAAGCAGACTGTCTTATCTACAAGCACAGTGGCAGAAGATCGATAAATTAGATTGGCGGCCGGAACACTACCGAGGTTGATTGGAGGCCTGGCCGCCGGATGACGAGCATCTTGTTCCCTGAAGCGCTGCATGTTGATTCTCACTTGTCGGGCTTGGCTAGCCGTTAGTTCATACGGGGTGTCCATGATCGCTAGAATCACTCGTAGGGGATGGAGCGGCTGCGAGAAGATTACCTTCTGAGTACTTAGAGAAAATAAATGGTGAGGATGGATCGGTTGGAAAATCACCTGGTTCACCGATGAGCTTGAGGATGCCATGAGGGGTTTTGCTAAGAGCTTGGAAACCTGGATTTTGTACACCTGGAGAGTGAGGGAGTTTTTCTTCTTCGGCTGTGATGTGTTCGGGAAGGCCTGAAGGGGTCCATTTATAGAAAGAAAAGATGCGGATTTAGATGTGAAAGATTGTCGCAGACATAGAAGTCGAAGAGTTCATTAAAGCATTGGGAATCGTTGAATGGTTGGTGACTACTCAAGACTGGATACCTATTGTTCAGGACTCATAGGTTCTTGAAATACAGATTCGGATGAGTCAGACTACGAAGCCAAATCGGTGGTGCATTCAGATGTTATCAGCCGATAGCCAATGAGACTAATGATCAAGCGCTAACGCTAACGGTCATGGTGTAGTCTCAAAATCGGCAACGCGAAACGATACGAGCGGCTGGAGCCGATTTCAACATAAGCAATTCAAGACGCCGCGCATGGCCAAAAGCCAATCTTATCTACAAGCAGACGGTCTTATCTACAAGCACAGTGGCAGAAGATCGATAAATTAGATTGCACGATGCAAAGCCGATATCAAGAACGACTAAAACGATTGTCCAATCCTAGCACAAAAGTGTGACAAGTATAGTACAAGAGGCATTAGCTGATTTCAGAATATCAGAATGTTACAATCTCATCGTTTCAAAAAATCGGCTATGGCCGACAGCGCCTTCCGCCTGATCTGGTCTATTTCTTCAATGGCTTTCATGTGATCAGCCTCGGACCCTGCCACTGGTCGGATACCCTTCACCAGGTTGCGCAAATGTGCCACGGCCGCCTTGATGCCTTGGCGTTCAGCTTCGATCTCGGCCGGCAAACCAGCCATGCACTCCTTATGAACATCGATCTCATTCGTGACTTGAACGAGATCGGCCATCAGCTGGTCTTGGCATGTGAGGAGCTGCTCGAGCTTGGCCGTCGGCTCAGTCTTCAGGCGGTCAAAGGCGGCCTTCCGGTTCTTGATGGCATCCTTGGCCGACTGGAGGGTGGCCGACCGCGCCTGGTTCTCGCGAAGATCGGCTATCCGCTGCCGTGCCCGCTCGTATTTGAGTTGGTGGGCTTCTAAGAAGGTGCCCTACACGATGGCGTCGGCTAGAGATTTCGGCAGCTGGCCTTGGATTTCCTTGAAGCACGCACGAATCGAGCCACTGTCAACCACCAGCGCATCCAGCGAGGCCTCCAGCCGATTCCCAATGTCGGCTAGGGTAGCCCTCAGGTCCTCAGCCGGCGTCGCCAACGCCTCCTCGCCGATTTCACCGGGCTCCTCGAACTCCGACAAGTCAAAGTCGAGGAGGTCGGCTATGTTCTGCAGCAAGGAAAAGAGAGATGATCAGAAGACACTGAGTTGAAAAAAGCCGATCATCAGCTTCAGTCGGCTCACCGTTGGCACCGAGTCGGAGCGATCGGCTCGGCGGATCACCGCCTACGGCCGTCGGCGCCTCTTCGTCGGCGTCGTCGCCACGCCGCGGCGGGCGTAGCATGCTCGCTGGACGCCTGGGGGGCAGCCGATGGATATCACGGGGGCTGCAAAAGAAAGTCAGTGGGCAAATCGGCTAGTTACTACAAGTCGAATGGCAAGAGGTGATTACCAATGGCGTGGGGCGTGAAGTGCGGCCGGCCAATTTCTTGACCTGAAAAGAACGGTTCGATCAGATGCAAGGGATTATCATGAAGCCAAATCTAGTGAAGTGAAGGCTTACCGGCCAAGGGGCAAATGTTAATCGGCTATGTCAGCCGATGGTGAGAAGAAGAAAATCAGTTGGGACTTAAAGCTTACCGAGGGGATCTCCTCGGGCAGGAGAAGGTCGACGTAATGGGACGACCGCTCATGGAAGATGTGGCGCTTGATTTCAGCCCACTATTGGTCGTAAGCGGTGCTTTTCTTCAATGCCAATGTCATCACGCCGACGTCGCCGAGGGGAGGGCCGGCTATATTTAGCAGCCGATCCATTATCAGGTCTTGGCTGACCACTCCCCTCGTTTCAATCTTGTCGGCATAGAAGAAGCCGATGGGAAGCTGCCCAAGACCGAACTGCCTCGCTGCCGATACCGGGTAGTAGAACTCGTAACTCTTGGGCACTGATCGGCCCTGATGGATTCCAGTCGGCAAGATGCAGGGGGATAGAGTGGCGATGACCAGCTCCCTGCATCTCGGGTTGTTGGCTGAGTTGACGTCTTCCCAATTGAGGTCGGCCGGCAACTCGAACAGCCTCCGGTCCCGGTAAAAATACCAGGCGCGGTTTTCGTGAGGCAGCCCGTCGTAGAGGGCTATAAACCATTCGGCTAGCAGTTCGGCCGATTGCTTTGAGCATGCGTGGGCAGCTGCTGCCTCTCCATAGCTCATGCACCTCCTGGTGGTGATCTCCGTAGCTCATGCAATCCTGGTCTCTTCCCACTGGGTATACTTGGCCGATCGCACCCTTTTGTACCACTCAATCCAGGCTACGTCGGTGATCGGCCATGATTTGAATGTTTCATTCCAGTGGGCGAGGGACGGCTTGGCGGTATTGAAAGGGATCCGGTTGGTTTTGGCTATGATTATATCGGCTGGATCTGTGTTGCCGCAGGGGCCGAGAAAATACCTTTGCGCTTGTGTCAGGTTGGGGATAAACACTTGGTGTGACAGGCGCTACAGTTAAAGAAAAAGGGGGCGCTAATCAAGAACGGTTGCATATTACGGTTCAAAGAGGAAAAGGTACTAGTCGAGAAGAAGAACGCAAAGTAAAGTGCTACTTGAAAAACGACCGAACGTAATATTGATGTAATGTGTTTAAAGGAGCAGATTAAAAAGTAAAATTATGAATCGGAAGGGAGTACCTCAGGGAACTCGGTTGTGGCGGCGGCCGAAACGGCGGTGGCGGATGGCGCAGCGGCTGTGGCTGGCGTGGCGGCGGTGGCCGACGAGACGGAGGTGCTCGATGCGGCGACAGTGGAGGCCATCGGAATGCTCGGGGGTGAAGATGGATCTAAAGAACGCGACGGAGTTCGACGGGCGCCGGTGAGATCGCCGGAGGAGAGAGAGAAAACAAGAGGCTTGTTTGCGAAGGAGGCTGAGTGCGCTTTGAAGGTGTAGGCGTCTCGGGCGAGGGGAGTGGGTATTTAAAGAGCACTTGGGGAGAAGCCGAAGCGATCTTGGTCAAGGAAAGAGCGGGAGTTTGAACAGGCAAGCAAATCCGCAACACTTCGTATTACGGACTTGGGGGCATGTGTTAACACTAAAATTTGGTAATTGAGTTACTAAGTCTACAAAGGTGAAACAAGATCGGATCGGCTAGAGACAGGGGTCGCGTCGGCTAAGGAGCGATCGGCTGTGAGGCCAATCGGCTAAGGATGAATCGGACAGAGGCAGCCGATAACCGATTTCAGGTCCAGAAGAGATGAAACCGTTTCTAATGCAGAAGATTGAAGATAAATAGAAGATTCGGTTGTTAATTGCGCGTTAAATGATATTGCCACTTAGGGATAGAGTCCTGTAACTGCAATTGTATCTGTAATCTAGGGGTTTGTTTAGACTGTTAGTTGTAACACAGCATGGGTCCTTTCCGGGATAATGTTGTGTTTTAAATAGTAGTTTAGATAGAGTCCAGGGTTTGTACAGATAATTGTATCTTGGGTATAAATAGGACCCGAGACCCCCTGTAAAGATAATCATTCACCATCAATCAAACCTTCGGCGCATCGCCAACCCTTTTTTCAGACAAGCACTTTGTTTGGCTACGGGCTGCATCGTTTCGATCCCCAGATCTAGGTAAATGCTTGTCATTAGTAGTATAATATATTGTTTCTAGTGCTTCCATCGCAATGACACATTAGAATCATGAGTTTATACTGCGCTATTTATCATATAGCGCATATAAATTAGATCAATGTTTAGATCTATCCCACCATTGGCTAGTTCTGTCAAGAACTTGCAGCTAATAGGGCTAGATCTAAAGGTTGGCTGGTTTATATGCGGTATCCACCGTCTCGAGAGATATAAATCGGCTACAACAGATCGGGTTGTTCTTTTTATACTTAATGTTGCATCATGTTTGAACTATTAAGTCGTTCTTAGAGCTGCCAATGATCTGTTCGGATGGATTTATATTGTTTAGAGACAGTGTCGGGGTTTCAGCCGGCCTTATCTGCCCTGATATGTTTCTCTTAATATATTCATTATTAGATTTATATTAGGACTGCCTCTTATGTTAAGATCGCATTCTTGTCGGACGTCGCCAGCCGAAATCGGCCTACCTTCAACAGTCGATGGCCGATTTCCAGACTATGCATGTGTCAAGAGTGATATCTTTCTATAAGATTCGTCGGAGTACTAGCCGATTCCTTGTTAGCTTTCCAGTATCGACTAGGTTATCGATTAATATATTTATTATTCTTTACTGTATTTGGGTTAAGCGGCTGATGTTGTCTCTGTATAGCCGATCCATTCCAGTCACTTAGCTTAAACATGGTTTAGAATAGCATATATATGTTTATGGATTCCCTCAGCCGATCCAGTGGGGATCTAACTTAACACTTAACGCCTATTCTCTTGTTTTTCTTGTTGATTGACAGATCAAATCAACTGGCACGCCCTGCATCGCACAGGCAGCTAAGAAGGACCAGCACTGGAGTCAAGCAGATCTCCTAGGCCAGCGCGTGAGAGAGATTTCTCATCAACAATGGTATATGAGAGGAGTCGTATGCGTATGGAAATAGGAGTTCTTGAGTCCTATTAGGAATAGGAGTTCTTGAGTCCTATTGGGAATAGGAGTGGAAGAAAGTGATTGAGTCCTATTGGAAATAGGAGTCCTATTGGGAATATGAGTTCTACTTCTACTTTGAGTAGGAGGTTTTTTTGGTATAAATAGAGAGGGAGGGTGTGACCTCCTGGTATCGATTTTGTAAGAGAGAGAGTTGAGAGAAAGTTAGGGTTTCGAGTTTAGTTCGAGATTTTGGTGAGGAGTGCTGTTGTTGCACTTTGTAAACACTTTTAGATGCAATAAAGTCAAAATAGTTTGATCTACTTCTTCGAGAGTTCATCTACCGGTGTTTTCTTGGTCTCGACGGTCTGACCACAGGTGTCGAGCGGTCTGACTGGTAGGTTGCGGCGGCGGTCTAATCGGAGTTGTGGCGGCGGTCTGACTGGCTAGGAGGGGCGGTCTGACCGGGCAGTATACAGCGGTGTGACCGGTGGCGACTTCAACAGCTACGGTTTGATTTCTTTTTCTAGATTGGTTTCATTGGTGAAAGATAATTTTTTAATTCTTCAAAGGATTTTTGGTTTTGGTTTTTCCCTACCATTCACCCCCCCCCCTCTGGTAGGTTTGTTTACTCTGTTTCGATCCTACAAGTGGTATCGAGCCTCGTTCTTGATTCGATATTTGTTGCTTTTCTGATCTATTTGTTATGGTGTTAACGACTATTTGGTAACCAAATCCCTGAGTTTGGAGCAGAGATTGGAGCGAAATTGAAGGAACACGCAATCTGTGGAAACAGAGATTGTATCGGCTGAGTACGAATCGGCTACGGAGCCAGTCAGCTGAGTCCGAGTCGGAGCAGAATAGCCGATAGCTGATTCCGATTGAAGACCGAAGGAAAGGCCGGTCCCGGAAGGAAAGCTTAAGATATAAGTATTGGATTCGGTTTTCAAAGTGCGTTAAAGATATTGCCATCTACGGATAAGGTCCTGCAACGACAATTGTATCTTTTATGTTAGGATATCTTGTATAGTTTTCTTTTGTAATAATGTCGGTTTGTTTAGAGATTTAAATTGTAATAGGAATCGTGTCCGTCACAGATTCATTGTGTATTCGGGTATAAATATGACCCGAGACCTTCTAAAACATATCAACACACATCAATACAACCTCGGCGCATCGCGAACCTTTTTGCTTTACATTTTGTTTGACGAGTTCTTGCTTTGACCTTGGGCTGCATTGACTTCGATCTCCAGGACAGGTAATTTCTTGTTACAAGCGGCTTGTGGTATCGGGGCCAGTGCTTCCATCATTATGATACTCAGATTCTGATGTTGCAAACTGCTTAATTTATCATATGTGGCATATAATCTAGATCAATATCTAGATCTATATCGCGATCGGCTAATATCTCTTTGAAGATAGCAGCCGACAGAGCTAGATCCAAAGGTTGATTTAGATTATATGGCGTATCTACCATCTCGAAGAGTTATCATTAGCCTATATAAATCTTATAATTCTTTTGATACTTAATGCTGCATCTAATCGATCTATTAAGTCACCTTTAGAATTATATAGATTTATCTGGCTCAATGTTTGCTATTAGAGATAGAACCGGGGTTTCAGCCGGTCTTATCTGTTCTAATCGCTTTTATGTATTTTTACTTATAAATGTATTAGAACTGCCTTTTATATTTAGATCTTAATCTACTTAAATGTATTAAGCTTAGTATCAATCTGTTAGGATATACTAACAGCCGATTGATCTTAGTTTTAATGCATTTAATCTAGATTAATCTCTTTTTATAAAATATATCGAGTACTAGCCGATTTTCATTAGATCTGCGACATCGGCTAGGTCATGAATATATATAATTGTGGTCCTAGTGTATATTTGGGTCTAAGTGATTTATACTATCTCGGTATACTACCGATCTATCCCAATCACTTAATCTAAATATGCTTCGAGATAGTGATTGTTTATTTATTAATATCCATAGCCGATCGAGTAGGATCTAACCTTAACCAAATGTCTATCCTTTGTTTCTTGTTGGTTGCAGGGTCAAACCAACTGGCACGCCGTTCAATCACCAAAGGCGACCAATTTCGAACCTGTACTGGAGTTAAGCAGATCTCCCAGGCCACTGCGTGTAAAAAATCACACCAACATGCTTTTGGCACGCCTGGTGGGACCACTTCTTCTGATCCGGCGCAATGGTGAACGCCATATTGGCCGATCTCGACCAGGAAAACGTCATCCCGGTGATTATGGACAAACTTTCGGCTGAACAAAAAGCCGAATATCAGCAGATGGTTGAGAGGCTGCAAGCACATTATCTTCAATCTTTCGTCCAGACCAGGTCTGGGGCAGTCCTCCAAAAATTCAAGTTTAACATTGAAGACTTTGATGCTTCCTCCAGCGAGGATAAAAAAGGGAAGAAAAAGGTGGAGGAAGTCAAGCAGGAACAAGACGATCCAGAGCTCCACACGCTACAAGATCGGATCGACTCGGTTGTCCACCAACGCTTGTCAACCAGTCAGGAATACTGGTGAACACATTGAACAATATGATAAGCACCGTGGTTGACTCAAAGATAGCCGAGCAGCTGCCGAGAGGGCCGACATATTTCACTAATGGCCAGTTTCTACCGTACAGGACGCTGTCAACCCATGGGTTGCCAATCCCTCCACTGTCAACCCATGGGTTGCCAATCCCTCCACTCGGGCAGCTGATTCCTCCAAGGGGAGCCCCGATCCAACCGAATGCGCAATCATCGGCTGCACGGCCGCATCCCAAGGTCCTAATTCGGCCGCAACCTCAACATCAGGGCCTCGGCGTCCCACTGACGACTCAGGAGTAGGCGGAAGACGTGTTTAACGCCAATCGGCAACCCATCATTCACAACGTATCGATTGGCAACTATCTGCCGGATCCGCCTCACAACCCCGACGGCAATCGGCCTCTCCCCGAGTAAACACCGTCGTTTACCTCTCAGTCGCCTCCTTCTATAAACCAATTTCAGCATCAACTTCCAAGAGGCAACTATGAGCAGCACTATCGGCCTCAGACGCCACCAATGCTATATCGGGAAGGACCCACACACCACGAGCAATATGAGCCGATGCCACCATTGCAAGAAGACAGGTCATGGGCCGATTTGATTGCAGATGTTATGCGTGATCAGTTCGGCCTCAAGCCAAAAGACTCTGGCAATATGTACCGGTACCCATATCCAGAATATTTTGAGAGGGTGCCCCTGCCAAACCGGTACAAGGTGCCGGACTTTTCAAAGTTCTCTGGGTAAGACAGCGTATCAACCTATGAACACGTCAGCCGATTCCTGGCACAAGGCGGAGAAGCATCGGCTATGGACGCGCTCAGAGTGCGCTTATTTCCACTGTCACTTTGGGGATCGGCTTTTACATGGTTTTCATCCCTACCTTACAACTCGGTCCAGAGCTGGGCCGATCTCGAGAAGCAATTCCACATCTACTTCTATTTCGGCACGCATGAAAATGAAGTTGTCGGACCTGACCAGTATCAGGCAAAAGCACGAGGAGCCAGTCCAAGATTACATCCAATGATTCAGAAACATGAGGAATCGTTGTGTTATAGTCTGGTGTTGTCGGACTCGCAGCTAGCCGACTTAGCCTTTCACGACCTTCTGGCCCCTATCCGTGAGAGGTTTTTAGCTCAAGATTTTGAGAGCTTGGCCCACCTGGCTCAGAAGGTGACGGCTCACGAGCAGCGCTTTCAAGAAGCAAAGAAAGCCTTCAAGAGAATCACCCACGTCGCCTACGTAACAGACTCGGACTCAAGCGACAGCGATGTGGAGGTGGCAGCAGCCGAGTGGACTAGGAACAAGAAGGCTATCACGTGCCAATGGTTGAAGAAAACGGCCAAGGAAGAAAAATATGATTTTGACATAACTAAAGCCGATAGGATCTTCGATCTGATGATGAGGGAGAAACAAATACAGCTTCCGAACAACCATGTCATCCCATCGGCCGAGGAGCTCAAAAAGAAGAGATATTGCAAATGGCACAATACCACCTCCCATAGCACCAACGATTGCAACGTCTTCCGCCAACAGATACAGTCGGCCATCGGGGCAGGGAAGATTAAGTTCGAGGAATCAGCTAAGCCGATGAAGGTCGACGGCAATCCCTTCCCTGTCAACACTGTCCAAGTCGATCCTGCGTGAGCTGATCGACAGAACAGAATGGCATACAGCTCAGCCAAAGACCAACAAAAACTGACTGCAGTGAGAGCAGCGCCAATCAACATGGTTTACACCAACAGTCGATCGGTCGATCGTCGGCCCAGACAGACGGACAGCTGACTTCGATTCCAGCAGAGAATTCAGGAAGAAGAAGAAGCCCGATGTGGCAAACCATCCCAGAGGACACCTGATCGGCTAGGTGTAGCATATTACCGTCGCCACGACGACTGCGATCCGCATTGGCGCTGCGAGTTCTTCAGGTTCTGCTGGGAGCAAGGGATGAGGCTGTCCACTCTCAAAAATTGCCTGGCATGCAACAGATACAGGGAGGACGAATACAGGGATCTACCAATGAAAAGTTCTAGCCGATTCGTCCTCCGAGCCGTTCAACTCAACCAGCGGAAACCTTCCGTCCACGATCGACTCGGCCCAATCCACCAGAACTTCTTTCAAGAAGAGGACGAAGAGGAGGTTGATGAAGACTAGTACTGTCCCCAGAACAGGCCATCTTTGAGAAACCCGCAGGGACAAAGAATCGGCACTTGAAGCCCCTGTATGTCAAAGGATTCGTCAACGGCAAACCGATGTCGAAGATGCTAGTCGATGGAGGGGTCGCTGTCAATCTCATGCCCTATGCAACCTTCAGAAGGCTAGGCAAGGGAGCCGACGACTTGATCAAGACCAACATGGTACTCAAGGACTTCAGCGGCAACCCATCAGAGGCCAAGGGAGTTTTAAACGTCGAGCTGACCGTCGGCAGCAAAACCATGCCTACAATGTTTTTCCTCATCAATGGGAAGGGATCATACAGCCTGCTGCTCGGAAGGGATTGGATCCACGCCAATTGATGCATCCGTTCCACAATGCATCAAAGCTTAATCCAATGGCAAGGCGATAAGATAGAAATCGTGCCAGCCGATAGGTCAGTCAATGTCGCTAACGCCGACTTAACTTTATGGGAAGTCGACGGAATTGATTGCTTGTCCGGCAAGGTTTGGCAGGACAATTTTCTCAAGGTGTCCGATTCTGACATGTAGCCAATTGGAGAGGAAGAGCCTCAACTGTTACTTTGAGGGCGTCGTGGAGGGCTCGAGCGTCTACAACGAGGACACTGTGGACGACATCAACGGCAAACTCGGGCAAGGTTTTATGTCAGCCGATGATTTGGAAGTAGATATAGGTCCAGGAGATAGGCCTAGGCCGACATACATCAGCAAAAATCTGTCTTCTCATTCTAGAACCAAGCTTATTAACTTACTAAAAGAATATAAAGATTGTTTTGTTTGGTAATATTTTGAGATGTCTGGTCTCAGCTGATCTATTGTCGAACATCGGCTCCCCATTAAGCTTGGATATTGGCAATACAAACAACCTCCTAGGAGGTTTAAAGATATGTATGAGGCGATTAAGGCCGAAATCACTCGGCTATACGATGTTGGCTTTATCCGGCCCTGCCGATATGCCGAATGGGTTTCAAACATAGTTCCAGTGGTAAAGAAAAACGACAAACTTAGGGTGTGCATCGACTTCAGGGATTTGAACAAGGATACACCCAAAGACGAGTACCCCATGCCTATAGCCGATTTGCTGGTGGATGACACCTCTGGCCACAAAATCATAAGCTTTATGGATGGCAATGCAGGTTATAATTAGATTTTTATGGCCGAGGAAGACATTCACAAGACAACTTTCAGGGGCCTAGGAGCAATCGGCTTGTACGAGTGGGTCGTCATGACATTTAGCTTGAAGAATGCTGGAGCTACGTATCAGAGAGCCATGAATTACATCTTTCATGACTTGATCGGCTTCCTGGTGGAGATTTATATTGATGATGTCGTTGTCAAATCCAAGGAGGTGAAAGACCACATAGCCGATCTAAGAAAGATGTTGGAGAGAACAAGGAAAGATGGCCTGAAGATGAACCCTACGAAATGCGCATTTGGCGTATCAGCTGGCCAGTTCCTGAGATTTCTTGTTCATGAGAGGGGGATCGAGGTCACCCAAAGAAGCATTAATGCTATCAAGACTATTCAACCTCCGAAGGATAAGAAGGAATTGTAGTCTTTGATTGGCAAAATCAACTTCATCAGGCATTTCATAGATAATCTGTCAGAGAAGATGGAGCCGTTCACACCTCTGCTTCGGCTGAAAGCCGATCAAGCATTCACTTGGGGGGCAGAGCAGCAAAAAGCTTTGGACAACATCAAAGATTATCTAAGTTCCCCTCAAGTATTGATTCCTCCACAAAAGGGAGTGTCATTCAAACTATACCTATCAGCCGACGAGAAGTCTATCGGCTCGGTTCTGATTCAGGAGATCAAAGGGAAGGAGAAAGCAATTTTCTATCTTAGCCGAAGGCTTCTGGATGCAGAGACAAGGTATTCTCCGTGGAGACATTATGCTTGTGCCTATATTTTTCATGCACGAAGTTAAGGCATTATTTGTTATCCAACGAATGCACTATAGTTTGCAAAGCCGACGTAGTAAAGTATATGCTATCGGCTCCAGTTTTGAATGGGCGAGTTGGAAATGGATATTTGCTTTGACAGAGTTTGATTTAAGGTATCAAGCACCCAAAGAAGTAAAAGGACAAGCTATAGTCGATTTCGTAGTAGAGCACAGGGACGACTAAATTGGCTCAGTGGACATCATGCCTTGGACTTTGACTTTTACGACTCGGTTTGCACAAACGGATGTGGCATCAGCTTGGTGATAATTTCTCCTAGGGGGCAAACTTCGAGTTTGCTTTTTCTATCACGCCTCATGCCACAAATAATCAAGCCGAATATGAAGCCGTGCTCAAGGGATTGAAACTGCTTAAGGAGGTCGAAGCCGACGCTATCGAATATAATGGGTGATTCACTGTTGGTCATCAGCCAATTATCAGGGGAATATGAATGCAAGAATGACACGCTGATGGTCTACTATCAGAAATGCTGAGATTTGATGGACAGCTTTCGGCTCGTAACCTTGAAACACATCCCCAGAGAGCAAAACTCAGAATCAAACAATTTGGCTCAAGGGGCATCGGGCTACAAGCCGATGACAAAGGAAATTGAAGTGGAGATTGCCATCATCACAGCCAACGACTGGAGGAGTGATGTCTACAGCTATCTACAGAACCCTTCCCAGTCGGCTTCAAGGAAATTGCGCTACAATGTTCTACGATATGTTTGCTCGATGAAGACTTGTATTATCGGACGATTGATGGTGTGTTACTCAAGTGCCTTAGCGACGATCAAGCCAAAGTTGCTATATGAGAGGTGCATGAAGGAATCTGTGGCACGCACCAATCGGCTCATAAGATGAAGTGGCTACTTCGGAGAGCAGGATATTTTTGGCCGACTATGCTGGAAGACTGTTTCAAGTACTATTAGGGCTGCCAAGATTGCCAGAAATTGGGGCTATATAGAGGGCACCAGCATCGGCTATGAACCCTATCATCAAGCCTTGGCCATTCAGAGGTTAGGGGATCGACATGATCGGCCAAATCAATCAACCCTCTAGCAAGGGACACAAGTTTATATTGGTGGCAATCGATTATTTTACCAAGTGGGTGGAAGCAATCCCCTTGAAAAAGGCTGACTCCAGGGATGCGATCGAGTTTGTTAAAGAGCATATTATATACGATTCGGCGTCCCTCAGACTATAACTACATATCAGGGATCTATCTTTGTCTCCGACGAGTTTGTTCAGTTTGCCGACAGCATGGGGATTAAATTGCTAAATTATTCTCCATATTATGCTCAGGCTAACGGACAGGCCGCAGCGTCCAATAAGTTTGATCAAGCTGATAAAGAGGAAGATCGCTGAGTACCCAAAGCAGTGGCATAGCCGATTGGCCGAGTCACTATGGGCTTATCGGATGGCTTGCCACGGATCGATCCAAGTGCCTCCATACAAGCTGGTCTATGGGCATGAAGCAGTTTTGCCGTGGGAGAACATCATCGGCTCAAGAATAATTCAGTTACACGACGAATTGACAGCCGATGATTATTTTAATCTGATGGTGGATGAGTCCGAAGACTTGGTTTTGCCAAGGACGCGCGCTTTGAAAAAGGTGACCAGAGATAAAGAATGCTTGGCTCATCATTACAACTAGAAGGTTGAGCCTAAGTCTTTTAAAAAAGGCGAGCTTGTTTGAAAACTGATACTGGCGATTGGCTTGAGAGATAGCAAATTCAGCAAGTGGTCACCTGATTGGGAAGGGCCTTTCAAGATCCACAAGTGCATCTCTAAAGGAGCCTACATGCTAGAAGGATTAGATGGAGAGGTATTTGTAAGGGCTCTTAATGGCAAATACTTGAAGAAATACTACCCAAGTGTTTGGATCAATTCATGATTCGGCTACATCCTTGCCGATCCATGCTAGCCGATGTATAATGCACATCGTCTTTAGGACATCTTTGCTCTAAGTTTTTCCCTCCTAAGGTTCTCTAATCGGCTGAATTTAGCCAATAGATGATGCAAAACTTCGTCTTATAATTTTATCAATGCCGACGACATTATTGAGAAAATTAGGGGGGCATATATAATACAAAGTTAGAAATCAGAATCGGCGGACAAATTTTCGAAAATTTTCAAGCAGTTCAGGACATGGACACAATTGAATCGGCAGTGAATCGGCGGAAGGCATATAAGTAATGCTAGGGGCACAGCAAGCTAATTATGGAGTTATACATACGGAGCAAAATACAAGCGTTTAAGAACAGTCAGCCGATTACAAAAGCCTATAAAGTGTTCGCACAATTTTGAAATTACAAGATCAAGATTTATAATCGGCTCAGTGAGACAAAAATTCATTAATGGCCGATATAGCCTAGCGGCGGATTTGGTCTATGTCCTCGATTGCCTTGGCGTCGGCTGCATCACTCCTAGGGGTGGGCTTCAAGGCCTTCGTCAGGTCAGACAAATTCACCACCGAAGCTTTGATTTTTGCCCTTTGGTCTTCAATCGCCTTGGGAAGGCCAACTAGGCGTTGTTCCTCCGACACGATTTTGGCGTCAAGCCTGGCAAGTTTGGCCGCCACTTCTTCCTGACGTTTGCACAGCCGATCCAGCGTAGCGTTTGGTTCGGACTTCATGTCGTCAAGCTTTGCTTTCTTGGCGATGATTCCCTGCCGATTGGTCTCGATGGTGGCCTCCAGCACTTTGTTCTCCCGACGATCGGCTAGCCTTTGTTTGGCCCTTTCGAACTTATGCCGATGGGCCTCGAGGAACATAGCCGGTGCAACGGTATTGGCTAGCTGATCTGGGAGCCGATCTTGGATTTCTTCAAATCTGTTTCTGATCGACCCACAAACGGCAACCAAGGCGTCAAGGGAACTCTATAGCCGCTAGGCTATGTCCGAAAGAGTGGTCCTCAAATCTTCATCCAGTGGGACCAGGGCCTTGTTGGCTTCTTGGTCTTCGTCCATGAATTCCGTGAGGTCAAAGGGAAGAAGATCGGCTACAGTCTGCAGAGAGGAAAAGAATTAGGAAGTCAATAGGAAATCGGTACCGATTTATAGAGCTAGAGGAAACTTACTCAGATAGCTGGGGCTGAGGTTGCCTCGTCTTCAGCATCGCCTCCACCAGGAGCTGATTGCGTGCATTCACTCGAGACAATGGGAGCGGGTGTCGGGGCGCAAGATGGCTGAAAAGACATAAGCTCAAGAATCGGCTAACCAAAAGGTTGAAATTAATAAAACTTACCGGTGAAGGAGGAGATGCCTTTTTCCTAGAAGCTAGTTTCTTTGTCTGCAGACACAAAAGCTTGATAAGAGATGGACGTAAAGATATTGACAAGCTAAGCAATGAAAGAGGTTTACCGGTGCAGGACGGGGAGCGCGCTTTGGGGGACTCGGAGTTTTTTCAATAGGCTGGTCATCAGCCGATGGGGTCCAGGCATATTGATTTGAAGAGCTAGTATCGGCTGCAGCAGCATCGATAGCTTGGTCAATTTCCTCATCCCTGACTTCTTCCTCGAGGACTGCATCTACGTCCGGGTCGATGGGAGGCAAGTCGTCGGCTGGGTTCTTCTTCTGCTTCTTTGTAGTCTTCTTCTTCTCAACAGCCGCAGCCGATGGCTTGCTCCTCTTCTGTCAACGAATTGGCTCGCGCATTTGGCCATGCAGCAGTATTGATACTTTCGGCGCGTGGAAGCCGATTGTAGAGGAGGCTATGCCGCCACTGCTCGGCAGCAGTCTGGAGGCATAATGAAGCGCGATCCTGGCGTTGCTCACATGAGGAGGGGAGGATTCAGTCGTCTGCAAAAGCAAGGAAAATTTTATAAGGCATTTAAATATCAGCCGATGAAGTAAAAGGTTGGAGAAGAGGGTACTTACTGATGGGATCAAGTCCGGGTCGACGATGGTCAGGTACATGGAGACCGATTGGTGAAACAGGTGTTGCTTCCATTCATTCCACCATCAGCTGAAGGCGATTGTCCTCGTTACTGCCAAGTCAATGTTGTCTATGTTACCGAGGGGAGGACCTTCAATGTCCAGCAGCCGATGCATCATGAGATCTGAGACAATTTTTCCCCTGGCTTGGATTTTTTCTAAGAAGAACAGACTGATCGGAAGTTGACCCATACCTAGTTGCCTGGCAGCACTTGTAGGGTGGTAGAACTCATATGATTTCTGTACATTCCTCCCTTGGTGGATGCCGACTGGAAGAATGCAAGGGGATATAGCCGATGTAAAGATTTCCCTCGACTTCTCGAATTTTTTAGAGTTAATCTCATCCAGCCTGAAGTCATCAGGGAGCTCGAAGCGCTCAAAGTTCTCATAGGCAAACCAAATTTTTGAAGTGGCTCGGAATCCATTATAAAAGTTGTTGAACCAGTTCTTGAAATGATTAGTCGAAAGCTTAGATCCAGAGTAAGAAGAAGCTGCTTCTCCAAATGATACGCATCGGCGTGTTGTAACTTCTTCATCATGCTCAACCCTTGGTTCGGCTAGCGGGAAATCGACTTCAAAAAGGTCCGGCCTTTGAGCGACTTTATAAGTAAGGAGGTTTAGCCATAATTGCAATAGCCACCAGGGACCTCCAGTATTGATAGCCAGTTTGGAAGCGAGCTTGGCCGATGCACTGCTCAACATCTGGTAAAGGTATCCAAGAAGATATTTTCCCAAGGAGATCTGTTATTTATCTACCAAAGCTTCGGCTACATGTTGTCAGTTGCTCGTTGGACCACAACTCGACCCGCAGAATACAAACTTTTCCAGCCACATGAGGAGGAAGGTTGTGTGCTCTCTGCCAATGATTGGGCCGGTTTTCATGATCATGGCTAGAAACCCATTCCAGCCTCCGATACTCTTTGTCTTAAAAGAATGGTGGCATTTGGTGGTGAGGTTGTGGGGGCTGACTCCCGAGTTGATATCAAGTCCTGTGATCATCACAACGTCCAAGAGTGTTGGTGTCATCGGCCCTTGCCTAAACAGAAAGGCATTGAAGGTGTCCGACCAAAAATAACTGGCAGCCGATAAGAGGGGTTCATCCTTAGGCATGTCGGCTATAGTTAAGGCTAGGCATTGTGATATTCCTAGTTTGTTCCAGTGGACTTGTTTCCCAGCCGACATCCTAAGGTACCAAACTGGCCATGTCCTATCAGTTGAAGGCCACGATTTGAAAGCCCCAGACCAGTATGCTAAGTTAGGGCTAGAAAATCTGAAGGGATCCGATTGGTTTTGGCATTAATAAACTAAGAAGGGTCCAAATTGCCGATTGGCCCTAGCAGGAATTGATTGGGGTGCAGGAGGACTTGGTATCGCTTGCTAACAGAATTTCTCGAGCTATCAATAAGGTCAGGTCCAGGAGGAGAGGAGGACCAATCCGTTGTTTCGGGTGTGGACAACCAGGACATATTCGATCTCAGTGTCCCAAGGCTGGAAAAGGTACACTGGAGGAGGCAAAGCCTCAAGATGGATCCAAGGACGCTAAGCAAAACAAAAGGCAGGCGAAAAATATGAAGATGAAGAAGTTTTACCAAAAGGCAATTGATGCAACATATGAAGCGGTTCGAGAATCAAGTGATGTTGATTTTGAAAGTGATGAAGATGATGACAAGAAGAAGAACATTGCTGGGATTTGTTTCATGGCCAGTAGCATTGATGAAGATTCTGAAGATGATAATGAGGTAACTCCTGCTCCTAGTGTTGAATATCTTCAAGATGTTATTGCTAGACTTGGTTACAAGATTTCTAAATTTGAAAAGAAGATTAATCAACATGAAATAGTTATTGATTCTCTTAAAGCTGAAAATAATAGATTAAGATATCTTGCTTCTGATGATTATGATTGCAAATCATGTGAAGTTTTATTTGCTGAGATTAATTATGTTAGAGAAGTTAATTTAACTACTTGCAAAAGGCTTGATGCTGAATGTAAGAAATCTGGGAAGCTTGAATCTTGTCTTGCTCTTAGCTTTGCCATGAACACTAGATTAAGCGATGAATTGTTTTTAACAAAAGGAACTTTAAAGAAATGTCAAATTTCCTTGTTTGCTAGCTCTATATTTAATGCAATTAGCTCTAAAAGGTTGAAATAATCTAGTGCAAAACCTTGCTCATCATGTCTTGCTAATAAATTCAAATTAAAAGATGGCTTAGGTCGTGTTAGGCATATGGAAGAAACAGATTAAGCAAGACGAAGTCCTTTCTTGTCAAACTTGTAGAAAACGAAAGGTCTTTTGGATGCTTGAAAAATTGTGCTACTTTGACTCAAGAGATTTCTTACTTAAAAAGTTATTTGCAATGTTTTTCGATGGTAAAAAGAATCTCAACATGATTTTGGATCAATCAAAGGTTAGCACAGACAACCGTGGTTTAGGTTTTGATCCCTACGTTTACTTTTCTAGGCATCCCCCTGCTGTTTTGAGTATAACTGAGAAATGTCAAATTTTGACTAAACTAGATCCTAAACCCATTGTGTTTAAATCTGCTGGAATCATGACTTCTTTAAATGCATCATCTTTCAAAACCAATGCTGTGATTGCAAAACCTCTTGTTGCTACTTCTGTTGCTAAACCATCTGTTTCTACTTGTGCTTCTAAACATCATGAGAAATACATTTGTTCGTTTTGTGGAAAAGATGGACATTTGGTTGGATTTTGTTTTAGACTTGCCCGTAAACAGAAAAAGGAAAGAGAAATTGATTTTGCGAAATGATGATGGCAAAAATCGGGTTTTGGTTCAAGGAGCACGGTCAGACCGACACTGACCAGTCGTTCAGATTGGCCAACGTTCAGACCGCAGGTGAACCAGCAGTCAGACCAGCAGCCAGGCTCGGTCAGACCGCAGGTACAGTGGCGGTCAGACCGGCCTCGGGGCAGTTTTGTGCATAATTCAAATCAGACTTTTGTGAAACAATAAGGTAAGGTTTCAGGTAAGTCTGGTTCTGATTTTGTTTGTGCATTTGTACCTACTGGTTCTACTGGTCGTGTGACTCAGTGTTGGATTCCAAAATTTCTTATTTGTAACCCCAACACGGAGGCCTCGACATCTTCTTGTTCTTAGGTATTTTGATGGCATACTCCCCATGTGTGTGCAATGTGGAGACAACGATTGCTTTTCACGGTAACATCAAGGTAATTTTGGATTGACATAATTTTGTTCTACTCTCTTGATTATTAGCTTTTCATATGCTAGTGTTTGAGGTAATAGTTTTTGTTAGTACAAGTTGATATATGACAATTTATGAGAATCTTGTTGATATCATTGGCAATTGGATGTCTTCTTCAAAAATCTTTGATTTCTTCTTGATTTTTGTTTGGGGAGAATTGGAGGTTAATTTGAGGGGGAGTATATGCTTTTTATGCATTCTTGTTTATTTTCACCAAATCGTTAGATTCTTCTCGCTTTGCTTTTCTTAGGGGATGTGTTATTCATCCTTTTGGCATTAATTGAGGGAGAGAGTTGTTGGCTCTTTGTTGTATGCACATTTTCTTTCTTCTTTTGTATTCATGTTTTTAGTTCATGCATGATGTGATAAAAAACAAAAGAAAAAGAAAAAGAAAAAGAAAATAAAAGATGGATGAGTTATGTTTTATATCTTTAGTATATTCTAGTGCTTGCTAGCAATTCTTGTTAGATAATTTGATTACTATATTAGCTTGTGTGCATTTTAGTAATTATATGAGCTTTTGATATTACTTTTGAGTGATATGATACATGACACATAATTCTTTTACTTGAATTAATGAAATATGCAATATTGAAGCAAGTGCTTAGTTTGAATGATTAATGCTTTTATATATGCTTTATGAGTTGTTATTCCTCATATTAATCTTTTTGTTCCAATCACCGCAAGAGTACATAAATGCTTATTTATATGAGAAAAAATGAATACCGAATCCTTGGAAACAATCTTGACAACAAGGACGTATTCGCGGTGAAATAAAAAAAAAGGGTGTCGAATCCTTGAAAACAGTCTTGACGACAAGGACGTACCCACAATAATTGAGAGAGAAAAAAAGAGGTTCAAAAATAAAGAGCTAAAAGTTCTCTTGGTTATTTTTGGAGAAGGAATTAATTTGAGAAATAGTATCAATGTCATAAGTATTATAGACTTGGGTTTTTCTATTAGTCTTTGCACTTGTGAATATGTTGCATTTTAAATCGTTGAAATCATGAATCATTAATGTTGAATTGATCTATTATAGGTTCATGTTTTTACTCTAGTGCATGCTTGTTAATTAGCTAGTCACTTCTCTACCTTCTTATTGTAAAACATGTACTTGAGTTACTTTTGATATAATGCAAAGCTCTTCCATGCTTCAAATACATTCATGAACTCATTGACAAAAGGGGGAGAACAAAGAAACAATCATTTTCATACTTCAAAGGATTTTCTGGCATTAAAAATGCTTTTTGGGTTGCTTCATAAAACATCAAACCAATTGTTTTTGTTGGGTTTGCCAATGGTTTCATCAAGGAGGAGATTGTTGAATCAAATGTGTTTGATTTATATTTTATGTGATGAAACATTGGATTTGTGCTTTGATAACATTGGATTTGTGCTTTGATATTTTATGTGGCGGCTAGACACGCCGGTCAGACCGATGTATGCGCACGGTCTGACCGTAGGTGTGTGTGCGGTCAGACCGGCTGAGTCCGGCTCACAGTCGGTCAGGCCGACTTTTCGACTCGCGGTCGGACTCCGACTCACAGTCGGTCAGACCGGCATGGTCTGACCGACAGACTTTGGTTTTGGTTTACTTTTTTGGTTTCAGATTGTTTCTTTTTAGATTTGATTTCTAGTTGATTTCTATGCGTATGGTTATTGTTGTTATGCTAATGTGAGTCAAGTTTGGACAAACTTGTGCTCAGAATATGGTTTCTTTGTCGTATATGTGTAGGTATCGCTTGAGGCCTCGGGATAGTGTTGTCGGTGATGGATCGGAGTCGACTTGGGATAAGTGGACGTCCAGAGATCAAGAGATCACGCGGGATACTAAAAGGCTAGAGGACAATGCATATGAAAGATGGAGAATTCATATGGTATATGAGAGGAATCGTATGCGTATGGAAATAGGAGTTCTTGAGTCCTATTAGGAATAGGAGTTCTTGAGTCCTATTGGAAATAGGAGTGGAAGAGAGTGATTTAGTCCTATTGGGAATAGGAGTCCTATTGGGAATATGAGTTCTACTTCTACTTTGAGTAGGAGGTTTTTGTGGTATAAATAGAGAGGGAGGGTGTGGCCTCCTGGTATCGATTTTGTAAGAGAGAAAGTTAGGGTTTCGAGTTTACTTCGAGATTTTGGTGAGGAGTGTTGTTGTTGCACTTTGTAAACACTTTTAGATGCAATAAAGTCAAAATAGTTTGACCTACTTCTTCGAGAGTTCATCTACCAGTGTTTTCTGGGTCTCGACGGTCTGACCACAGGTGTGTGAGCGGTCTGACCGGTAGGTTGCGGCGGCGGTCTAATCGGAGTTGTGGCGGCGGTCGGCGGCTAGGAGGGCGGTCGGCCAAGGCCGTATCGGCGGTGTGACCGGCGGCGACTTCAACAGCTACGGTTTGATTTCTTTTTCTAGATTAGTTTCATTGGTGAAAGATAATTTTTTAATTCCTCAAAAGATTTTTTGTTTTGGTTTTTCCCTACCATTCACCCCCCCTCTAGTAGGTTTGTTTACTCTGTTTTGATCCTACAAGTGGTATCGAGCCTCGTTCTTGATTCGATATTTGTTGCTTTTCTGATCTATTTGTTATGGTGTTAACGACCAAATTTGGTAACCAAATCCTTGAGTTTGGAGCAGAGATTGGAGCGAAATTGAAGGAACACGCAATCTGCGGAAACAGAGATTGTATCGGCTGAGTACGAATCGGCTACGGAGCCAGTCAGCTAAGACCGAGTCGGAGCAGAATAGCCGATAGCTGATTCCGATTGAAGACCGAAGGAAAGGCCGGTCCCGGAAGGAAAGCTTAAGAGATAAGTATTGGATTTGGTTTCCAAAGTGCGTTAAAGATATTGCCATCTACGGATAAGGTCCTGCAACGATAATTGTATCTTTTAAGTTAGGATATCTTGTATAGTTTTCTTTTGTAATAATGTCGGTTTGTTTAGAGATTTAATCTGTAATAGGAATCGTGTCCGTCATAGACTCATTGTGTATTCGGGTATAAATATGACCCGAGACCTTGTAAAACATATCAACACACATCAATACAACCTCGGCGCATCGTCAACCTTTTTGCTTTACATTTTGCTTGACGAGTTCTTGCTTTGACCTTGGGCTGCATCGACTTCGATCTCTAGGACAGGTAATTTCTTGTTACAAGCGGCTTGTGGTATCGGGGCCAGTGCTTTCATCATTATGATACTTTGATTCTGATGTTGCAAACTGCTTAATTTATCATATGCGGCATATAATCTAGATCAATATCTAGATCTATCTCGCGATTGGCTAGTATCTCTTTGAAGATAGCAGCCGACAGAGCTAGATTCAAAGGTTGATTTAGATTATATGGCGTATCTACCATCTCGAAGAGTTCTCATTATAGTGCTAGGATTTAAGGTGTCCATGCCCGAATCAGTTCGTATAGTTGTAACCTATTGACGAGAAATTCGTCGTTCCACATGAAACCTTGAGAGATTTGCTTACTCTAGTGCAGATGCTATCAAATTGGGTTCAAGGCGTGCCAGTTAATTTGATCCTACAACTAACAAGAATAAAACAAGAAATGTTAGATCAATAGGGCAATCGGCCAAGGGGTCGATATAGTATGGTTCTCCCAAGCCAATGGCGATGGAATTTCGGATCGAACGACTATAACTAATAGATTTCAGATATCAAAGTAATAAAACATCATCAGCCGAAACTTAGATACAATATATTTACAAAATCTTCTAACCTTATTGCAATCAATCTTGATAGATCAAAGTTAAATAAGACAGTATAAAATTGAGAGTAATAAAGTAATCTTGAGTAAATATGTATATCTTTGGATATGGTCCAATGTGTTGAAAATAAAACTTATAAATACTCTATATAAAAGCATGTCAACTGATATCAATTATAACAAGGTAAAGTGTAAATTGCCAATAATCTATCATTATTAACCACAATCTAGATAGATCAGACTTAACCAAGGCAATATTAGATTGAAGATAGTAATCACAATAACTAGCCAATTATACTAAACATTGTAAATTTAACCAATACAGCAAATTATAATATGATAAGTAGATATCTCATCGGCTAAAACTCCGAAGAAACAATGACTAGCACTTATCAGCTGGAATAAATATAATCAATAGATTATAACCCAGAAGATTAGACTTAACCAAGATAGTTCAAGATTAATAACAAGCTAAGAATAGATTTAAACTAATTGATTGATGCTTTTTAAGGTGATTGATTTGTTAGATCTATTTGAGAAAGCAAAAACAATCAAGAAAGAACTGATACATCAGATAGACAACACAAGTAAAAGCTAAATTAGTATATCGGACCTAATCGATGAAGTACTAATCCTGTTGATTCAAGGGAAGTTGATGGGACTTACTTTCTTGCTGAAGATCGAACTTAACCGATGCAGCCCAAACTCAAAAATAAGAACTCATCAAAACTAAAACTAGGATGACGATACATCGAAAGTTGTGTATTAAACTGTTGTTAATTTACAAAGATCTTAGATGTACATATTTATACCCAAAAGCTATACTAAGTCCAATTCTATTACAATCGGATCACTTCATGACTCTATTTCTAATTAAGGAAACTACCATAACAAACTCCGACTCAGAAACAACCTTGAACAGGTAACATAACAAAATAAATCATCTAAGTCCGATTTCCACACAACTCCATCATCTCAAGACTCTATTAACAGAAATTAAACTAAAAAACACCTTCCTTATCATGGAAGTTTGATGCAAATCCGGATAAACTTGTCAACCAAATCTTCTATAGTCATAGCGTGAATTTTATCTTTGACCTGATCTTTACTAATGGGAATTACTAAAATTTCACCATTAACACATGTGTTGGAGCCATGGAGGGGTATCTTCTTCTATGTGTCGACTGATAGCATCGGTTAGTGAAGGTACTATGGACCGAGAGTTGCCGGATCTAAATCTAATGTGTCCGGGAAATGGTAGGGGGCATGGTGGTGAAGGAATTAAGGAAGTATCTATGGATTGGGCGACCGATCTGAAGAAAAGAATTGTGTGCCCTGCTCAGCATGCATGCGTGTTGTCCCCTACCCACCTGATGTCTTCATGTTGTCTCCGCATCTAATAACTCACTACTGGAGAAACCATCATTTGTTGAAGTGGCAAAAACCACAGTAGTCCCGGTTTGAGTTGCACCCAGGACTAGAGATGATCTTTAGTCCCGGTTTAAAAAGTCTACGGATTTCTAAGAACATTAGTCCCGGTTCGTGTCACGAACCGGGACTAAAGATCACCTCTAGTCCCGGTTCAAATGTTGTCAGAGCCTGTCAGAGCGCCGGGCACCTTTAGTCCCGGTTAGTAACACCAACCGGGACTAGAGATGCTATCTTTAGTCCCGGTTGATAGCCTCTCACACCATCTTTAGTCCTGGTTGGTAACACCAACCAGGACTAGAGATGCTATTTTTTTCCTGGTTGGTAACACCAACCGGGACAAAAGTGAATGTGCTTATTTTTTAACTGAACCTAATAAAAATATATAAATTTTGCTACATGATTCAAATGGCAAAAAATTAATTTAAGGGGATTTGTAATTTCAAAGAGTGTGGTGTTGTGTGGAGGTGGGTGATTGAAGATAGAAGGAAGTATTTTGTTATTACATATCATCATATTGTTATTAACTAATGATTCTCAATATAAAAATTCTTTTGTAAAATTATTTTGGTGATAATATACGAATCAGAGGGATGTACAGTATTGATAACAACATTCAAACCCTGGTCGTCATGTCTAGTTTATGCGCGTTTAACAAGTTTTACGCGCATTGTTCCCGTTTCGTCCTCTAACTCGGAGTCGGTTTTTAAAACGGCCATAACTTTCGCATACGGACTCCGATCGAGACGTTCCATATATGAAAATCGATCAGAAAAAAATTTTGGATGCGTTCGTCCACAGCTTTTCTGCGTTCGGCGATTTTATTTTGCCCAAAAAAGCCTCAAAAGGTTGCCTTTTCGAGCCCGGAAGCTTTTTCCGATTTTGAGCGTGTCTTCCGAATTTTCCACAGGCCACTTCTTTTGCTTGTTTACGCTCAAATTTTATGTGGTTACCTCTCGTGTGTTCCTAAGTCCAAAAAAATATAAAAAATAAAACAAAAAAGTGAAATTTTTCCTCTCTTGCTTAACAGCAGATGAAAATAAAGAAAAGAGAGGGGCAAAAGAGGAACAATATCTAGAGGAGCACATTAATATCTAGGATTATCTATGTTTGATTAAATTTTAATATTATTATTTTAAACCTATATTTAATAAATTTAATTTGGCCCTATTTAATAGATTATTTAATTGTTAACCCTAGTGGGACCAAATAAATTTGGAAAATTACGGGAAAATATCTTTAGTCCGGTTGGTGGCACCAACCGGACTAAAGATGAATTAGAAATAGCGGTAAATTATCTTTAGTCCCGGTTGGTGGCACCAACCAGGACTAAAGATGAATTAGAAATAGCGGAAAATTATCTTTAGCCCCGGTTGGTGTCACCAATCGGGACTAAAGATGAATTGGAAATAGCGAGAAATTATCTTTAGTCCCGGTTAGTGACACCAACTGAGACTAAAGATGAATTGGCTATATATATCCCCGACTCACATCGTCTTCTCCACCGATCCAACACTTAGCACATTTTTCATATCTCTCTCCCTCTCCCTAGCTCTCTCCCTCTCCCTATCCCTCTCCCTCTCCCTCTCTCCTCGGCAAGCAAGGGAAGGGAGGAAATGGCGGCGGCGGGGGAGGAGGTGGCGGCAGCGGGGTGCCATCTTCTCACCAGCGGCAAGCGGGAGCGAGAGTCGACGGCGAGCGGGAGTGAGAGCCAACGGCGAGCGGGAGGGGAGCCGGCGGCGAGCGAGAGCCGGCGACGGCGGCGAGCCGAGCGGAAAATTGATGTTGTTGTATTTTATTGTATATAGTGGATTTTGTTGTATATATGTGTGAACAATTTTGTGATAGTATTTGATCTATGATTTTTTTGGATTTTGAAGATGTATTTGATATGTGGAGAAAAATATTTGGGATATGTATTGTTCATTGCTATTTGATTTTAGTATACGTGATGATTTTAGGATTTTGACAAGAAAAAAACAAAAGAATCTGAGGGCAGTGGGCTGGAGAAAGGGCAAATTAAAAAAAATCTTTAGTCCCAGTTGAAGCCACCAACCAGGACTAAAGATGACGGAGCCGACCACGTGGCTCCGTCATCTTTAGTCCCGGTTGGTGGCTTCAACCGGGACTAAAGATGCATCTCTAGTCCCGGTTATTTAACCGAAACTAGAGATCGCCCATCTCTAGTCCCGGATTCGTAGTCCCGGTTTGACAACTGGGACTACTGAGGGTTACGAACCGAGATAGTTGTGGCGTTCTCCAGTAGTGACTACAGCATCCCGTTACATGTAACCCCTCATCTCTCCTCTTTCATGCATAAGCCACTTTTTTTATAAAACTTTGAATAGTTTTCTTGATCTTCTAAACTATCTATCCGATTTATAAGACAATCACATCCTTACATTCGTTGCCATTCAATCTTCATAACAAGATTTTACTTGATTATATTTTAATTGAAAATCAAATAAGTGTTGTTTCATCGTTTATAGAAAATTGTTTTATTACTTGCTCAAATGTTTTAGTTCACCGTATAAGCTGTTTCATATTGATGCAACATTCAAAAAACTAATTACAACATAGACAACACCTACACAAAACATTTAGTACCAACAAGTGAAACATAAAAAAATCATATGAAATATACAATATTTTGTAAATACATGATATTGTTGAAACATTTTTATATCATGCATAAAAAATAACTGGTAAAATATCACAAAATACTTGCTGAAACATAAAAAACACCGTGTAATATTTATAAATAACTTGTTAAAACATATCTATAATACAATGTGCAAGATTTTAAAATAATCGACCGCAACAAAAAATAAAAAATATTAAAATAAATATAATCATGTGAGGTCTTATGATAAAGATCAAATTATTTTATTGTAAATATAATGATATAATCATTGGATAAGTCATTCGGGAGAAAAAAATCATTCAAAATTTGCAAAAAAAGTTAATGTACTGGAAATAAAGAAAAAAAAGGTGGGAACCGCTCAGCTGCATGCACACAGTAAATATTTGTGATTCCATGCAGTGAACCGGTAGTTGTGTTTTCAATCGGACGAGTGATTGCTGGTATTTTTCAGCAATCATACGAGGGTTGGTAAAGATTAAATGAGCGGATAGAAATAAATTTATTTTGTGTTAAATAAATGAGACTAAAAATAAAGACGGACGAAGTAACTTTATATATATATATATATATACTAGCAAAATGCCGATGCCTTGTAACGGGACAACGATGTAGGGAGGGAAGCAGGCGGAGGGCGAAGGTCCAGGCGGCTATGCGGGAGCTCTGAGCGGCTATGGGAGTTCTTTTAATTTGTTTTATTTAACCATTTATATATCTATATTTTATATAATATTTATCCCTTTGTTTGATGATTTTCACGACGATATATTTTTTCGAGTTATTAATTTTGTGTGTCGTGATATAAATGATTTGTACATGTAGCGTACTTTAGAACCTTTAGCGTGATGGATAATTCCAGAGATGCTCCACATGGTAAAAGATTGGCGCATAGGGTCCCTCCTTCGAATGCGGCAAACAGACCACATGCGCGACCAATGACCGACAATGCTCGTCCAGTCGGAGCTCAGGGGAATTCGGCGTATCGGCCTCCCAATACACGGCGCTTTCCGACGGCCGCAACCAACGATGGATTTGTACAACCCCAACCGACGACACCTTCATTCAACTGGCCTGCTGGTGCTCCAGCGATATTTGTGTTGGACGACCTTCCCAAGTAAGCAGTCATGGAGTTGACGACGCGGGAGTGGAACAAGACACACAGATCAACGATCTCGATGTCCAAGGTGAATGGTGTTGAACATTTTTTTGTTGAATAAGTTAAATAATTATTTATTTTGGTACTAAACTGATTAGTGAATTTTTTTCAACTTCATAGGTCAATTCATATTGTACATATTAAGTTAAATAATTATTTATTCCGCTACTTTAATTTTTTGCAGCTTCTATGTATTCTGACAATTACTTCAGTGATCTTATGGCACAAGATAACAATGATCATGCTGTAACAAATGAATTTGGTAACTATCAATCCTCTCAGGAAGCACCTTGCTATGAAGGGAACAATGATCACAATGCCCCGGTAAGAACAAATTCAAAGCTAGTTTACGTCAAGGTCGTGATGACCGACACCTAACAACAGTTGATTATCTGTGGGAGAAGAAAAACGTGGCAGACGATTACAGATTCTCTCAATTGTGCATGTTGGAAAAACAACGTGTTGAAATAGACAAGGAACTCAGACAAAAGGAGATAGCACTGAGAGAGAGGGAGGTCGCTATGAGGGAAAGGGAGGCTGACAGAAAACGCATGATAGATGAAGAGCATATAATAACTTTAGATTTGAGCTCAATGCCGGTGCAGCTTCAAGAATACTACACACGTCTCAAAGAAAAGATAATGAGTAGTTACAGGTACGCAAATAATTGTCATGTTTATTTGCCTCACAATTACTTTAGTGTAACGAATTAAAATATGATGCTTGCTTTACATTTCAGAGATAATCAGACAGGTAATGAAGACAACCGTGACGTTAGTGGAGACAACCATGATGTTAATGGAGGAGATGATTGATTTGATGGTTGCATAAATAAATTTTTGTTTAGTGCTCGCATAGAACTGAATCAATTAATTAGGATCCTATATATAAGTTATCTTATTAGTACGTGACATGAATTTTCATTTCAATCTGTCTGGATATCATATTATTCAATTCAGATTACTTTGTGTTCGTTAAAAAATTATAGATCTTCACTTTCATTATTTTTGCGAGTGACACATCGATCTACATGGGCTACTTCATGCCCACGCTATTTGTACTGGTCGTTTAACAATATTAAAATGTTAAACAGGAAAAAGAGTTGGTACATAAATATCCAACAAGAACTGCATTAATGAAAACTCTGAATTCTTATTACAAAAGGTTACACTTTTAAATTATTTAATAATGGTCACCATGGGAATTCGATAAGTGTTCAACTAAATCGTCTTGAAGCTGAGAGTGCACTCCCCTGTCCTTTATCTTTCTGTATGCCTCTATAAACTCATGAAGCTCATGTGTAAGCTCATGAGAGGTGATTACTGGTTCATTAACACTATCAAAGATGTCATGTTCGAAATCTGTTTTTCTCTCATCCTCGATGATCATGTTATGCATAATTACACAAGCCTTCATTATTTGACCAAGTGTATGTCGATCCCAATAATTAACTGGACCACGAACAATGGAAAAGCGAGCTTGAAGAACGCCGAAAGCACGCTCCACGTCCTTCCTTGTGGCTTCTTGTGCTTTGGCAAAATACTTCTGCTTGTTCCCCAGTGGCATAGGTATAGTTTTAACAAAAGTTGCCCAATTAGGATAAATACCATCGGCAAGATAATATCCCATTGTATATTCATGGCCGTTTATGGTATAATTGACCTTCGGAGCCTGTCCTTCCACCAGCTTTGCAAATAGAGGTGAACGTTGAAGAACATTGATGTCATTATGAGATCCTGGCATCCCAAAAAATGCATGCCATATCCATAGATCATGTGAGGCAACAGCTTCTAAAATAATTGTAGGCTCGTGCATATGTCCAGTGAACTGTCCATGCCAGCCTTTTGGACAATTCTTCCATCTCCAATGCATGCAGTCTATGGATCCGAGCATTCCTGGAAAACCTTGACTTTCTCCTATTGCCATTAGTCTTGCTGTGTCATTGTCATTTGGCGACTGAAGATATTCATTGCCAAAAACTTCAACAACCGCATTGACAAACTTTTTCAAACTTTCAATTGTCGTGCTTGCGCCAATTCGTATATACTCATCTGTTGCATCAGCTGCAATCCCATAAGTCAAAATCCGCATAGCCGCTGTTACTTTCTGCAAACAACTTAGCCCAAGTATTCCGGCCGTGTTTCTTTTCTGAACAAAATATTCATCGTGGTCCTCAACAGCTTGCTTGATGCGAAGGAACAATGTACGGCCCATCCGAAACCTACATATAAAAAATAACAGTGTCAGTTAATAATTAATACGGACAATATTAAAAAACTAATGATTGTTCCATACCTACGCCTGAACATGGTAGGACTGTACGTAGGTTCTTTCGCAAAATAATCGTTAAACAATCTTACATGGCCCGTTTGTCGGTCACGTTCAATAACTCGATGTCCGGGAATAGAACCAATATGTGTTCCTTCATTACCATTGTCATCGTCATTGTCTGCCTCATGTAGCATATCGGCAATAAACTCGATATCATTGTCGAAAAAAGACTCCAAATAATAACGCATCAACGCACTACGTTGGTTCATTGTTCAACAGCCTTGACAATGTCTACAGAAATAAATTAAAAGGCACATGGTCAAATTTAACATGATATATGCATTCAGATCAGCCAAAACAATTAGTTCTAGTAGGGCATTAATGAGATTTCAGCAAGTAATAAATATCCGTCAAGAATAGAACCAGTCAACAGTTGATGCAGAACATATAGAATTCCATGCGTGTACAAACCAGGCTCCTGCATGCGAAAAAGATAGAAGTATACACAGTTTAGAGAAAAAGAGAGGACATATACAGTGCTGCTGCCTGACGCTGCTGCCGCCTGACCTGCAATTATCTCCCGCCGCAACGTCCTATTGCCGCCACCAGCAGATTTTCCTTGCCGGCCTTGTGCGCAGGCTCTGCACCGTACGTCTGGTTGCCGCCGCCTACAACAGATAATTGTCGGCCGCACTGCGCCCATCATCGCCTGCGATGCCTGCCCACGCATATGCTACCGCGTTTTGGGAAAAGATTGATACTCTATCAGCGGTTGATAGGTTCCGGTTAGTTATAAAATAGAGAATAAGTTTTGAGAATTTGCCGTATCAAATATTAATTTCGTTCTCTAAATTTTTTAGGAATTCTCTAAATTAGCTTTTTTTAGAATTGATTTTTGAGAATCTGTTGGGCATGCTCTAACGTTAGGTGCTCGAATTAAGAAACAAAGCGTTGCACGTGTATTAGCATCACCATGAAGATAAATCACATAGAATAACTCATTTTCGTTATTATTGAAGATAATCACGTGAAGTCACTAATCACTTGGCGCTAGATTGTGATTTTAAAATCACAATAATTTCAGTAGTGATCCATATGACCCTGCACGTATGCGCCAGCAGTTTAACTGCCTCGTCTACGTCAATTTGATTACCTGGCATCGGTGTGATCTGCGCATGGACCGTCAACTCCGATTCGGAGAAGGGTCGTCAACTCCAGACTCGGAATCGGAGAAGAACGTCAGTGCATAAATAGACACGGAGACTGAACTCCATCACGATCGCCTCCTTCACCTCTCCATCTTCCTTCCGCTCTCGATCTCTCTTGCCGAACCCTAGCTGCCCCTTCCATCTCCATGGCCCAAGAAGCACGAAGAGAGCTAGCAAAAGTTAGCGGCCGGCAGCCATGGCAGCGATGGAGACACGCATCAGCAATATTGACTTCAGTTGCAAGATGGTGACGGAGCACAAGGCCAGCGACTCGACGACCGTCTGCTCGTCCGTGGACATCCGCTGCAAGGTCACCGTCAAGTACGCCTCCCGTCGCCTCCGTGGCAATGGCAAGTCCGTCCACAACTGGCAGCCCGACAAGCCCTGGACGACGGAGGAGACCCGCCCCGTCCACGACCACTCCATCTTCCTCCGCTACGAGGAAACCCGTCGCGCTCTGCAGGAGATGCTGGCCTCGATGCCGCGCTTGTGCGACCTCGACCTCTCGCCCGACAACTGGGAGGCGGAGCTCGCCGCCGAGCGTGTCACGGGGAGGCTGCACCGCTTCGCACGTGGGGAGTTTTTTTTAAAATAGCCAGACGAGGTGGACTGCAGGTTAATTTTAGAAAAACTCGAGGGGTTTTCTATAAAATAGCCAGGCAGAACAAAATTTAGGTGGAAATACTACTTGCTTTATAGATTGTTATATATATATCTATATCTATACTATATATAAAGCAAGTAGTGTTTCCACCCAAATTTTGTTTTGCACGGCTATTTTGTAGAAAACCCCTTGATTTTTCAAAATTAACCCACGATCTGTCTAGCTATTTTAAAAAACCCAATTAAAAAGAAAAAAGGTTATTTTGTAGAAAACCCCTTGATTGTTTATAAAATTAACTGCGGTCCCAATGTTGAAAAGAAAGGATAAAAAAAACCTCCTGCGTCCTCTCTTACACTTCATCAGCGCGCTATCCTCCACTCCCATGTTGCTCGGAGCTCCCGCCGTGCTGGACCTTCGTCCTCCGCTTTCTTCTCCCATCGTCATTCCGTTGCAACGCACGGGCATTTTCTAGTATATATATATATACTAGCAAAATGTCTGTGCGTTGAAACGGAACGACGACGTAGGGAGGGAAGCAGGCGGAGTGCGAAGGTCCAGGCGACGGTGCGGGAGCTCCGAGCAACGATGGGAGGAAAGCGCAGCGCGTGACGGGACTAAAGAGGGACGTAGGAGGTCTTTTTTCATCCAAGTCCTCCTTTCTTTTCAGCATTGGGATTGCGGGTTAATTTTATAAACACTCAAGAGGTTTTCGCAAAATAATCGACAGACGAAAATTTTGGATAGAAACACTACTTGCTTTATAGATAGTTATATATATACATATATATATAACTTTGAAAGCAAGGGTATCTTCAACTTCATGTACCACTGGACCTTGATTAAGAAATAGTATCAGATAGACATTTAGTCTAAGTTAATTTAATTTCACCAAATTAAGTCAAAAATATAATGATAATAGATATTGACTTACTGATACTTTAAACCGATTAAAAATTTGGTAAAAGTTTAAAATATTTACGACTCGGATATTATTAGTTAGAAAATTATATTGATGAATAGGATAAATTGCATGTATATCGACGGCGGCGCGCTAGCTTACGTGTGCAGCGTGTGCTCGGCCGCCGCTCAGGGCAATGCACGGCGACACAGGAGGCGCGTGAGTCAGGCTCGCCTGCTAGAGGTGAGGAAAGTGAGGCAACAATGGAGCGAGAGGTTATACGGATCGGAAATTTTATAGATTTGGACGAAAAAACGATTTGATGATAAAAAGTTACAGATTTTTTAAGTAGTTAAGATAAGCTCTATCGTACGTATAACTGGTTTTTTAAAAAAAATAGCCAGGCGGATTGCGGGTTAATTTCGGAAAAACTTAAGGGGTTTTAAGCAAAATAGCCCCGCAAAATAAAATTTGGGTGGAACACTACTTGCTTTATAGATAGTTATAGATATAGATATAGATATAGATATAGATATAGATATATACTAGCAAAATACACATGCGTTGCAACGGGACGACGACGCAGGGGAGGAAAGCGAGGCGGAGGGCAAGGTCCGGGCGCGTGCGGAAGCTCCGAGCGGCGCGGGAGGAAGGCGCAGGCACGGCGCGCATGGAGATGTAAGAAGTCTTTTTTTATTCCAAGCCTCCTTTTCTTTTCAGCATTAGGACGACGAATTAATTTTATAAACATTCAAGGGGTTTTCTATAAAATAACATATTTTTCTTCTTTAACTGATTTTTTTAAATAGTCAGGTGGACTGCGGGTTAATTTCGAAAAAACTTAACAGGTTTTCTAGGAAATAAACAGCAAAACAAAGATACGCACGTAGCAGCATGACATGCCGCAGCCTTAGATAATTATTTAATTATATATCACGTCGGCGCCGGCGTGTGGCTGGACGGAAGTTGGCCTACTACCTGTACGTGTGTTCGTTGGCTTTGTGACCTAGCTTCTTCGTCGTCATCAATGGAATACTTAATTTGCCAAAAGAATCGCGTTTTAGTTGATATTTCCTGTCCGGTGTCCCTTTCTTCTTCCTTGCTCTCGGAAGCAACTTTTGCAGGGTGCAGCTAAGCTGTTTTAAACAGGGTTTATAAGTCCTTTTTTTGCAAAAACCATTTGAAAAACGTTTACTACAGTGAAATTCAACCCTACCACAAAATGGGTTATTGCTGACGATTCAACGTACACCGACGGTGATCACTGTCGATTCTATACATTTTACGCCCAACCCCACTCAAAATCCAAAGAACCGGCAATGATACAACAGTGTTGATTTGTATCGTGAACCGACAGTTATACGAAAACCTCAATAGTTCAGAGACACCTTCCAAGCCCGAGGAGTCTATTCTCCTCCGGCTAGAGGTTTGGGAGGGCGATTTTTTTCTTCAAAACCTTTAGAGACCGATACAAGCTCAATGCATAATTTCACATTGGATTTTTTTATTTCAAAGTGTATGGTCGTTCGGTGTGCTTCTTTGTTTTATTTGGTTACTTGTATCGATCTATTTTTTACTATTCTCTAAATATAATTGTCACTTTATCACAAGACAAGATTAATTATATAGGTACTAAACACTATGAAAATGTTAGACTGTCTAGTAGAGTTCGAGATTTTTAAGACTACAACTGCTATAATCTCTCTAATAGAACTAAATTCATAAAGACCACCTTAATGAACATGACCCTTGGGCTGCTTGCAAAGAAACCCTAACACCTGTTTGGCGATAGAAATGAAGAGGATAGGGAGTTTAGAGGATGGAGTTGATAAAAGATTAGTTATAAGAGTTCCATTTTTACTCTACAGCCCCACCCCTCAAACTCTCATTCATTCTTAACAATTCCTCTAACTAAACACACTGTAACAGATTTTAATTTTTTAAGCACATATTTTAATGTATTACATGAAAAAGCTATACTTTTAAATACGCCTCAAGCGTGCACGTCACACGAAACTCCTAACCCATATAACGTGACAAAAATATCGGATATTTTTAAAGCTACCCTCTAAGCTGTGTGTTCGAGGTGGTCTAATGACGAGGATATATAGCTTGCTACCATACTATCAACCTCAAAAAATGCACCCAAAAGGTCACAAAAAATTATGAGATATGCATCACTATAACATATATCACCATAAAAAAAATCAGCTCAAAATACTACGCATATAGAGAAACAAAAAAGACAAATATAATTTGTTTGAACACTATTGAAGCACAAATTTATTTTTTTCCTCATCATGTACAGTGTATTTTGAGTTTTTCTGTGGTGTTACATGTTTGTTGCACATCTCAGAATTTTTTTCATTTTTTTGACTTTTTAGATGTATTTTTGAGATTGATAGCATGGTAGTATATTACTATACGGTAGCACCTGGTATTCTCTCGTCTAATGACTTTAGCTGGCGAACGGGCCTCTAGCTCAGCTGGTTAGGTGGCTTTAGTAGCACTCCTCAGATCCTGGGTTCGACTTCCTGTGGAAACGAATTTCAGACTGGGTACCACTTAGTTCTTACAGGGCTACGGTACCACTATGTAACCACTATGTAAGAGTCTTCTTTATGCATGATGTTCGAAGGCTATCTTACCACCAGGTAAGGATAGGCAATCTTTTTCTACGCATGATATTCGGAGGCTATCTTACCACTGTGTAAAGGTGAAATAGGGGTTTTCTTGACAAGGTCTTCTAGGCATGATGTCCTAAGGCTGTTTTACCTCCTGCATGTAATTTTTTTAATGACTCTAGCTGGAGACGATCCACTGTGCAGTATCTTGATTTTGCGGTTGATTTGATTCTCACTAATTAATTATTCTAAATTAAATAAGCTGATTTCTTTGATTTTATTTTACTGCACGTGTGAATAGTGATCCTTAATGACAATATATTTACCCCCATCATAAATATATAGTATTTAACTTTCTTTAGTCTTTAAAGTAAAACTTTAACAATAATTTTATATTAGAATAAATATTACGATAATACCTCTTAAGACAAATCAAACTAAGCATTAATGCTAGAAGTTATATATTGATTGTGAGTGTTTCAAAAATTAAGTCTTATCTTAGACTTCAAATATATTTATGACCAAAAATAGAACTATACAATTCTTTCTAGAAGAAAATAATTAAATTGTCATTGTCCTATTTAACCGACACTGAGCTAGCCCTAGTCATGCATTAATTACATAGAGGCCAGATGGATGACATGGAGATGTAGTTGCTTCTGCACGACGCCGTGATCGGTAGGCTGATATGATCGATTTTTGTGTGCCTTGTAGATTTGGATCTGATCGATGATATCCGGGGAATTTCCCAGCTGCCAACTAGTGATAGGAAACCGACGGCCACCATTGATCGTGGAGCCTGCTAGCCACGGTGGCCGACGTCCATCCGTCCGTCCATGTCAAAGGTTTTGTTTTCGGTGCTTTCCCCGTGGTCTTGTGGTCGTATTCTTGTCGACGGCAATAATCGAAATCATTTTTACCTTTTTTTACTGGTTCAATTCTTTATATTATCAATCATATTGTATTTTATTATTATTATAGCTCTGTTCAGATGTCTAAGCAACGGTCAGGACCCAGTGTCATACGCACAGGGTAGCAGTGGGCTGCAACAGCCACAGAATCGTCTGTTGAACAACACTATAAATCACCCTTTAGATCATGAAAGCTGAATTGCAAGGCATTGAAATCTGAAATTTTTTATCACCTTAGTTATGCCTAAGAATTAAGGAATTGGAATCGTCAAGAAAGCTATTCTACAAGCTAGTTGTGCACCCTGATTATATTGTTTTGTGTTTGCCAGGAGGCAAAAGAAAAAACATAAGAATTGAAGTTGTATGTAGATGTACATGCATGCTTAGATTCGTATGCACAATCATTCATATAAGTGCGCACATTGTCAGTTTTCAGCACGTCTATCTGCTCATTGTGATTGCTGCGGTCCCAGATTCGGATTATATCAATCTCTTTGATGATGTCCTCTCATCTAAGCATAGGTCATGAACTTTGGATGTATTTCCTCATCACTCTTTTTTTTATAAAATGTTGTTTTAGCCTAGAGCACAAATTAAGACCAATAGCTACTAATAGCCCCCACGCATGCATCATTTCCAATCAATTCATTTCAAATATTCCATTACCATGTTCCTAGCTATTAAAAAAAATCCATCGCGCCCCACAGCTTTTCAAGCTAAGAGAAACCTCAACCAAAGCTAATCGAGAAAGGGCACTCACTCTAGCATCCAGGGTGTTTTTACACCCCTTTGCTTCAACTGTTGATTCGTATTAACGCTCTAGCTCGTGTAACCTCTATCGCTAGGTGACACGCGGATCCGCCCTCACGGTGGTTTAGGTCTTAACCTGTGTGTTTGAGACCACTGCCTCCTATATGAGCGCTCATTCACCATAGGTTGTTAAGTGTTTTGATCCAGGGATATATATGTGACTGACCTTTTTTAAATCAACTCTAAATATTCGTTTACGAGTAGAGTCAAACTCGGAAACTTATAGGTATTGCTAGAACACAAACCACAATTTAGAAAATCTTAAAAGAAGACCACCTCTCGTAACTTAGATATATAAGCACGACGCAAAAGATTAACGACAAAATTATATAACTGTAGACAATCATGAATTAGGGTAATTAGGGTGTGTCCGTTTGAGGGAGAGGTAGGGTGAATTTTTTTCGTGTTCATATTTTCCAAACTATTATACAGTATCTTTTTAAAAAAAACTTTTATAAAAAATTACTTTAAAAATCATATTAATTTATTTTTAAATTTAAAATAATTAATATTTAATTTATTACGTGCTAATCACTCATTTTGTTTTAGGTATCCTTCTAATATTTGTCTTTCTTCTTATCTCAATCACAGCCTCGTTGCCCCTAGGAATTCACCGCAGACAAACAAACATTATACAAAGTACTAAGTACTAATTATGTCTTATTGTATGTTGGCAACTACGAGAGAATCCTGATAAATTTTTGGTTGCCAGCTCACTGAAATCACATATGAATGTGATCTCAAGAAAATGCAGGATTTTCTGATCTTGTGTCGGCTGAAACTTCTCGTGGACGCATCAAGGACGATATTGTACCACTTGCTTGGGCATTCCTGTGCCCAACTGCCTAATTGTCTCCATGGCATCAGGGCATAGGCACCTGGACCAGGAATCAATCTGCCGGCAAGTGCCGACCAAACTGCCGTTGCTAATTAATTATATATGTGTCATTAGCTTTAATCACCCAACTTGATTTATCTTAAACTCCATCATTAAAAACGGAAGTGATAAAGGCAATAATTCTGCTTGTTTGCTCTAATTAACTCGACCAGTCAGAAAAGGTAGCTGTTGGATATGTCATATACATTGTGGTGTCTAGGTTGGCGCCCTTGGTGATTAGTCTACTCATTCCGTCTAAAATAAATTAATTTTTATATATATATTTGGACAACAGTTTCATGTGAAAAAGTTGATTTATTTTAGGAAGCATGTTCCTATTGTTTAATATATACTACCGTTGTTTAATTAAGATGAGATTAGAAAAGGCATTAGGGTGGTTCAGAAGGATGAATAGGTATTAATAAGTAATGATTAATTAGGCTGGGATCGTGTGTAGGATGATTTGACCCACTATATATGCGCATAATGCAAAGGCGACATGCATATGTGCTGCATTTTTTTGATTGATGGTTGTGTCTTTAGTGATTGGATAGCCTCATTTATTTCACTTATCATATGTTTATCCGTATCACATATTAACAAATAAAACATTTTTTAATAAAACATATATATATATTAACGACTCAAAAGCAAATGCTACAAAATAAACTACAATAAAAATTATATTTAAAATTAAGTTCTAAAATTTAAATTTTGATATATAAATATAAATATAAACCAAACAATGAGGCCTTGAAAAGATAGCTAGTGAGATCTAAGTGAGCTGGAGACCAAATCTTTGCCGATATTTGGTACGCACCAGCCTGGAGGATAGGAGATGACAAGCTGGCCTGATCTTTGCAGCGTGCACTGGTCGCCTACTTGCCCAAGCATTGCGTAATTATTTGGGTTAATTTGAACCACACGGGACATTATAATAATCTGGTTCGATTTCTTTCATATAATGAAATGAAATAATTGCGCAACAATAATTTTAGCTGAGTGCAAACATGTCTTCACCAAACATGAATTCACAAGGATCCAGAAAGATATCTCCAAACAAAAAAATCTTTTTTTCAAAATGAATCGTAGGGAATTCTACAACCGTCAATAGATCGCGTAGTTTTTTAAAGTACCAAATTGATGGTAAGAGCAAGCACAACAGTTGGCTAATAGCTAGTATATGTCTTAGGTGGAGCAGAGAGAATTAAGGAAAAAGAAGGCAGTGGGCGACTCATATGTAGCCGGACGATAGCGTTAAAAAACTCTTGGGCGCGGTACTGTTTGTGGGCCCCGCAACCACAACCGATGCGTGTGTTGCGCCTTCCCCGATCCCCTTTCTGGCGCGCGAGCAACCGAATGAAGAACGCGGCGGCGCAATCCTCTTCCTCCCTCCCGCGATTCTCCTCTCCCTCCCTCCCGCGACTGCCGCGCTTCTCCTCTTCCTCCCTCCCGCGACTGCCGCGCTTCTCCTCTCTCTCCTTTCTGCGGATCCCGCGCTTCTCCTCTCCTCTCCCGCGACTCCCGCTCTTCTCCTCTCCATCCCGTTGCTCGGTAAAGTGCGCCGCATATATGAGGGTAAAAACCAGTTGCTTCACAAATTTTCCGGCAATCTCCTTCTTCGGTCCCAGCCCCCTTCCTCTTCCATCTCACCTAATCTCTGCCACCCCGCGAAAAATCCCTACCTCAAACCCTAGTTCCCCGCCACCAACACCATGACTCGTCGAACGAAGAGGGAGGTAGCACCGTATCCGTATAGAGGTCTTTGGTTCTCGACGCCACCGACAGGATGGATTGCTTCTCTACAGTCACAAGCGATGCAGAATTCTACAGTTTTCCCTCCTCCTGCGGCCCCTGCGGCTGGCAAGGGAGACGTGCATATTGATATCGAAGAATGGTATGTTTGTCCAATAATTTTGTTAGTTGTGAATTTGCCATGCTGATTACATATTTTAGTTGGATTTACCACTATATTTTGTACACTGTTGTCTTCATGACTGTTGATCCTATATCATAGAAATTTATGCGGTCATTAGGATGGCCTTTCAGCTGCAGGACTATGATTACTTGTTTTGTAGCCCCTTTTGTAAAGTATTTGATGTACCGTCCTTCCTTTGTCAATTCATATGATTTTTTCGTGCTGCGTAGTGTGTAGTATCAGGCTATCAGTACCACTCTGCAATGACTTGTGAAACAAATCGGTTGATATTTTGCATATATACTTGATAAACAAACTTGTGTGGAAACTTTGTAGCATATATTTAAAACACAAATGGATTACTAAGTGAACCCTGTAAGTTTGTTTGGCTTTCTTGTAAAGATGGGGCAATCAATGATCTATCTTGTAAAAAAATTGTAACACAAATGGATTACTAAGTGTTAATATCGAAACAGGTAGATAAATAGCAAAGCAAAGCATGGTCCCAGATAACAATTATTTCGATTGTTAGCTTCTCCTTTTTCATATTTTTCCTATGAGGTTAGCTATCCTTGGAAGCATTATATTTCTGTAACAGTTATAATGATTTAGTAGCACTATGAGTTATCCTGTATCATGTTTAATAATAACTGCTTTGTTAGCTTCTCCCATCCCTATGGCATCCTATATGTTTCAGTAGGTTCATAAAATAAATTGCTGAAACAATTTGTTTATTGCAGGGATGGTGAATCTCGACCGTCCGGTGGCTTCGTTAATTTAGTCAATACCCCACCAAACGATGTACATCATTTGGTCGAAGGGAGTCCATCACAGCCAATTAATATTGAGAATGTAGATGTCGCTAGGACTGAGAAGCGCTTGTCATGGACGAAGGATGAAGACTTGAGATTGGTACAAGATTTATGTGAGCTAATTAGTTGTTAATTGCATGCATGTCATTTGTATTACTAACAGCAGTAAACATGTATTTTCCTAAAATTACAGGTCAGCACCTGGTTGAACAACTCAAACGATCCTATAGAATCGAATCATAGACTCCTTTGCTACTCGAATCATAGAGAAGATAAAGGCCAAGTTTGCAGCTAGGCTACTCAAGCGCCAACATGGATCAAGGAAGACCATTGCAAGGGATCATGGAGAAGGTCATCGACGTCTGGTGGCTGATTACTTTGCAGATCATCCACTGCACCCTGAGAGGATGTTTCGCACAAGATTTCGTATGCGAAAGCATCTCTTTTTACGTATCGTGCAAGCCCTAGGTCAGTGGTGTTCATACTTTACTCAAAGAGAAGATTGTTCTGGTCGCACAGGCTTTTCTCCACTTCAAAAGTGCACAACGGCAATCCGTATGTTAGCATATGGCACACCTGCTGATTCCTTGGACGAATACTTACTAGTCGGCAAAAGCACTTCTTTAGAGTGCTTGTTGCACAAGGGGTTATTGAGGTCTTTGGTGGGCAGTACTTACGGCGCCCCACATGTGAGGATGTAGAGCGTTTGCTACAGTTTAACGAGTCTCGTGGGTTCCCGGATATGTTAGGTAGTGTTGACTGCATGCACTGGAGGTGGGAGAAATGTCCGAGAGCTTGGAGGGGTCAATTCACTCGTGATGACTATAAAGTCCCAACAATTATCCTTGAAGCGGTTGCTTCACATGACCTTTGGATTTGGTTCTAACAATGACATCAATGTGCTGAATCAGTCCCCTTTATTCCTTGAACAAGTAAGAGGTGAGGCTCCTCGGGTTCATTTTTTTGTTAACGGTAATGAGTACAACAACGGGTACTACCTTGCTAATGGTATATACCCAGAATGAGCTAGCTTCGTGAAGACTATATCACTTCCGCAAATAGAGAAGCACAAATTGTATGCTGAACGTCAAAAACGGGTAAGGAAAGATGTGGAGCGAGCTTTTGGTGTATTGCAAGCCCGTTTCAACATTGTGCGTCGTCCAGCGAAGAAGTGGAAACGGAAGAGTGTTGGGAAAATCATGTTAGCTTGTGTGATTCTTCACAATATGATTGTTGAAGATGAGAGAGAGGATGCAATATGTGACATTGACCTCAATAGAATTCCTAGGACATCAATAGTTCTGCCTCCTGAAGTAACTAGTGGTGATAATCCATGCTTTGCTGATGTACTACGTAGCAAGTCTGTTATTCGTGCTCGTTTGGTCCATACTCAACTAAAAAATGATTTAATTGAGCACATTTGGAATAAGTTTGGAAATATGCAGCATACATAATCATGGTACGGTAATAACTAATAATCCAATGTTTTTCCAATATTTTATTGTGATGTATAGATCATATCAATTTATCATTGTCTAATTTATTTCAGGATGAAGGCAGTTTAGGCAATGGTCGTATCATACAACGGTTCTACTGTCAAGGGCCTCGCCTCTCGTTAATTAGATGAAGAAATCGTTATCTCATCTGTTGGACAACATATTAATTTGTATTTTGCTTAATGTCATATTGTTTCTGTGACTTTTGGATATGTAAACCGTTAAATATGTTATGCTTTATCCTCTATTACATTGTTTCTTATTTCGATATACATTACCTCGTTCTTTTGTTTAGACTTGTGTTGGACCTAGAATGATATTATCGATTAATCTATTTGCTTGTCGTGGTATTTCAATTATGTGGTGCATTGTGTTTTTTATACTTGTTTATCTCATAAGACAAACTTGGTTGATATGGTATATGAAGTGTGTGAACTATAACATATTTGATGGTTGTTTCTATCGCAACAAAATGACTACGATGATACACTTCACACATGATCATACATATTATTTATTTGATAATTACACAGCCAGATTACAGGCAACCTATTGTATCAATAATTGACTTTAACATTAGCTTAATAGCCAATCATCGATTGTACTATTGAACTTGCTCTAAGAAATCTCGGAAAGTAGAAATTGAAGCCACGTCCCCGAGGCAAAGGAGTACAATGATACTAGTAAACATTTCTCTCTCTTTTTTGCTTGCGAGAGACGTTAATGACCTTTCATTGATGGTACCAACCTAATTACTGTCACGAATTGGGCCCATAACGACCACGAATAGATTCGGCCGATGATGACCTACTACTGAATTCAGCCCACGGGTGAATTAAGCCCACCTATTTCTGGACAACTAAATCACCCCACTTAATTCCGGTCAACAAATCCAGAGCAAGAGTAAATTACCCATCGACTAACTGGGCCGACAGCAAGCCACGACTAAATTCAGACCACTTAATTTCGGTCAACGTAATCAGCCCACAATAGATTTAAGCCCGCTGAATTTATGTAAACGTATTCAGCCCATGAGGGAATTAAGCCTGCTTAATTCCGGTCAACTTATTCAGCCCACTGCGTAATTTAGACCATTATTTCCCCATCAACGGGTTTAGCCCACCACATGCCAAGAATGAATTCGGCCCAGCTAAACTAGTTCTCGCCGAAGAAATCCAGCCCACCGAAATCCACGAGCGAATTCGGCGCACCGACGGGAGACGGCCCACATTTTCCCGTGGGCGAATTCGGCCCACCAAAAGCCAGACTGAATTCGGCCCAGTTAATTCTTGTCGCGAAAATTTGGCCCATGGAAGAATCGGTCCAGGTATTCTCATAACCAAAATTAGTCCCACATATGAATTTAGCCTAGTTAATTCTTGTTACCAAATGCGGACCGTATGAATTCGGCCCGCATGCTTTAAAATCACAGAATTCGTCGGCCCACCCGACATAAACTGGCGAGATCGGCCGACATATTTTCAGCCTACGAATTCAGCCCATCCCAAGACGAAAGAATTAGGGCAGATTGGCCGGCAATGCAACTCAGGGAAGAATTGCGAGCAACAGACTTACATAGTTTCTTTTCGAGAACCCTTCAACGGACAGAAGCCACCACAAAGCTAATAATTCACTCATAATCCTGTATGGAGTGCCAAACTTTTACATCCAAAATGTTCCAAATAACATCCTTCACAGGAAGGATCATGAAAACCTGGAAATTCCAGAGCACAGACATTTCTCTTTCCTTCTTTTATCCCCTCTTTTTCTACCAGAAACCCTAATTCCACACGGAAAAGTGGAGATCAAATACCCAGCAAAACAGGTGTGCCTATGCCTTTGCTTGTACAGCCTGCATCTTCTGTTGCAACTTGAAGATCTACAAAAGCAAATATATTTTTGAGTGAGGTCTTCAAAATAATTCTGCTACATAGTATTCAACTAAATGCAAGGTCATTATTGTCCTACGTCACTGATGATGTGCACAGTACATCCAAGTCGATAGTTCTAGAAAATAATATTCGTACCAACTAAATTAAACTAGTGTGTGAATTGTGCCAAGATAATTGAACCTTTTATGGTTAGTATGGCATCATGTAACAATGCAGGAACACATGTGCCAATTTTTAATCTGTCCTAACACTGTAAGACATCACAAACCTGTATGAACTGAGCACACATATTGCAAAAAAATATAAAGATTTCTACGCAATTCCCAAAATGCATCTAGACAGGGAATTTTGTCCAAATACATTTTGAAAAACACGCAGAAATCCTCATATTTTGGAACGGAGGTAGTATTTGATTTGTACTCTACTGTCTAGTGTCTAGCTGTGTACTCCAAAGGATCAGACAACATACCCTAGACGTGCAAGCAAAGAAGACAGAAGAACTACTAGTAACTAGTTACTATACATGCTATTATACCATATAACCAAGCTACGCCATGGAGCCACACAAAAGCCACAAATGTGGCTCACTAACAGTGGATGCTATGCTTATTAGTGGCTCACTAACTTGCAACCGTCAATAATATTGCTCATTAGAAATGCACCAGTTGGTCCTTTTACATGGTTAATCCAGCTATTTCGCCGCCTACATCTTATTTTTATCAAAAAGCCAACTGTTTTCATACAAAAAGTGGCCAGATGCCTCATCAAACCTCACAGGAGGTTATGCTAAATTTAAGAGAATAACTTCAGTATATTTCATATCAAATGTCAGTCAAGAATGACAATAACATGTGAAAGTTGGTATTCAAAGAAATCTGGTGCAATAATGAACTATATAACTGCGTTCCACTTCTTCCATATAACCTAGATTGCACATATACCCGCACAAGATATAGTGATATGCTGATGCATTTTTCCAAAACAACAGTGGTGAGGTTATGCAGTTTATGCATTTAAAATGATTAAACATAGAAAAAAATGAATTCAGTATGTAAGTTGATTGGTACCTTACTATTTATTTTCAAGAATGAACTATCTTTCTACGAGACATACATGACATATAGGCTGAAAACATAACACCCCACGAATCCCCAGTTGTGGTTTAAGGTGCAAACTGGAAAAACTACAAAACTTGAGGCTCTCTGCATAATCAAACAGATAAAGAGAGGAATGCAAGGGAGAGCCAGAGAGAGGAAGGAAGATTTCAGATAGCTGCATCAAGAGTCACGAACAACAAACCGTGGCACAGATTCAGCACTAGCCGCCTCCCCTCCAACCTGCTGCCTTTTTTGCCTCTCCTAGTTGACTCAGCCAAGTATACACTAAACTCCATACTGGCATCATTTCCTTTTCTACCCTCCTCATTTGTGTCATGAAGGAAATTACTAAAGTTAGAATATTTTGAGGAACGCAGAGTGATGTGTGGCTTCTTCGCTGGGCTGTATATATGCCCATTTCAGGAATGTATCATGAGTTTTCTTATTTTTTCTAAATGGGGAATGACACATCACCAACCCAAGGGCAGTACAGCTGTACTAGCACCTGGTACGTATCAGGTACTGACAAAACAACTCTCAGGTAGATTGGGTGCATAATAACATGGAACCCAAGCTCTGGCAAAGAAACATTTCCAGAACACACACTATTCAAGCATGTCAAGCTATGGCAAAAAAAAAATGGTGTTGTCGTATGATGGATCAAGACTGCAAAATAAACCTAGCAACTTGGATTATCCCAAAAGTAAATTCAAGTCCTAGTCAGGAGAAGGCAATACGGGCTCATAAGAAACATAATCAAGTAATGGTAAGTTTATGCAAAGAGTCAAAGAGAACATCACCGTGTCTGAATACTTGAACAACACAATTATTTTATTTCACAACTCTTAACCAAGCACTATCACCATCAATGTAGCACATATGTTTAAACATTGATGGGTATCGTTCTAATCCTTTTGCCAAGAACTTTCTTTGTACTTCCTCTGTTTTCAAATAGAGTAAATTGCATTGGCGGTACATGAATTTGTCAGGTGGGTGCAATCTAGTACATAAATTTCACTTTGGTACACGAACTTTTCAGGCGCGTGCGAACCAAGGCCAAAAGAACAAAACAAGGCTAATCTTGCTAATTTGTAAATGTTAATTAGGATGCTACATAAACACATAGTAATAAAGCGCAACTCAAGTTTACAAAGATAGCATGTCTCATGCCCACCTCGCGTCCTAATCAATGTCTAACTTGGTAAAATTGGCTATGACATGTTCTTTTGGCCTTGTTTCGCACGCATCAGACAAGTTCATGCACCAAAATAAGCATTTTACAAGTTCATGTACTAAAGTGCACCTACCTGACAAGTTTGCGTACCACCAATGCAATCTACTCTTTCAAATACTTAGCAGTTGGCTCACCAGATTTCTCAAGAAATTTTATCACAATTTACCCCTAATGCATGCACCAACTTTTCCACCTCGCTATCCATGCTTGAGATATTAATGGGGTATTTTTGGTCATTATTTATGAAAAGTACCATAAGTATGCATATTTTGGTTAAGAGTATAAATTAATCAAAACCAGAGGGGTATTTTATTCTTTGAGGGTTATAGGTCTCAAGTAGTTTTCTTTCTTTCTTTTCAAATTCCATCAGTGTCCAACTCAACCTATCATTAAAACTTAACTAGGGGCAGGAATTAGCTTGCATAGTTTTAGAAATTGCAGTTCATATTCATCTGTAAAAGTTAAGGTATGCATTAGCTATATTGATCAAAAAATCAAATAGATGGTAGAGTATATGGCCTGTGAAAACAGCAATGTCTACTCTGAAATTCAGACCACAATTTTAAGATGGTCCTACATAAAAAGGGAGGATAAATTTCTCATATCCGCTGAAATTTTACCAATTCAGTTATTTGGCATACACTGTCTCAAATGCCCGTTTAGGGCCTACATCACAGACATTAAACGATCACGCCAAATCTACAATGGCAGTAGGGAATCGCCGCCAAAAAAAACCAACTACTTCTATGCAAGTCCGCATCTCACCTTTGAATTGATGTTCCTAACTGACCTGGTAATAAAACCAGAAACGGTAAAAAGACTATGAACATACCGATTCCTTCTTGCTGTTCTGCTTTTCCTCCAAGTCCTTGAGCGCTCGATCCATCCGCTTCCTGCCACCAAAGAATCAACCCCTCACTATCAGCACAACTCCATACACCCCAAAACAGATCAAGTGGTTAGATCACAAACAAGATCATCTCAAGGTTACTCACAGCTCGGCGGAGATGTACTCGATGCGCTTCTTGACGTTGGCCTTCGCCTCCGCGAGATCCTGCTTGACCAGCACCGGCCCGATCAGCTTGTACACGTTCGCCTCGTCATTCACCAGCTCCAGCTCCTGCGCAAGACCAGATCGAATCAGAAATCCACACACAAAAATCCACAGCAAGAGAGCGCAGCAAGTCGGGTGGATGGGGGCGCGTGCCTTGAGGACGAGCTCGTTCTCGCCGACCTGGATGGTGTACTGCTTGCGGACCTGGTGGTTCTTGGAGATGTCTGCGAGGGGAGGGGAGGGAACAGAGACAGAGCTAGGGTTAGCCGGTTAGGGTTTCGGAATTCCGAGGTGACGCGAGGGGAGGGGAGGGGGGCGTGCCTTTCTGGATCTTGCTGAGGGCGTTGGCCTGGGACTCGAGGTCGCGCTGCATCTCGCGGACGGCCGCCGGGGTTGAGGACGACGACGACGCCATTGCTGGTGCTGCCTCTGCTCCCCTCCGCCGCCGCGCGCCGCCTTCTCGCCGCCGGCTTCCGGTGTTGGGCGGAATGCTACTAGAATTGGTGCGATTTGGGCTTTCGCTGGCTTTTCCCCTTTGGTCTGACATCTGGTGTTATTTTGGGCCGAGATGGGCTCAAATAGGCCTAGCTAATCTAACCCGAAAGTGCAAAATGGGCTGAGAAAGGGAATGTTACTGTTTTGTGGTTCAATGTCCAGAAAAAGCAGTGTTTTTTTCTTTCTATTTGATTTTACAGAAATATATTTTTATTTTACAAATTTATAAAAATATAGCCCTCCCGACCTCTTGGAAGGTTTTTTAGTAAAATTAATAAAATTCAAAGTTACGGAAACCTTATGGCATTTAACCCTAGATATTATGTTTTTAAAGTTTTATAAAACCTCACTTCTATCTATGTATTTTGAGTGTGAATTTACTTAAAAAATAAAACGTATGAAAATTTTAATTATTAAGTTTTTGACTAAAGTTGATAGCTTAATACTTTACTACTTCAAAAAAATATTTACTGATGATGAAGTTTTATGAAACATTGATATAAATATATGTTTATATGTCACATTTTAAAATACTTAGGGTTTTGTCTACTTTCATCATAAAATATGATATATTTTTAAATTTATTATTTTTAATAAACCGTCCTTTTAGAGGGCAGCTATGATGACGTTGTGTGGAGGGTTGTAATTAAACGTATTGCTGCATGATGCGTAAAAGCTTATTTTTGCTAGAATTAAATGGAACTATTAGGCTACGGTGTCCTCGCATAGGACGTCATTTGCCACAATCACGCACACGCCCTGCAAAATTTTTCAAAATCTCATTCGAGTCCTTCCTGCAGTCCTGCTCTCTGGATGGACGGCAAATAAAAAAATCATCCTATGAGAGGATGGGAAGGGCCTATATGCAAAATTTCTACCGTGTCCCGAGGCTCCAACCCCTCTAGGACGTCACATCATTAATACGTGCCTTTGGGAAGGTTGTTGTATAAAAATTATGTATAATTTTTGTTTGAAGAGTTTATATAAAAATTAATTTTTATTTGTATCGACATCCTTCAACAGATTCATAAAAATAGCAATTTCGTATGCTTTGGCTATAAAAAGCCAACAAAAAACTCGGAATAAAGGGTTAGTAAAGATATATAATAACTGTTGGAGATGCTAAGATGTATTTATTTAAATTAAAAAGAAAAATAGTTGAAATTTTGAAGATGCCAGTGTAGGAAGATGGGCCGGCCTATATTGGATTAGACGCTAGCCCAGTAACATTTTTTTTGCGAAGTAGGCCCATGAACTTTATTGTTTGTATATATTTTGCAAAAAGTAAACTCCTCTGTGTGTTCTGTTCCTCTTGCCATGTTGTTTCTTTTTTTAATGAGTTTTTTCTTGTTTATAAAAAGAGGATATCTCTTTCTATGGTAATTATTATGTTATGAGTTCTTTTTTTCCTTTTTTTTGTGGAGGAAACTCTAGGAGAACTTCTTGGTGTACCACAAGCTACAAAAAAGAGACTCCAAACTTGCAAGTTGGGAGGATTCCTCAGCCCATCATATGCAATGCAAAGGCCAAGATGAGCTTCTCTGCAGAACAAATGATTGGGTTTGGACTGGCCATGCTTGCAAACAACACCAAGAGCAAGTAGTCAAAGAGCACCTTTCTTTTCATCTGTTTCCCCCATCAAATGCCCTCCCTCATCCTCTCTTTACAAGGAATTTCTTCTTTCTAATTCCTCTTTCAAAAATTCCCCCCTGTTCATTTCATGCCTACAAAACATGAAAAGAAGAATCATAATGGCCATTGATGTATAAAACTATATATGTTGCCACAATTGATGGAATAGAACCTTTTGGACGACCCATATGTGTGCACGCTTCGCTTACATTGGTGCTACTATTTTTGCATAATATCAGGACCGCCCAAATTTGAGAATCTGAGCCTAACCAAAAAGGAGCATATGAATATATGATCTCCTTTTGTTTTCCCTTTCCACTTTCTTCTCAGAAAATGTTGGCACTTGGATGCACATTATTGGAACCTCAGCCCCACATACTTGTGGAAGTCTCTCCTTGACTCAAACCCACTTTAAGCTACTATCTGTATAAGTTTTAGAATTGGACATGATTATTAAGAAAATATATAGAATTAAATAGGAAGAGGTTACGATTGGTTGAAAATAGAGATATGTGAAAAAAAACGAATGGTGAAGGTTATAATTATTGGGAAGAAAATGTTAGTGAAAAAGTTATTATATTTGGGATGGATTTTAAGTGCGTTATTATAAGGAGTAGCTAATTGCATTGTCCCTTTTCCACATTTGATTGTGGGGAAAGGACAAGAGAATATTGCTGCACTCCCACTTAAACTAACTCTTGGTACTAGTGGAAGTTCTCGTTAATTGCTTTATCTATTATTATAGTGAGAGTGTGAGACATTGAGACTTCCCTTTGATGGACCACACAATCTCAGCCAACTATTTCCAATTTGACGCTCACTATCAATCTCATTTTGGGGCCCATTAATTTGCGCATCTAGTTTTCTAGGACTGGTCTAAACAAACAATGCAAGAACATTGCCGCACCATGAGTCCCAAAAGAAACTATGGCTTGTATGCAAGTCTTTTTCATAAACATGTCGTAAATTGAAAATGTTGACGGCTCTTTCAGTGAGATCTTGAAAAGCAAGATCGATCCTATATCAGAGAAACAATTGTGTATGTGCACCATGTGTTTCATCACTGACATTTTTAAAATCAACTATATATACTTTAATAACTTCGTTTTAAAAATTATATATAATTTAATACCTTTCATTTACAGAAATATGGCGCAAATGGAAGCGTTTGTTATCTGTATAATTGCAATGTACAAAAAGGAGATAAAACTAATTTTTACAGTTAAAAGGAAGTGCACGAGTTTATTACAATCAGGTAGGATATTATGATAGTAAATTTTATCACGGTCATACATATTTTTTGGTAGGGTCCTAATTATACTAATTATGCACATAGCTTAGCTAGGAGCCTAGGACCAGATGAATAAATTTAGAATTGTAATACCATCTGGCCAGAATTGTGTCAAACTAGTTTATGTTGCACGAGGGATAGCAGGGATTTCTCTAGTAGCGCTTGTTTGCATAGTTCAAGTGTTCATGTTTCTACTTGTTTTTACCAATCTTTTCATCTTTGCATGCAAATGAGCAATTTCATCAATATAACCTGCGTTATTTCACACCAATAAATTATTAGAAATTCGTATGCTAATATAAATTTCTGGATTGAAATAGTAGCAAGGAATTGCCTCCACTGGTCACAAAAGACATCTTTTACTCGAGGCAATTTTCGCCTCTATATTGTATAATCATACACCTAGAAAAAATTACAAGTTTATGAGATTTTTTTATGACAAACACGCACTTATCATTCTTCACACATTCAAAGCTTTAAACTGTACACTCTAGATTTTAAAAAATCATAAACAATAGTAGCATCGTTCAACTCCATGCATCCAACATTTTTCTTTTGACCGGAGAGGGGAGAGTACTTAATTTTAGAATTTAATTTAAAGGGTTTTTTCATCCTTTCTGTTTTTTAAGTTGTTATTTAAAGCGCTAAGAAAAGAACTACTACTTTCGTTCCAAAATAATTCTATTTTTCATTCATCCCGCATAAACCAATAGAAAAACAAAAATACTAAAATGCCATTAACTCATCAATTTATTTGTCCCCTACTCTTACAAACCTTCTCACTTCGTAATAAGCAATATAATGATTACTTACAACATAAAGTTATTTTGGGACAAACGATGGAAAATGAAGTTATGTGGATACGGAGGAAGTACAAAGTATTACACTAAAGTTACTTTTTATTGTTTCATCACATTATCACTGGTTATAAAAATGCCTTCCAATTTCCAAACAGGTTTTGTATCTCATAAAAAAACAAAAATAGCTGAAAAACAGTTTTTTTTTATCAACGGTATCAATCATCGGTGGTACAGGAAAGAAAGACGATATGAATTGGCTTGGGCCCTAGGTGATAGATAACTAAGTACAAATTCCACCATTAAAAAGTTCTGTTGTGAGTTTTTTTATTGGTCAATTATCTAGTGGCTACAGGAGCTTGATCACCTGCCAAACTCTCTTGTGCTCCAGTAAGTCCCCCAAAAAGAATAAAAACCAGAATAGCAACCCTTACACACCTCTAGAGAACTCAAAAAAAGCATATCGATGATCTATCTTATCCTTCCACTGATGATCGATCTCCAAAGTACAAACTCAACTCAAACACTGCGGCGTAAAACAAACGACAGGCACAGCTGCTTAATTATCATCATTGCACACATTTGAGATGGACGGATCATGTCCTGACCAGTGACCGGTGCCTACTGCATGCTGCTGAATTCGTGCCGAACTCGATTCTTTCTCGTGGCTTAATTTGTAATCTGTTTGGCTGAGATTTTTCTGGCTAACACGTGACGTGACTGAACCAACGAAAAATAGCCGAACGATTTGCAATAATAATTCTACTGTTCAGGTAAATAAATCAACTGTTATAAAATTATAAATTTGATATTTAAAATAGTTCCATAAGAAAATAATATACAAAAAGTCTTTTTTTAAATAATCACATCATATGGGAGTTTGGGAAACAGAAAAGAACTTGGGTGGTTGACAGGTAGAAAACGATGAAAAACACCTAGCTTAATCCAAAATTCAAATCCAGTTGCATCTTATCTATACTCTTTCAAAATAATGAAATTGCGGTGGCGGTAAATTTGTCATTCTACCTACTTCTATTACATATTTTATTTTATGAATTATCCGTTGAACTTCTTAATACTAGAAAACAATTAAATCTAAATGAATAATCACATATAGCAAAAAAAGATGGATGACACATTTTATGAAAAATAAATGAATATTCCATATAGAAAAAGATGTGTAACCCATATCATGAAAAACTAGCTGATTGTCCGAGTGATGCAACGTGATTTTTTTAAAAGAACCTAATATATTTTAATGCCTAAAAATTATTAAACCATTGAACCACTTTTTACCGCTTTCTACATATCCCTTGATTAAGCTAGCCACAGAGCTCTGTTATAGATTTTCCATCAAATTAATCATTTCCTTTTGTGTTGTATTTATATTCAAATTCCACATGAAAGATATTGATTTGAACAAGTGTTATCCAGATAAAATGTGCATATTGTTTCATAAAATTTCAAGATGTTGTGGGCAGTGAAAAATTCTAATACAATCTTCTCAATTTATGAGAACAATTATACTTATGAGAATAGTTTGCCAAAATTATATTCGCATTGCATAAGTTACGATTATATATCTTGGATCCAATTAAAAAAGAGTAATTAACACTGTTATATTTCCATAATATTCAGTTGCTAATCGATTCATTTTCACCAATACCATTTCACTTTACCAGCAGCCCGATCAGACTTGTACATCTAGGTGGAGCTTAAGCCTACTATGTCTCATTGATATTGTGTGGCCCAAATATTAATAGTAGAGGTGATGATGGTAGAATATCCACACACATACACATACATATATATACACATATATAAATATATACGTGCAAGGGCGGAGGGCCTAGTGTGACGAGGTATGGCCCAAGTCATACCTTAGCCCGGCCCAACAGGGACCCCCTTTCCCCTTCTGGCCGGCTCAAGAGGCAAGAGAGATGCTGCGGAGAGAGCTAGGGCACACACGGGGACTGGGAAGGCGCAGCGCACGACAGGAGCGAGTTGGCGAGTTGGGGGCGGCGACGCAACGGCCAGCAACGGGCAGGAGCCAGGGGCCGTGGCGGGCAGGGTAGGGCGGCGCGGCGGGCTACGGCGGGTAGGGGCCAGGCAGGGCAAGGCGACGGCCGCAGCAAGGCCTGGGACTGGGAGGGCGGCGGCGCGCCGACGCACACAGCAAGCAGAGCAGGCAAGTAACAATGAGAGACTGAGAGCAGAACATTTTTGTGCTTTTTATAAATTATAAATTGTGTCTAGTGATTTTTTTACATATGAGCAAGAAAGAAATAGTGATGGTAAATTAGATGCATATTTCACAGGGATTCATCAAATACAAATTGTTGAGAATGGATAGAAAAAGAAAGGAAAAGGGACATGCATTGCAAAAAGGTAGCTACTACAAAATTCCTAAGTATGGATGATTATGATTTATAAATCTTTATGAATTATTTTGATAGCTAAGTTATTTTTTTGTTGGGAAGATTTGAAGAGTTTTTTGGGCCAAGGGTCTAGTGGCTCAAATCCTAGTACCCGTAAGAGTAGAGTATCTGTGGGTACAGGAGAAGAGGTCGAAGAACCTTCATTAGGACTGCAATTGGTGTCCGTGGAAAATTCCGAACCCGAACAAGTGAATGTCTAGCAAGATCATGTTGAGGCAACAAGAGGAGGAGATGTTGAAGGAGATCCACAGGTTGAAGGTATAACTGAGTTTAACCCCGATCTCTTTATCTCTGATCCGGGACTTCGTATTCTAATTAATCGATTTGCCCCCAAATATTAGATATGAGGTTAGAAGGGCTTTTGTAGTTAAAGGTCCAACTCAACCAACTGGACATAATTTTCCTCAAGCAAGGGATAAAAGGAGTTTTCAAAAAAAATGGTTTACCCAACATAATTGGTTGGAATATAGTGTGGAGAAGGATAGAGCTTATTGCTTCTATTGTTATCTCTTTAAGAATGATAGGACGGGTGACCATTTTGGGTATGATGCTTTTACAAAAGTTAGATTCAACCAATGGAAGAATGATTACTTAATACTTCAAAAACATGTTGGTGGTCCTAATAGCACACATAATTAAGCAAGAACATCATACATGGATTTTGATAATCAAAGGTCATGTGTAAAACAAAAGGTTGCAAGTTATAGCAAAGAATCTTTGGTTAAGTATGAAACTCATTTGGATGCATCCTTGAGTATTGTGAGTTACTTAGCATTGCAAGGTGAACCATTCCGTGGACACGATGAATCTGCTGACTCATTGAATAAAGACAATTTTCTAGAATTACTTGATTGGTACAAGGAAAGGAATGAGAAAGTGAAACAGGCTTTTGATGAACTATGCCCAAAAAATACCAAAATGACTTCAGGGACAAATCAGAAAGAACTTGCTAATTGTTGTGCGGAGGCGATCACAAAAACAATAAAAGAAGAGATGAGGGATTGTCTATTCTCTGTTCTTATTGATGAATCCATTGATATATCCCAAGGAACAAATGGCTATAGTTATCAGGTAATTTATTTGTAATCCAATAAATCTTCTTATTTATTGCTCTACAACTTGATTAATTCTAGCTTTGCTCTACAACTTCTTTATTCTCAACAATACATTATTGATTCATGTTTGATCTATGTTTGACAGATTTTCATGAACTTCTAGGATCATTTGGTTGTATACAAGTTAACTTATTCTCGTCAAGATACTTCAACGCTTTTCTCTTTGAAATATTACATGTTGATGGTATTATAATACTAGAATAATATTTAGAAATTTTTTGTGTGCTTAAATCTTCGCCACACCTCAATATTTTCCCATCCTCCACCACTGTATACGTGTGTATATATATACACACATATACATACTAGCTAAAAACTTATATGTTGCAACGGATATTATAAGAGATAAAAGCAAAAGTAAAAGTACAAGTTTATAACGTAGTTAGTTAATTAGCATATAATGTCATATCTAAAACAAAAACATTCATGTGTGAGGACCTTATGGTCTCACATGTCAGTTTGTGGCTTTGAAGGCAGACTCGGATGCTATCACTAGCATCGTATCGTTTAGAGTAGTATAGATTTATTATTTTAGAAAGGATAGGTATCACATATTCAACTCCGCTTCAAATCAATTGTTGTTCTTGTCCCAAGTCAAACATTTCAATTTTTACCAACATTTCTATAAACTCCTATAGTTTAACATCATAAGATTTATACTTTTAATTCACCATGAGAAATATTTTTATAATATATATAATTCACATGTCGTTAAAGTACATGATTTTTGCAAAAAATATATTTTTTATAAAATAAATTAAAATCCGGCCTCTACACCACAGAAAGTGGATGTACACGGCCAAAGGATTTTTAAAAATTAATGATTAAAAATAGATGATGTTGATATCGAACAGACCTAGAATGCAAAGTAATTCGAAATGAAGCACGTAAATATATATATATATTCTTTTATCCCTAGCATTCAGCCCAGTAAGCCGATAAGCTGACAAGGTACACAAGGCGCATGCAAAGCATTGCATCATCGACGGCCATTTGTCGAATGGTGGCTGGAGTTTGCCCCCTGGGAGAACCTACTACAAATCTCTCGAGAGGAACGGCGAGGAGGCCGCCCACCACTACCACTACCAATGGGGTCGCTTTCTGGAGCCCTATGCATATGTACCCGGCCGGTGGCCACTGCCGGTGCAGCTGCAGCAGCGACCTACTACTACTTCGGCTGGGTTCAGACTTCGGCAGCGTTCTTAGCAGCAGTTGGAAACGGCTAATTAGCCGGTGAGAAATGTGATTAGCATATGATTAATTAAGTATTAGTATATAAAAATTGATAAAATAAATTTATTAGATTTTTAAGCAACTTTTATATAGAAAGTTTTATACGAAATGCACCATCTAACAGTTTAAAAGGTGTACTACAGGAACGCACCCTTCATCTCTGCATTTATCAGTGATGCGAAGCTAACAGTAACATATGGCTTTAGCTAGCTTCTCTGCTAGTGTGTGCATCGCCGTGCAACAGTGAGTGGCTCATATCATATGTTCTGTGAGTTTGGACCTACCGGTTTGGTCAGAATTATCGGCACCCGGTGAAACCCTGTAAACGGCCAAAATCATTCTAAATTTATTGTTTTTTTATTTAAGTTTGTAACTGCCCGGCCCGATGTGAGGACCTGGAAGTCACAGTTTAATGCTAATCTAGTGGCAGTTACATGGTTAAATGCCCTCTCTGTTCATAAATATAAGAACTTGTAGTATTTCAAATTTGTTCAGTATAAGGATTTCTGAAGAACTATTTCCTCGTTCAAACAACCTCTCATTAATTGTTCGCCCAATCTTACCCTAATCACCTCTCGTTTACTCATTTAACTAGAGGCATCATAGTCGTTTTGCTTCATTTCTAATCTCTAGAATCCGAGAGGGTAGACAACGCTGTCAATGATTAATCAGGGTGTGGAATGAATTGTTCAATGGGGTCTACCAGAGGTACTATAACATGTAATGACCAAAGGATCAAGTGGCTGGATGATTAAGAATTCGTTGTTGGAACCTTATCATGATCACTGATTTAATTGACAGCTCATTTAGAGAGGAGGCTCCATTAGTCCGCATAGCCAATTTATTTGTACTGAGGTTCAGATCTGCTCAATCTGGTAAATATTCTTGGAATCATTCTCTGTGTGTGTGTGTGTGATTCATATAAGAGCACTAAATTATTTCCATATAGTCCTAAAAAGATAAGCAATCGCAAATATGCAGGAAATATTGACACGCAATTAAGGATTTTTTTCACTTTGAAAACAAACAAATCCTCCTTTTAAAAAAAGAAACAATTCCTTACCTCTCATATCATATCCCAAATCTTCATTCATAAGGTCTGGCAAAGATTCTACATCACCCCTGGAATCATTTCGTTGTCGGCAGCACCATCACCTTTCACAAATTCCGCTTCATCTGTTTGTGGAAATTGTACTCTGAAAGGGACCAATACAAATAGACAGTAAGTTAATAATCAACCATGGTGTGCACATTCAACATGTTGTTTTCGTGAATCCAAGTAAAAATCAATAAATTCGACAAAGACCAAAGATATATTGCTCACACCCATAATCATGTGCAGGGTCATATCCTTGTTGCAAATATCTGTGTCCAAATTTCAACATATCTTATCAGCCATGAAAAATAAAAAATTTATAGACCAATTTTATTATCAGAAAAAAAGTATACGCTAAAAGTATAATAAATCATCATTGTAACTGTGAAAGGCAAAAGCTATCAACCACACTGTCATCAAGTTTACAAACAGAACCATGATACCAAAAAGGGCATGCAAAAGGTATGGCCGTGTACGCAAACAAATGATTCCAAAATGCTGATATGGGAACAGAAGTGCTCAAAGAGGACAGATCATATAAGGCAGATAACAACACGGAATAGAATTAGATAAGACCAAACAAAAGTACAGAATATAAAGAGAAAAGAAAATGTCACTGAAAATGACTAGTCAGGATGGAACCATAGCACTGATCATTTAAAGATCTGAACTGACCATGGTCTATTGGAATAGGAAGTTAACCCTCAACATAAAAAATTTCTTAAGTAGCTCCTGTAACTTACATTATTAGCCTTCAGCAACTGCTAAATACGTCGTTCAATTGATAAGCACATTAGATTAGATGTGAACTTTTAAACATCATTTTTGAGACAATGCAATCAGTATGGTCTATGTATTAATGGTACTCCCCATGTGAGACCTTCCCCTGTGTTGTTTGAACATAATTGCAACAACGTTTCAACCAGTTCACTATAAAGACGAACACCATCGCCAAATCTCCTAATAAGTAAGAACACCATCATCCACAGTTGAAAGATGCAACAAGAAAAGGGGAACGGACACATGCATGCACATGCCTGCATGGACCGCCACTTCATCGCTCACCACTCTCACATGCTCACCTGTGATAATGCAGTCGACATCCCAACAGAAGCAAGATATCAGGAACACTAGAAACAAGAGGAAGTGGCTGAAAATTCTGGTTGTCAGATTGTTTTAATGGTCCTGTAAAGCACCAGCTTTTCATAGAACAATCTATGAAAATTACTGTATAAAAGATATTAGCACAAAAAGTGTTGTAATACATCCCCTGCAAGCTAGTTGATATTGTAAAACCATAAAACTGTTGGTCTGCTTCACCTGGACTATATTTTCAGTATTATATTTTTTCCCAAATATTAGAATAAAAATTATAGGAGCAGTGCTGAACAAGCCCTTGCAAAAAGCGGTAGAAATTCGTTGATATCAAAAGATAATTATTCTATCTTAATGGGATAAACTCAATGTAGTTGATAAGAATCAAAATTACAGAAGATGCAAACGAATCAACAAAAAATATGCATATTTAAGAGAAAAAAGGTTGACATCCCAGGTAGAGGATGGACCAGTAGTCACCTGTATGGAATTCTGCCTCTGAAAGTATATTGAAGAGCACACCAGATAGGGACTCGTATGGTTTAGCTTTTGGCCAGGCCCACAGAGATAGTAATACACAAATAGCCCCGAACTTTCTATTTCCTCGTGTCCTTCAAACACGTGCAATAGCATAATGATGGCTAGGCAACAATGGATAACTAATGCATTTGTCATTGCTAAATTCTAGACAAGTTCAACATAGTTCCTTTTTTTCTGGAAAGCTTTTTAAAAATAGAAAAGGAGTAATATTTGACTTTATTTTATATTTTTTAAAAAAATATATAGTTTACCTAAGGAAAAGATTTAACCAGTATATGAACTGTCAATTACTTTGACATCCATACCATAGAATTACAGAAGATGTACAAAAAAAAGTATCCCCAGCAGCAGTCCTAACACCAAAATAGGTACCACTTATTGTTGTCAGCCAGCATGCGAGAGTACCCTGCATGACATGTGAGCATCTGTCAGGATAGCAATTAGCAAGTGCAATATCCAGCCAGCAAAATCATTACAAAAGTAAATCATATGCATATTATTCAGTTATAACATAGACAAACACAACAATTAGTGTACCAAGAAGAAGGTTTTTTCCTTTGTCTAGAATCTAAATTCGGGGTCCATTACAAAGCACAAGATATGAAGTGGGTACCCTCTGACCAAAGCACCAGCTGATTCACCAAGAATGCGATACAAGACGGAACTTCAAATAAGATTGTAAACAACTGAAACTTTTGCCAGAGATCACAATAATGGAGATACAGTCTGTTCAGTCCTCACTGGTCCCATGAAAACAGGCGGCCCAATCAGTGCACCGGATAAACACTAATTGCAGCAACTGGTAGGCATCAGAACACGGAGGCTGCGATTAGACTGAGTGACTGACAAGAGATCGTGGATGATCTTATTAGCCATTCATCTGCTTTAATTAGTTGAGATGAACGTAGAGAATGGATACTTCACACCCCCACTAAAACAAATCTTAGCTGAACCCAACTACCAAAAGAATATACCCAAAGATTAATTCCATCACAGATCACTTCCAGAAATGAGATCCATGGTTCCGGCACTCCTGTTCACATTTTGCACAAACATGTGGATGGCAGTGCTAAGAAAAAACTTGTGTCAGAAGTAAATTTGACGGAGATTAACAGAATGTCACTTACCGATGCACGAGTCCTTTTTTTAACCTTTGGCTTGGGAGCCAATGACTGCTACAAAAGTAACAATTAAGGAGAAGCATAGCTATCCAGAAATTAATTACGAGTCACAATTGCCACTGCAGCACAAGGACTGGATGCACAAGACACCAGCAAAACAATGCACACCACAGACTGTTCTTGGTTGAACCGAGGAGAGCACCGGTCCACGGAAGGAGCCTGCACATTCACCAGAGCAAATGGTTGGAGAGGAGCCTGTTGGTGGTTCTTGCTCAACAGAAGGCATTCGCAAGAGAATCTATCCTCGCAGATCAGCTGGAAATAAATTGCTTCAGGAGTTAGTTTGACTGCAGCTGATCATCTACCAAAAGAAGTCAACCTTGTCTGGTGATAGAATTTGCCGACTTGTCTTAGCTAACAGCTTCCCACATCTCCCAGCCAAAACACACATGCCCTGTCCGTTGGTTTCCTTGTAAGGTACAGGACACGAGCAGTTTCCGGTTCCATTCTTTTAAATTCCTCACCTTGACTCCTGCATGTTCATCATGTGCAGCATACATACATACATACATATATATATATATATATATATATATATATATATATATATATATATATATATATAAAAGACCCAGCCTCCACACCCTCTGCAAACACAGTTGGGTGGCCAAGAACAAGAACGGCAAGGCAACCATGACACAAGCTCACTCAAAATCTTGCTTCCACCAGTTCTGGGATGGACTCCAGATCAAGAGGAGCAGCGACAGCTTCGCTGTCGAGCTACTGCCATCCCTTGGTGCAACTATAAACCACTCCAACAAGTTGCAGAAGTTCATCATATCGCCTTATGATCCCTGGTACAGGTGAGGTTCACACTGCAATATCTGTACCTAGCATGCTGCAAGGCACATAAGCAAACAGCAGCTGCTGACATGATCTTTGTTTGCTTTGTCTGTGTGTGTCTCAGATCCTGGGAGCTGTTCCTTATAGTCCTAGTTGTTTACTCTGCCTGGATTTGCCCATTCGAATTAGCATTCCTGAGGGACTTACCCTCTAAGCTTTTGCTAGCTGAGAACATTGTCGATATCTTCTTCGCCATTGATATTGTTTTGACGTTCTTCGTTGCTTATGTCGATAGCAAAACACATCTTCTTGTGGATGACCGAAAGAGAATTGCAATGAGGTGTGTACCTTCGTTACTCACTCTTATGATACTTTCATGTCAGAAACCCCACATTTGGAATTGAAAAGGCCCAAATGATTCTGCCCTGACATTAACAAACTACGATCATCTGCAGGTACCTATCCACCTGGTTTATCTTTGATGTATGTTCAACAGCACCATTTCAACCAATCATCCTTCTATTTACACACAAGGGGAATGACATTGCTTTCAAGGTACTCAATTTGCTCAGGCTGTGGCGTCTTCACCGAGTCAGTACACTATTTGCCAGGTTCAAAATCTTGTCCAGGTTCTCCATAATTTGATGGTGAATCCCAAGTGACAACTGCAACAATTTAATCATTCTATTTTATCAGGCTGGAGAAAGACATCCGATTCAACTATTTCTGGACTAGGTGCTCAAAACTTATTTCTGTGAGTCCTTCTGAACAAAATGAAACTTACCTTCTGTGTTCTGTGCAAAAATTTCCTATCTTGCAAAGTACTAGTTATGTGCCTATAGGAAGAAATAAGCTGGTTCTTATGTGTATAAAATATGTATTGACCAAAATGCAGGTGACCCTCTTCGCAGTACATTGTGCAGGATGCTTCAATTATATGATTGCTGACAGATATCCCAACCCAGAGAAAACATGGATAGGAGCTGTGATGTCTACTTTCAGATCAGAGAGCTTATGGACTAGATATATTACTGCTCTTTACTGGTCCATTACAACACTGACAACAACAGGATATGGAGACCTACATGCTGAAAATCCAACGGAGATGCTATTTGATATTGTCTATATGATGTTTAATCTGGGCTTGACAGCTTATCTCATTGGCAACATGACCAACCTAGTTGTTCATGGGACCAGCCGCACCAGGAAATTCGTAAGTTTCTCTACTCACCTGCAAAAACTACCAACGGCAGACCTTCTGTATCCAGAAAGCTCATTAAGGAATGCAGTTTTTAGTGAGATTTATATAGTGCTGAAAGCAGCAGATTATGGCACACAAGTGAAAATTTTAGCATTTGGAATACCATTACAGATGACACTTACCCTTTGATCATAAAAAAATAAATGATGTAAGATCTGAGAACAAGCTAGCATTTTGGTTTATGCGTGGCGGGATGTATGCTTACATACAAAATCATGCTTATTCAAGAGCATATACACAGTTATACAATTTATATGAATTATGTCATAGGAATTAGTTATATCTAAGACTTCCAGGGTCAACACCCTAAGAACTAAGCACCATACATTCATTCAATCCAATGGATATCAGAACTACTGTAGTTTCATTTACTAAAAAATGGTCAAGCTGGACCATTCTTTTAAGTTCTTATGCAATGGCAGAGGTGGGTTTTCAACCGTAAAGCAAAACAAGGGAATAAATGAATAGGATCCTGTTCTTGCTAGTATGCCACAAGGTACAAGTTCTTTTATGATTGTATCCCTACGTCATTTGACCATTCTAAGGGACAATGACACCAACAAAATATCATTCAACTCAAGGGCAAGAATTCAAAAAAATAAGTCTGAAGCAAATGCAAATAGCACTCATCATTTTAACTAGAACGGTTACTACTACCAGCATTGTTGTTCCATATATATGTACTGCTATATTGATGATCTTTTAAAAAATATGTGTGCAGAGGGACTCAATCCAAGCGGCATCAGAGTTTGCAGCACGCAATCAACTACCTGAGAACATAAAGCAGCAAGTGCTATCTCACTTCTGCCTACAATTCAAGACAGAGGGACTCAACCAGCAGGTCATGTTAGATTGTCTCCCAAAAGGAATCCGCTCAAGCATAGCATACAGCTTATTCTTTCCGATCATCCGACAGGCCTATCTCTTCAATGGAGTATCCGACAATTTCATTGCCGAACTGGTAAAATGATGACATGGTTCAATATTTTCATAGTACCATTCAAGAACAATAATTTCCAGTCTTTAATAATTGAATATGTTGAACAAAGCAGGTCATGGAAGTGCAGGCTGAGTACTTTCCACCAAAGGAAGATATAATATTGCAGAATGAAGGAGAAGCAGATGTTTACATTGTAGTTTCAGGAGCAGTGGTTAGTATTATATCTCCAATTTAGTTCAGACATGAAATTTCACTAAGTTTTTTTTCGCCGGGCAATTTCACTAAGTTTTTATCTGTATGCTAATTGCACCTTTCTTAATGCTTTTCGTATGTAGAATATAATAACAACAATTCATGGGAATGAGCAGGTACAGGTTTTCTCCGTTGATATCTATTCCAGATATCACTATGATTTATTCAGATTTACCAAAAAAAATATGAATTGTTTGAAAACAGGTATATGAGAAAATTGCAGAGGGAGAAATGTTTGGAGAGGTTGGTGCTTTAAGTAACATACCCCAGCCATTTACTTGTCGCACAGCAGAGCTTTCACAGCTTTTAAGAATAAGCAAAGCCAGGCTTAGAGAGATCATTGAAGAAAACAGGGAAGACAGTAACATTCTAATGAACAATCTAGTCCAGGTATCGCTTCAATTTTACTTTCAAAAAATTATGCTGCATTTAAATACCTAATCAGAAGTTAACAACTCTATTCCAATGTACAGAAACTGAAGCTACGAGAAAGTTTACCTGAAATGAATCAACCAGACCAAAGATTCTTGAGCAAGTATGAGCTATTCCATGTTCCTCGAGAAGCATGGCTGCTGAAAAAGTCGCAACTACATTACACAGAGCAGATAAGTAAGGGTTCTAGTAAAAATATTCCAGTATTTGGAGGTGATAGATATTCAAATTCAAGACAGTTACTTGGAGAAGCAACCCGATCTTCAGCATCAGAAAAAGAAAATAGTGGTATAACAGGTAAAGAAGAGAACCATGATGAAGTTCCCATAAACTGTGAGACCAAAACAAGCACTGAAGAGCACTGTATCCAGATAAACTCTGAAGATAGCAGCTCCACACACACTCAGCAAACAATACATGCAACAGTGCAGACAGGGTCTCCACATAAAACAGAAGAAAACATAACAATAAGAAGAATTCCAGATGAGTGTTACATAAAAGAAGCAAATAGAAGAGTTACAATTCACAAATATCCTCATAACTCAACAGTTTCTGCTGAGCAAAATGGAAAGCTTATCCAGCTGCCTACATCACTGGAGGAACTTTTCAAAATTGGCAGTAAGTAAAATTAAGATATTTTTAACTGTGTTTTGGCTATGCTGTATGATCAACACTGAGTGGATAGCAGCTGTAAAACTACAATTACTGTATATCAGATAGGTGGTATGTATTTACTCTCATCATATATATTCTTCACATGACAGGTCAGAAGTTTCAAGGTTTTCATCCTAGAAAGGTGGTCAGTAGAGATTATGCTGAAATAGATGACATCAGTGTTATCCGCGACGGTGACCATCTATTCCTTCTTGAGATGTAGAGAAAAAAAAAGTAGCATAACAACCTAACTGGACAAGTCAGAGATCTGGCAAAGTAATGGATGCACATCAAGATTCAGAACTGAAGATATGAAGAGGAATGACATTTTGACACTTCAATTTGTTTAATCGTTACTGACATGATGTAAATGCCTGATATTGTATCATTGTATGATAAATAAACAAGGCAGCCTTAATGCATGCAGTCATGCAAAAAATCATGAAAGCATGTGTCCAAAAGCAGTTGTGTAAGTTTCTACTGCAAGGATTTTAACCTGAAATTGTACACCCATTCATCTCTTTTAATAGGAAGAAAATGAGCATGTTAATAATAACCCTGATTCGTACTTCCCTAGACTTGACGACTTGTGCTACAGTCTTTATATCTTGTTCCTCTTGGTGTTTGTGCTTTTCTGTATTGTAATTGGTGTAGTCCGAAGCAACTACTTCATATTTCAAGGACTATCAAGGTGGATCTTGTAATGCCTAATGAGTAATCAGTTCAACCTTTTCAACTTAAGTTCTGGATGCCATGAATCAATAAATCAACAGCAGCATGGAAGATAAGCACAAACTAGTAGAAGGAATAATTAGTAAGCAAACAGCAGAACTAAACCTTTTATGCTGGAATGTCAACTAGTATATACATCAAACATTATTACCACATATTTAGAGAAACGCCCATGAATGACATACATGCTGGAATATCAATCGGATACTATCAACAAAGTTCCTACACAAAAAATACCCTGGATGCCAAAGATCTCAAGCTATTCTAACGTTAAAGGATGTGCATTGTTTTCCTGATCGGTTGACCTTGAAATAAGTACCAAACCAACTGTCATTTAATTTTTAATATTCTTTCTTTGTTTCTTACTAAAGATAGTACAATAAGATTTTTTTTCTTATTTTGAATTAGATCTTGCTGATATTTTCTTATGTTGAACAATTTCAAGTACAATTGGGATTAAGCCAACCTGGCCGAGTGCTCCTTTTTACCAATCAACAGAGGACTGTGTCCGGCCCACCTAAATGTTTGTTTACCTTCACTCCTGGTCAGAACCAACTTAGTTCACCATATAATCCACGATTAAACCAAAAAATAGCTTCACCAGATCGAGTGGGGTAACAGATGATGCCGAAGCTATTCTTTTTCTGCGAAGGAACCCCAAAAAAAAAACAAAAAGAAAAGATAATGTGCTCGCAAAAAAAGAGCAATTATGGCAACGTTGTGGACAGCCTACCTTAATTTTAATTTATGTACAACAAAAAAGGAAATTATTTTTGAGCTCTACTCCAGCGGTCCAGCTGCTACTGAATTAATTCATGCAATTAACTTAACAATGGCTACACCAGATGGACTGGTGGATCAATAATGGTTTTCTCGTTTTGTGTGCCCTTACTTAATCCTCATCTTCATCAGGTTTGAACAAGGCAATTTGAAATTGAATTGATCGAATTTAAACCTTATTTGTATTCATGTACCTGAAGACTTTCGCATTTTAACTGTTTGACTTCTTGAGACGTGTCCTAAAGCAATATAGTGCAAGGAGTAGGTTTCTCATCATCCAAAACATATCTAACGGTCTAGCCAGCCCTACCTAAAAATGTGTCAAAATCCCCAGAACTCTGAATACATTTATACATCTAATTCTGCGTCAATCGCTTGAAAAAGATAGCTCTAAAATCCCAAAATTAGACGAGAACACTACACAAACAGCAAAGGCGAAGGGTGTCCCGCCCGAATACCTGCAATCTTGCGAGGGCCCAAGTGCAAAATTCGCCCTACGGTGGAAGTGGTAGGTCACCTGGCGACGGCGCCGGTCGGAGAGCAGAGCGGCCCCGCCCGTGGGCACGCACGTGGCTGTGGGGGGGCGATCAGCCGGTGAGCAGATGCACGCGCCATTGCCGTCCCCACAAGCCACGGAACCGCGGCGAGCGATCGCGCCGGCCGTCGCGGCCGTGTGGGACCCTACGGCCGCGGCCGGCACGGCGGCCGCCGTGGTGTGGCCGCGTGGGACACTATCCTATCAGGGATGGAGGAGACAATGAACTGGGCCGTCGTAACCCGCACGTGATTGCAAAAAGTCCATTTGCAGTCCTCAACTATCCCTCGACTTTTGTCTTCCCGAATGGTTTGAACGGTGGTTTTTTTAAAACAAAACACACTATTTAAATAGTTTGATAGTTTGATTGATATAGCAAAAAAAGATTAAAGCTCTGAGAGGTCATAGATATAAAAAAGAAAAGCAAATAAATAAAGAAAACACACACGGTTGGATTGGGACATCAACACGGACAAACGCTCAACCTGAGCCTTCACAACAACCCTATCTAAAACAACTCACATCACGCAGCCGACAGATCGGAGGCTTATACTATGGCACCCACCAAACCTACACATAATTGGTCGTCAAAACCTTACAGCAGAGCTCCCAGTCAACTGGACATTAGGAAAGAGAGACGGCACAACACCAAAAGAGTCCCTGCCATGCGGCACCCATCGCCGTCGCGCCGATGCAACGCTAAACCCCGCCCAACAGGGTGAAAATCACCAAATCCGAATCTTTCATAGGTCTCAACGCAGGGGGGCCTCGTCACATCCGCCGACATCACCTCGCCGCTCACGGGGGCCACGCCATGCCCGCAGCTACACTCCTCTTCGCAGGGGCCACGACACGCCCGCTGCTCCACTCCTCTTTGCGGGGGCCACACCACGCTCGTTACTACACTCCTCCTTCGGGATCTGTTTCTCTTATCGTCGTCATAGCAAGAGAGAAGTTACTCTGCTCCTCCCGATCTCCATCGAACCATTGAGCCGCCACGGAGAGTCGACCTGGCCTCATCCACCCTCATTAAGCTCTCCACACACCAGAGAGGTTGCCATCGCCTGAGGCATCCCAAGATCCTGGGCCGTCGTTGCACCTCCGCTCGTCGTGTCGCCGCACCCGTGCCTCCGAGTCTAACATTACCCACCACTGCATCGGCGCCCCCTGTCAGCCAGCCTCCACGTGATGCCACCGACAACACCTCGTCGCGTCGCACCGTCCTCCACCTTCGATGGCCACACTTCCTCGCAATACTCTGGTCACTGGCCTCCACCACCGATGACCGGGCCTCTCTGCGCCACCTTGCACCGCAGCACGTGCCTGCTGAATCCGGCCACGCTTCTTCCCCTATTTTTTTTCTTTCCTTTTTTTCTCTATTCTTTTTTCCTTTTCTTTTTTTCCATTTTTCTTTTCGTTTTCTTTCTTTTTTTCTCTTTTCTTCTTTTTCTTTCTTCTCTCTTTTTCCTTTTCTCTGTCTCTCTCTCTCTTCTCTTCTTCTCCCTCTTCTTCTTTTCCTCGCGGACTCTGCCACCGTCGCTAGCCCGCCATCGCCACATCGCCGGGCACGTCGTCGTTGTCATCCTTGGCGACGGCAACGGGGGAGCAGAGGGGATAGCTTCGTGAGGCCGAGGAGGAGTACGGCTTCGAGCAGAGGGCGCCATCACCATCCCTTACGGCTCTACCACTTCCGCCGCGTCCAGGGCATCATCCACCACCAGAAGCACCACGATGTTGCCCATGACGGTGGTGGCCTCCTCTCCCTCTCCGGCGACACTTATGGAGGTCTCTTATCCGACGAAACGGTTGAGGTCGGAGACGCCACCGCTGCCGCCGTCGTAGAGGTCGGCGAAGACAACCATGGGCGTGCGGCTGCGAGGGCTTACTCGCCCACCTTGTGGCGTTGCCCTCCCGGGCGCTGTCCCCACCGCCATCCACCGTCCCCGCAGCCAGATTCGGCTGGAGCGGTCGCCGTTGTCGTTGTCCTTGTGGTCGCTGACGCCAGGACCGTCACCGTTGATACTGTCACTCAGTGAAGAAAGGCACAAAGGAGACGGCCATGGGCGCGCGTGAGGGCTTCCTCGTCCACCTTCTCTGGTGGTCACACCTTTTGTCAACTACAAGAAACTCGGAATGACAACGCTATAGCATGGTCACATATTTTGTATGGATGTGAGAACCTACATGAGAAGAAAGAGAAATCGCCGACAGAATTTTTGCAGATTTGTTTATGACAGATTGAGTTTTTGACTTCAATCAAAATTCAATCCATGATTGTGTTCTCGGTCGAAGCTGGGCAGAGAACTTAGTCGTATACTCCATACCTTCTCGGGCGTCCAAAAATGGTTAGGTGAGTACGACAAATATAGTTCTAAAGTCTTTGATCGAAAACATTGTCTAATCATTTGCATTGAAGTCGGGGGCTACTGTCAGTGTCAAGGATAAAGCATACCTCCTATACTTGAGTTTGTGGTATACAACAACACCATATACCTAATAATATATGAGAAGGTATCCTTTAATTAAGAAAATATGACAAATATAAAATGAAATTATTTTTTCGGACTAGAAGGTGTCAGAGTCATATTTGGGAAAGACAAGGTCTCCTCAACCCATATCCTGTTATAGTTATTTGAGTTCTACTTGGAGAAGAAGGTAATCAACGCTATAAATACAAACCCTCGGAAAGAGGGGGACACGAAGATAGATCTAGACAAACCCAATACGGAGCTATAAAGTCGACAAGAGGGTTCTATAGCTAACCTTCGATCTCGCCGAGTTCATATTCGAGGAAGAAAACTACACTAGCTGTTGACTACGTGTGAGAGCTCCATGTCGCCATGCCGACAAAGACTAGATTAGGTCATCCCAAATATTATACTCATGTGATATCGATATATAAAAGCAACACCGGCTTCGACCAACATGACTAGCTCATTACCTGTCAGTTAAGAGGCCTGTCAGTTAAGAGGCTCAAACCTGTATAAAAATTCTTGTCTCATATTTCTTTTACCTCAATCTCGTGTATACTCTGATTTCAACGATTCTCATACTCATAATGTAGTAGTGAGTCTTACTTAGACATGACCATGATTACTTAAGGCAATTTCCTGATAAGTTGTCGTGTTCTTCTTGGACTCAAGGGTGACAATGTGTATAAGTATAACAATGATACCTCATATATTGGGAAAATGATAAGAGGGAAAATGCTTCTTATCAGTTGTCCGGGTAGAAGGAAAAGATCGGACACTTCTCAGTCTAGGAGAACGACAGGGGTGGGGGCATGGTAGGTGCATGAAGTCAATTAGTTAGTAAAGTTGTTCATATTAATTAAAAATTCAAATAATATTTTTCTTTCCAACTATGTATTCAAACTATGAACAAATTATACCGTTATTCATTATAATTAAATCTTCGTAACAAGATCTCACATAATTATATTTCGATGATTTTTTACTCTTCTTAGTGCACACAGTATTATTGGAATGTTTCAATAAATACTTGTTGATATTTCACATAGTTATTTGCAATGTTTCATGTGATGTTTTTCTATGTTATAGCAAATATTTTTTAAAATACTTTAATAATTCAAAATGTTATAATTATGGTATGAAAATATTTTAGAAAAATCATGGTATAAACAATTACATATTTGTATATGTTACAATTAAATCTAAGAGGTCATATGATTATATTTCCGATGAAATATATATGTGTGTGTTTTTCAGTAGGTGTAATTGGATGCTTTACACGTGAGAAATAAACATTTCAAATGGAATTTTAATTTAGCACAAATTTTAAGTTTTCTATTGCAACATATCTTTATTAAATGTTGCTCATAGTATTATTTTAGATGTTTCAATAAAATAAATATTTTATGATGATTCACTAGTTCTTTGTAAATATTGTACGTAACATACTTGTTGAAACATTCGAATAACACCATATACAATATTTGCAAATAAAGTAATGAAACATCATAATATATCAATTGATTTCATGTGCAAATAACATTTATCATATAAAAAACTTAAAATATGCAACATAGTTGATTTTTGCTTAAACATTTACTTCTCACATATGAAATATCAAAAGTTAATGATATATATATATTCAATCAAAATATAATCATGCGAGATCTCGTTGTAAAGATTTTATTATAAAAATACAATGATATAATCAGAATGACAATCAGAAAAATGGTTTGGAAAATAAATCGTCTCAAACGTTACTAGTATTGTGTTCATGAATGCGTGCATGTACATTGACAGCTACTTTATTAGCACTATTAGCTTGCTACTGTAGTACTAAGGTAACGTTTATATTTTAAGGGTCCGTTTGGCGAGCTCCTAATTCTATGATTCTCTGATTTTAGATTCTGATTCTTCTGAATTAGATTCTGAAGAGAACCAAAATCAATACAAAACTCCTGAAATCAATATAATAAAGTAAAGTAATAATTAGAACAATATTTTAGGTAATTTTTAGGTGATTATTGAGAAAAACTGGTTTTAGGTGATTCTGGGGAGAAACTGCTTTTGTTTAGGTGATTCTCACTCTCTATGTAAAACTGTTAAATCACTTCAAGTGATTCTTCTCAGAATCAGTTGCAAAATAAGATCCGTTTGGTAGGGCTTCTGATTCTATGATTCTCTGATTCTAGATTCTAATTCTCCTGAATGAGATACTTGGAGAGAATCGGAATCGATATAATAAAGTAATAATTAGACCAATATTTTAGGTGATTTTCGATGATTCTAATGGTTTGGTGATTACGAGAATTTTTGTGATTCTCACTCCCTATATAAAACTGTTGAATCACTTGAAGTGATTTTTTGAAGTGATTTTTATCAGAATCAGTTGCAAAATAATCCATTTGGTAAAGATTCTACTGATTCTGTTAAGAATCAGGGAGGAGAATCTTTATCAAATTATTAAATGAGACCATAATTTGTTTGATTTTATTGATTAGAATTAGGAAGAAGAATACCTAAGTAGTTGAATAGCGATAGTCATCTCTCATATATGGCCTGGTCCAGTACTCCAGTGTCTACACGGTCACACGACGATGGCACGAAAATACGCGTTTGGTGTATCCGGGGGTTTTCAACGGTGAGATCGATCGATTCGTTGCCTTGTCGGCTTGTCCCATCGAGCCCAAAACATAAAGCCCAAGCACTTTATAGTTCCGTACTCCCGGGAACGCGCCCCAGCTTCATTAGGCCCGGCCACGTACTCCGAGGCTTCGAGCTGTGGCCCGTGGGCCGTGGATCTTCCATGACGCTGCTCTTTCCCGCCTAACCAAATCCCGGCCCCACCTCGGCGACCCCTCCCCGCCGGCGGGGGCAGCGACGGCGGCGCGCGATGGAGCTCTCGGCCGCCTTCGAGGAGCGCGTCCGGCAGATGGAGGACGCCCGCAACCACCGCCTCTCACTCCTCCACGTCTCTCCCCTCCTCCTCTCCTTCCGCAAACCCTAGCTTTCCCCGGCCTCATCGCCGCGCGCTTCCTCCTCCCCTCCCCACGCAGGCAGAGAAGGAGCTCCAGGAGGAGAGGTCCCGCCTCCTCGACGCGAAGATCGCCTCCACGCGCCGGCTCGAGCGCCGCCGCCTCCTCCTCGAGCGCCACGCCGCCGACCTCGCCTCCCGCGCCCTCACCGCCCGCGCCAGCATCGACGCCGCCCGGGCCCGCCGCGTCGCCATCTCCCGCGAGCTCAGGCAAGCAATCCGCCTCCCCCCACCCAAACAATTCGCCTCTCGTTTACTGAAAATTCTCCGCATCGGTGTCTGAACTCTGATGAATTGCTCGAATTGGGGGCGCGCGCGGTCACCCAACCCCCAGCTCGGTGAGGTGCGAGACCGAGGAGGCGGAGCGGAGGGAGGAGGAGTGGGACCGCTTCTACGAGGCCAAGAGGAAGGAGATGGGGGAGTTCCAGGCGATGTCCGGGCGGTTCGAGGCAGAGGCGCGCGACGAAGTGCAGAGGCTGAGGGATTTGGTATCTCAAGTAAGGTCCCCAATCCTTTGTGCTGATAAACTATGAGCTTATTGTATTGTCTACTACTAGTACTAGATTGTTTAGTTGAACTACTAGTATTTGTAACATTGCCGTTTGGGTGAACCTGATGAACTCTTGTCTTGGTTCACTGTGCCAAACAAAATTTTCAATGGCAACAGGGCAGTCAGGCAGTGGATTTAATAGATCTTGCATGGTCACTACTCAATGCAGCTAGCACCAATTGATGTTTAGAAATTGAGCGCTTTTGTTTGCCTGCCTGATGGACCACCGTTCGAGCTCAAAGCAAATCTTATGCCATTATGTGTGGTTTGTCCTAACCATTTGATCATAATCTAGATGGACCATGCTGAGGTGGAATTGTGGGAGGGAGATTTCATTCATGGTTGTCTCCAAAGAATAAATAATTTAAATTTCTTCGCATGCCTTGAAATGTTCTAGATATGTATTTTTACCTGTGAAGAGATAAATATATGGTTAGGAATATAAGAAGTAATATTGATATAAATTAATTTTCTTCTGATTAATTTGTTTGTTACTAGTTTATATCAACATTCAGTGATAGTTGTTTTATGATGTCAAGTACTCAAGATGATTGACTTGCTGATATGTTTTAATCCGTGAGAACTACTCAAAATGGACAAATGTAGGTTGTATGTAGGCCATTTTGGAAATATTGCACAAGAACAACACTACATTTATTAAAAGAATCGCTCCTACTGGATAGTTTTCAAACAATTTTGTTTAATTGGGCTGTTGCTGGCAATGGGCTAATGGCTGTTCATTGACACTGTTTTTTTAGGGTATCTTGGTTGATTCTCTCTCTTTCTCTCATAAAGTAGCAGTCATTTTTACTGGCCCATGTCAAGATAATTATACATGAGGAGTCATGGACCACGGTCTGCCATAACCATTAACTCCACAAACATCCAAATAGCATTAATCTGAATTTTTAAATGACAACCTGTTCATATATACGTAAACAACTTCTCCTTTTTACAAGGCATTGCTAATTGGTCCATTTTTTAAGGTTTGCAAGACAATGGTATACTCCAGCAGTCACCAGTAGCAAGAGATGTTCTGTTATAATATACTGTTTACTATCTGCTGATCTGAATCAACCAATAGGGAACCATTACTCAAGATCTCATCAAGAACCTGCGCTACTAGCTAGAATATTTTACTATCTGCCAAAGCTGTCAATCCATACCTTCATATATGTAGCACTACTACATGATTGACTGCCTGCAACTTTTAATGGTGCAGCTGAAATCAACGCTGCAAGAGCATCACGGCGGTGTGATGTACTTGAACAACGCTGAGATTACTGCCGCAGAAGCCAGGAAGTCTGATCTCATGGCCAAGAAGGCAAAACTGGACGAGAGTCTGGGTTCAGCCCGCCAGTTCAGAGCACTGCTGCAGCAGCAGCTCCAGAAAGCCTTCGCCTCACAGGTTGGGGATCAAAAGACGGCACAAACTACCATCTGAACTTGAGAACTTCAGATAGCAAGCATATCTGCACCGACTGTACAGGTGAGAGACATTCGAGATGTTCACTGAGATGGATAGATATACATGCTCTTCTTGTCTTCAGTTACTGTTCAATTGCTCCATTGGAACGATGGAAGTACGAGTGCCAATGATGCAAACATACTCACCGCATATGCAACAAGATGTTTGCAAAGACTGGTGGCTTTTCATGCATATTGCTTCCTCTCGTTGCTAATGGATTGGTAGTTGTACTCATGGCTGCAAAGTGTGCAGTGCACTCTCATCAATGTGTAGGCCTAGTCTTCCCATTATATGCAGCCCAGAGTGGACGCTTTTAGGGTTGGTACCTCCCTTCCAGCTACTCGCAACTACTCATGCACTTGTACCATTTCGTTAAATGCTGCACATGAGAAACTTTCATGCAATGTCAGGCACAAATTAATAGATAGCCCACAATGACATAATGGTGCTGTAAATTCATAAATTTGATGGAATGAAGATATTGCTGGTAGTATTTGGTTTCGGTAGATCATGGACTCATGGTTGTACAGGCGTATATAAAATTCAATGTGCCTTCAATAGAAAAAAATATTGCTAAATGATGATGATACTCCCTCCCCCCAAAAGGAACAGAGTTAAAGAAGCAAACACTCCCTCGGATCACAAATAAGTGACTTTTTTAGACACCGACATTGTCACTAATACACTTGTTTGTATGGTCCTGTTTGGATCCAAGGGTTAGAGTTAGAATGAGTTAGATTGAGCCAATATAACCCAAAAATAGCCAAACAGAAGAGTTAGAGTTAGATTTTTGCATCTAACCCATCTCAAAAAACTATCTCCTTCAAGGGGTGATTATTTGGGTTATTTCGGTGGGACCCACAAGAATCAACCTTTTCTCCTTCTCTAGGGCCTCACGGGATCTGCATCTCTTGTAACGTCGTCGCCTCCGACCTCCGACTCCTCTCGCGATGTCCGCAGGGTGGCGCCGCACGAGGTACGTCCTTTTCTCTGTTCTGGCCGGCGCCATGGAGGCGGACCAGGCACGCGGCTAGCCCTGTAGGCGGACCCGGCGCGCGGCGCCCTGGGCATGGGGCCTGGCCGACGCGCGGCAGCCCGAGAGGCGCCGGCGTGCGGCCGCCCGCGGGGCTCTAGCCCGAGCGGCTCAGCCGCACGCGCGGCGAGGCGCCGGCCGACGTGCGGCCGCCGCCCGCGGCCCCGAGCGGCTCGGCGCGCGGCAGGCAGCGGGCGCCGCCGACATCATGCGGCCGCTGAGCGGCTCGGCCAGCACACAAATTTATTGTGATTCCAATGTTTCATTTGTAAAAAATAATTTGTTCATCGAAGGAATGCTTTATTTGGTTGAAACAACACTACACAGGGAGCCGACCACATAAGATCCTGCTGGAAAGCATATTTAAATGAGTTAAATGATTGAAAAAGTTAATCTAACCATAGCATCCAAAACACCCTTTGGTTATAGTTAGATCAGGCCTAGTCCAGAGTTAGAAACTAACTCTAACCTCTAACCGAGTTAGAGGAGCCAAACAGGGCCTGTTACCAATTACTCCTACTAGTATGAAACTTGTAAAAAAAGTATAGTAGATTATAATATTTTAAAACTGTTTTGAACACTAGCCTGTCCATAGCATTTTTGAAAGTCAAGTCAAAAATATTTAAAGAAATTGATCGAAGTTTAAACATATCGATTACATGTATTTCAGCACATCATATATTTGTAATCGTAAGCGAGGAGAGAGTAGAACATAAACCTTCGAGGTCTCTTAGTTGTGATTTGTAAATACATAAATTAGGATGAATATTACATACATTGAACAGTATTTCATCACATATAGCCAATTTTAGATATTAAATATCTCCATGATATCGATCATACCAAATAAATCAAGTCGGAGTGAAAAAAATATTTACAGAATATTAAAAACAAACACTCATCCCAAACACTCTCTTACGAGCAACACGCATGCAAACTCATAGAGATAATCCCATCTAGACGTCTTTAACCAGACACAAAACTGACGGAAGCAAACCCCACGCATACCTTGAATCGTCTTCTTTACCAACAAGATACACCGATATACAAAACCGATGAACTCAAACCTAACACACAGACGAAAAAAGCAACCCGAACCACATTTGTTCATTTCACAACACACGTGTACATCCACATAGAGATCATCCTACGTGGTATATCTATTGTCGAAACTTGGTTTCGGCAATATAATTTCTGGGGTCGTAGTCGAGATCGCCAAGCACAATGGGTTAGGAGGAAAAGAAGATTTAGACAGGTTCAGGCCCTCTCGTGAGGTAATACCCTACTCCTGTTTCGGTGGATTCGATCCGCCGAGTGTCTTTATTGATCTCGTGATCTCGTAAATCTAAAGCTCTTGCTTATGAAGTCTAAGATATGATCTCCTATCGGAATATCCCTCAAGGGACGCCCCTTACCCCCCTTATATAGTCTTGGGAGGAAGGGTTTACAAGTCGGAAACCCTATCTTATTCTAAGTTGGTTTCCTCAATCTTATCTAACCGTGACTATAGGCCGATTGCCTTATCTCTATCGGCAACCGTAACACCTAAGTCAAGTTCGGCTTACAGATATAGCAGGCAAAATCTATCCCTACCTCCAGTCGGATAAGCTTGCCATGTGGATACCCGATTGCCACAATCTCCACATCTATCTTCATCATCAGCATAAAAAACCGCCATGTCTCCACTGCGATCCACTCCCGCACATCATATAACAAAAGATGTTAACGGATATAAAAACATTCAGCATATTTTAAGCCGTAAAAGCACCTAATAACGGAAGAGGTTAATAAACACGAAAACATCATCTCTAAATTAACGAGAAAGAAAGAGAGATATAAAGCATAGACAAGTAGCATCCCCACTCTCTAATCTATCCCCACAAGCGTCTAGAGAGGGAAGGGGAACGACAGGCAGCCGCCCCCCGCCCCGTTGCAAACTGCGGCTGTGGCTCTGGCACCGAGATTATTATAGCAGCAGCAGCAGCAGCTAGGCTACAGAGGACGCAGTCTCTCTCGCAGCGGCAGAGACAAGCCATGCTTCCTTTCCTTGTGCGTAGCGGCTAGTTGTTGCAGAGGCTCTCGCTTCCCTTCCCTTCTTCCCTTTCCTCCCACCCCGAGAAAGCCAAAAAAAGAAAAATATTTTTCAAAAAGCTCGCCTCGCGTCGTCCCCATCACCCTCCCCCTCTCCTCTCCTCTCCTCTCCTCCCCCGCAGCAGCAACGCTCCGCGTACGCGTGCGTATACCACCACCACCACCACCACCTCCACCACCGTATGTGTCTACGGTGAGGCGTCGGCGGGCGGCGGCGGCAGCGGAGGAGGAGGAGTGGTGAGGGTTTCGTCTCCTGCGGCGGCGGCGGCGGGGAGGAGGAGGAGGAGGAGGAGGGAGAAGGGGTAGATCTGGGAGTGGAGGGGATGGGGAACAGGATAGGGGGGAGGAGGAAGGCGGGGGTGGAGGAGAGGTACACGCGGCCGCAGGGGCTGTACGAGCACAGGGACATCGACCAGAAGAAGCTCCGGAAGCTGATCCTGGAGGCCAAGCTCGCGCCCTGCTACATGGGCGCCGACGACGCCGCCGCCGCCGCCGACCTCGAGGAGTGCCCCATCTGCTTCCTGGTATAAAGCACGGAGGATGGCGGGTGGAGGGGAGGAAGAAGAGATCTCCCTCTTCCTCCTCCCTCCTCCCACTTCCTTCCACTTGAGCTTTTTCTTTTTGTCGTAATGCTACTGGTACTTGTTGCGAGAGTAAGGTGTGGCTTGTGTGTGGCTGGGTTGGTTGGGAGCGTTCCGATCAGAGGGGTCGATTAGTGCTTGCTCCTGTTGGATTATGGAGATGGATGGGCATGCCCAGTGTTTTGGGGCAGAATTTCAGTCGACTTTGGTTTCTCTCGTGGGTTGTTTGTATTGTTCTTGGATAATTAGTGCGGTTCGTGGAGCAGTTTTTGCAAAAATACAAGCGATGTTTGTAGTGTATGTGCCCGCATTGGCATCAGCCCCTCTGGTGGTTAGTAGTGGTGTCATACTGCGTATGTACATTGTCCGCAATGTTCTCCTAAATGGTCTTGAGATTATCTTTTAATCATAGTTACTTGCTTTTATTATGTAATTCTGAAGATAGGTTTTTTTTTGCGATAACTTACATTCTAGGAGGTTTTGGGTACTCATTTATTATTGTCAATATTCTATATCCCTATCTATTGGCTGCCTAGCTGTGATGCATTGCATGAAATTTAATGTTTACTGCCACTCCTGGGTTGGAACATTACAGACCTTATAGGAAATTTGACTAGTTTCAGAAATGAATAATTGGCCAACTGTTCTGCAATGTTGGGTGCCTTCAATTTCAAATAGTGGACGCTTTATAGAGTACGGAGGTACCATGGTGATATTTGTTTGTTGTGTGTAAAACTTTATTTTTGGTGTATTAATGCTCTTAGGAACCGAGATTGAGAATCTTTTGTAGTGAACTTGATTCTGTTAGCTGTGCCAGAGTATTTTCGATGTCTCTGGTCAAGCTTGTATTTATATGGCACTAAGTAGATTTTTTTAATGTTGCTGCAGCTTTAATGCTACTGGCTTACTGCAATTAATGTTATTACTCCCTCCATCCCATAATATAAGGCACACACGTATCTCAAGATTTACCTTTAAAAACATTTGACCAACAATTAGTATAATATAAATTGAACTTTTTTGCCAAAAATAATATCATTGGATTGACATTTGAATATACTTTTATATGGTTATAATTTTGTTGCTACAAACTTTATAGTACATGAGAAATTATAAGTCAAAGATTAGTTTTGAAGACCGTGTCGAGTTTGACCATGCCTTATATTATGGGATGGAGGGAGTACTATATATAGAAACTTTAATGCATTTTTTTGCAATTCTGCTTCACTAGATCTTTAGCCTCAAAATTACTCAATATATTATATTTGGTGTTGGATTATATGTTTGCATTTGTGCTAATAGCGGTATTTAACAATTATCACTTCTTCTATTTCTGAGTTCAAACTGTTTGACAACCACCCGTCCTGAAATGCACGTTTTCTTTCTTTGTAGTACTACCCAAGTCTTAATCGATCAAAGTGTTGCTCAAAAGGGATATGCACCGGTAATACATCTATCCTAATAACTAACAATTGTGTTTTACTTGTTAGGCCCATATATCCTTATATCCAATGGTTCGTATTTTTGCAGAGTGCTTTCTCCAAATGAAACCAACTCACACTGCTCAGCCTACACAGTATCCTTTGTCACCCTTGATTATATTTCTTAACCTTGGCAGTTGGCAATCTATGATCCTTCTTATGAAAAATACTTAACCAATAAAGATGTCCATTCTGCAAAACTCCCAGTTATGCTGTGGAGTATCGTGGTGTAAAGACAAAGGAGGAGAGGAGCATAGAACAATTTGTAAGTAATTTATATTCTAATGTATTTCTTATTAGTTTTGCCAAATGGATTTTATTTATCTCACATAATATGTGTTACAGGAAGAGCAGAAAGTCATAGAAGCACAAATGAGGATGCGCCAGCAAGCACTTCAAGATGAAGAAGATAAGATGAAAAGAAAACAGAACAGGTGCTCTTCTAGCAGAACAATCACACCGACCAAAGAAGTGGAGTATAGAGATATTTGCAGCACATCCTTTTCAGGTCTGCACAGGCTGCAACTAACATAGATATTCAATACTGTAGCATTTCTGCTGCTTGATTTGGTAATTTACTATGTGTTATGTCTGTTTCAGTGCCATCATACCGATGTGCTGAGCAAGAAACTGAATGCTGTTCATCGGAACCTTCGTGCTCTGCGCAGACTAGCATGCGCCCTTTCCATTCTAGGCATAACCGGTATGTTATTATCTTTTTCTCTGAGTTTTATGGTGTCACTATAGTCTGGTTATGTTGAATGGCAAACCTTACTACACTTCTATGTTAAATACCTTACCTCAACCATGTTGAAGGGAAGCAAATGAGAAGTATTGTTAAAATAGGATAAAGGAAAGTAACAGAGTATTATCTATCGAATCAAATCTAGATAACAAAGATCAACCGTTGGATTAAATTGGATAGCAGGGACCAAACACCATAAAACACTGGCATTTCAGACAAGATCCATTTAATTATTCCACTTTAAGCTTGTGCAGTCTGTCCTGATCCACTGCATCATTCAAGTGGATAAGAAGCTGTGTTTGGTTTACTGTTCTAGTGTTAAGGTTGACTTGTATCAGATACAATTTCCGATCCAGTGACAAAGTTGAATGTTTAATTTGTGAAAAATGTGAATGGAGAGAGTCTGCCCACATCATTGTTGTATCATGATAATTACAGTTAAATCTTTAGTTTATCTATACCCTAGAGGGATAAAAACACCAAAACAGTTTGATAAAAATTGTTTGAGGTAAATCTTAAGTATAAAATTGAGAATGGATTTGTTTTTCAATATGGTTATTTGTTATCGACATTCAGTGTTTTTATTTCACACAATGGCCAATTGCGGAAAAACAATCTGGGTTCTTTTTATCCCATTGTCCATGCCAGTTGATGTAACAAGTACTACACAAAAACACAATATTGTAGCCCTTTACATGCATCCGATGGATTAAGTGGTCTTCAACCTAAGGGTGAAAGAAGCAATAACATAGGTTCCGATACCAAATTAGCACAAAACAATGTTAAACGCTTTTAGAGGAAGTAAACCACTCTTTTGGTTCTTTTACAAGTTATAACCCTGTGTCGCTTGATGTTCTCAATATTGTCAGGCCATTTTATAGACTTGAGGAGTAAAAATTTTTGGATGGGGTTATCTTCTCCTATTGTGCTAGACGTGAAATATAGTGTAGCATAAGCTGTGTACTGTGAGTTTTTTTCAAGTTTTTCTTGATGCTGCACAATAGTAAACAACATCAATTCAGTCACACATGCCACATCCTCACATCAAACAGAAGTTACTTTTTATGGTGTTACTGTGTAGTATAACTGCAGAAGCTAAATGGTAGAGGGATACAGGATACTCGAGTCAATATTAAGTTGGGGTTCCATAGAGTATTTGAATCGAATAAAACATCTCGATGATCAATATTTGTTTTCATATTGTTTCTAGAAGCTATTTTCACATTATTTCTAGAGAACCTATTATCATTTTGCTTCTTGTCCTCAGAAGATTGACATTCTGTACTGGTAGTGAATTTGTGTTTCCCTCATACCCTGTTTGGGAGGGTTTCAACTTCAGCTTAGTGCAGTGCTGCAAAGTTTAAACTCTATAACCAGAGCATAAGTATGGCTTAAGGACTTCTGATGATAAAGCCATTTTTGAAACCTGAAGCCTGTTTTGATCAACTTACATGGAAAACCAGTTTCTGAAAGAGGCTAAATTCCTATAAATGTCACCTTAATCTCTCTTCAGTTTTATAGTTTACCATATGGATATTTTCCTGTACTAAGTGTTTCTTGTTTGCTGATCATGATAATCCTTTATGCTGTTGAGATGAAAATGGTTTCTAAAATTATGAAACTGTGTTTTTCCCCTTACAGTGATGATAACATTGACATGAATATAGAGGATATGATGGTTATGGAAGCGATTTGGCGTTCCATTCAGGTTAGTAGTTTTCTCACTGGTCCTTACATGAGATTATTGATAATATGCATATCGCATACTGTGAATAATATTATAAAAGCTGATTTGTGGGTAAGGTAATGGTTTGTAAATGGGATGCACAAAAAATAGATTGTTATTTGCATCGAACATGAAAGTTTGCTAATCTCGTGGCATGCTTGTTGAATTCAGAGCATTTTACGAGTTCTGACAAATGCAAGATCTAGTCTGCACAACCTGCATTTTTAAGTGTTCAATAATGATAAAAAAAAGTCAATTAAAATGTCGAGAAGTGTATTGGCAAAAGTGAATAATATATAATATCTTTGGTTTGAGGGATCAACATCAGTTAGTTCGTGATCGCCTCATACCTCAGGCACATGCTAGTGGAAAAATGAGTAATGCAGTAACCATGCCAAAATCATCCTAGATGGTGTGATTCCTCAAACAAAACAGGCTAGTAGATAATGGGGTTGGTAACATAAGTTATCTTTTTGTCATTTTACTTGAGCAGTACTGCTCTTGGCACAAAAATATTTCTGGTAGTATTTTTTAGAACAAGAGGACTTTTCACATTCCTGCATTCCTGAAGGGACCTTATTATCTAACAGCATTGCTAAACTCAGCTCTTCCCATGTCCTTAGCCATCAAATTGATTTGTTATGATGGTTGCATTGTTAGTTTTGAGGTCCCAATTATTAGCCACTTAACGTTCAGGTCAGGAACTAATGGTGTTTTTTTCTCCGTCCTTTGTGTTATATCATTTATTCATTTGTCATTCAAGCTGTAGCTCATCGTGTACTGTGTACTGTTCCCCGATAAGTTACTTGTCGTTTGGCTTAATGTTTCCCACTTCTTTCTTTTGTGAGCATTTTTCCTTCTGAATAGCTTGTTACTCGAAAGATGTACACTTTATGTTAACTGCTGTTTCATCTTTGAATTTACTCTTTACAATATAATAAACAATAAGCTGTATTAGGAAAAGATCATGGATTGCGTATAGAAAATTCTGCATACATTTCTATCCTAATATGTTCAATCTCTTCTCTGAACAGGAGCAGGGAAGTATAGGAAATCCTGTCTGTGGCAACTATATGCCTGTAACTGAGCCATCCCCGCGTGAACGCCAGCCGTTCGTTCCAGCTGCTTCTCTAGAAATACCTCATGGTGGTGGATTTTCCTGTGCCGTTGCCGCTATGGCTGAGCACCAGCCACCCAGTATGGACTTCTCGTACATGGCTGGCAGCAGCGCGTTCCCAGTCTTCGACATGTTCCGGCGACCATGCAACATTGCTGGTGGAAGCATGTGTAATCTGGAGAGCTCACCGGAGAGCTGGAGCGGGATAGCACCAAGCTGCAGCAGAGAAGTGGTAAGAGAGGAAGGAGAATGCTCTGCTGACCACTGGTCAGAGGGTGCAGAGGCCGGAACAAGCTACGCTGGCTCAGACATCGTGGCGGATGCCGGAACCATGCCGCAGCTGCCTTTCACCGAGAACTTCGCCATGGCGCCAAGCCACTTCCGCCCGGAGAGCATCGAAGAACAGATGATGTTTTCCATGGCTCTTTCTTTAGCAGATGGTCATGGAAGAACACACTCGCAAGGGTTGGCATGGTTGTAGGTAGCACTCTAATTTTGACGCCTTGCTGCCCTCTCCCTTGCGCTGCTGCCTCCTGCTTCTGCCTCCTTTTTGCCACCCGCTCTTGGCCTTTTTGTTCACCCCTTTTTGCATTTGTTTTGTCGTCATGGTTTGATATAGATCCAGCTATAGCTCTCCATTGTTATTGCTTATATGTATGTAAAATGGAATATGAGGAAATAGAAAAAAGGAAAATGGGTCAACAGTTCTTTTGGCAGTAGGATGTGAATTGTTTTTTTTTGTTGCGAAAGCGTATACCATCCTTCAATTCTTGCACTTGGAAGCAATATTTGCTGATTGCAGGTATGTTTGTGAGTTCACATCCTCACTTGTGTAAGAATGTCAGCAGCGAATGGAAGAGCTGTATCGATGAGAGCTGGCTACCAACATTCAGACATTCATGAGCCAACTCATGCTAATTGTATCCTTATAAATTTTGGGGTATTTCATAATGTTTACACATGCTAATTCTAAACACAACAATTCGGTCGTTCTAGACCTATCCATGTTAAATTGTGCTTAAGCAGGCAAAAATAATATATGGAAATTATACTGTTTATTTTTTTTACATCAAGACAATATTTATGTCATCTGAAAAAAGACAATATTTGTGTCAACTGTCAATGGGCAGATATGGAGACGCTTATATGGGCTATATGGCCTGCTACAACATTGGACGGTCCACTTCCAGTCTCTTCTCTAGCCATCAAACGGAACTAAACTGGGCTGCTCTATCAACTGAGGTCCAGGATGCGTTCGGGAGTAGCAGCTTGGGGACTACCTCCTCCTCCTCCCCGAGAAAAACAATATTCGGGAGTACATTATCGGCTTAAAAACTTAAAAATAAATCAAAAATAAATCAATATGATTTTTAAGTAATTTTTACAGAAAATATTTTTAAAAATGTATCGCAAAAACGTACGGACGAAAAACGAGAGAATATAAGTTGGAAAAGAGTCGCGCTGAACTCAGCCTTGACGTGTTTTTATTAATTGCTAAATGATGTTTTTATTTTTTAAAAAAGTTGCTTTAAAACTTGTATTAATCTATTTTTATAGTTTTTATAAGTAATATTTGATTAGTCATGCACAATGAACCATTTCGTTTTACATGCAAAATTTCCACCTTCTACCTCGAACATACCTACCGATCCATCCACATCTCGTATATTTGTCGAGCTAGACAAGTTGGACATCATCATACTTCGAAAAGAAAGAGGAAAGGAGATCCCAGTGACAAAAGCGAAAAGGGTTTCTGATCAACACTACATTTCACCCAAAACCCACCTATATACTCCACTCCATACAGTTTCATCATCGATCAGCAGCTACCTAGCTATAGCCTCTAGCTACCTAGCTAGCTACTCGATCGAATTCCAGCCGCTGCTACAGCGTCTCATGATGGATGCAATGTACTGCTCCTTTCTCCTAAATTTAAAAGATTGTTGTTAGATGAAATAGTACTGAAATCCAACCGAACTTTCTTATATTTTGGGATGGATATACTCTCTGTCAAAAAATACAATCCAAAGAATGTATTTGTCTAAATATACTCTCAGAATTAAAAAAATTTTAGGATGGAATGATTACACGGTACGTCCACTCACGGTCAGAGAAATCATTTATAGTCCCAGTTTACAACCCATTTTAGTCTTGGGTTGCAAACCGAGACCACGAAAGCGGGACTAAAGATGCATATATTTAGTTCTGAATGAAATAACCGAGACTAAAGATAGATCTTTAATCCTGGTACTAAAGATATAGGCGCCAGCAAAAGATCTTTGTGTTTTTTTTTCACTGTTTCTTGCTGCCACTGCTCCCGACATCTGACAAATTGATATAGGTATATTGACATCCCCACATCACAAATTAACATCCCCAAATGTCATCTAAAGATCTAGGCATATTGACATCCCAAATCGATGCTCCTAGCACCCTCATCTCAAATTGACATCACAAATTAAATGAACATACTATGTTTGACATCATAAATTCACATATCGAAAGAACATACAGATCAAATCCATACTCGAATGAATATCACAAAATTCTCAAAAGAAGAATGAACATCAGTGCTTGCCTCCCACCGGATCTAACGGAGGGAAGGGCTCTACCGTCGCTCGCCACTTCTAGAAAGGACAAGGACAGACAGATCGAGGAAGAGGAGGAGAAAAGGGAGGAGGCACCGCCGCCACCTCCGGCTCTGGGTCGCCGCCATCTCCGAGTCACCACGCCGCAACCACACCTCCGGGACGCCGCCATCTCCAAGTCGTCACGCCGTAGCCACACCTCCGAGCCGCCGGGCCATCGCCATCTCTGAGCTGCTGAGCCGCAACCACCTCCGAGCCGCCAGGCTGCATGCATCTCCGAGTGCCGTCGGGCTGCCGCCATCTCCTCCCCTCCCACCGTCGTCGTGAGAGAGAGAAAGAGCTGGGAGAGGGAGAGGAAGAGAGAGAGCTGAGAGAGGGGGAGAGAGAGGGAGAGGGAGAGGGAGTCGGAGAGATCGATGCAGAGATGTTAAATTAATAAGTGCGTCGTGCGTGGGGATCTGGATATTTTTTTCGAACCGGAACTAAAAATGATCTTTAGTCCCGTTTGATGTTACCGCTGCGTTTTTGAATCGGGACTAAAGATATTTGTTAGTCTCGATTTCTATTGGAACTGGTTTCTATTAAGATTATTATGAATTTTGGTAGATAGATCAAAGATCATTTTTTTTCCGTAGTGACTGACATCTGAGCTGTCTGTACTGCAACTTTCAGAAAAGGCAGAGGCGTTAACGACGACGACATAGTACTAGCCAGTCTCGTCATCGGCGTGTACTAGATCGATCAGATGAGATCAGACCAGATCGATCGTCTGGCCTTTCGCTTTGCATCTTTCACCGTTGGAGAGAACGTCCATGGCGATGAGGACAACAATGTCTTGGGCTATAAGTTGGCTTCTTTCCTTCCTGAATCGATTATTCTCTCCGTGCATGAAATGCAGTGCAATGCAAAGCAAAAGCACTGGTTGGGAAGACACGGGTGTTGGTGGTACATCGCATGGGCTTATTTGGTTGATTATTTGGTACTGTGCGTCCTTGGCTTTTGTCATCTTGTGTTAGCTGGAGTACTAGCTAACTACACCAGAATAATTATTGAAGGGGAGCTAATTAAAGCGATGTTTAATCGATCAGTTCAAAAGTCATGGAAGCTCTCGTACCTCATGTCCTGATCTAAGCTTTTCTCTTCACCTTAAAGACATTGGAAGGCTATCTTTTTTTTTCTCAATTGGTAACTGATTCCTATATATGGAATTGTAGGTGTAAATCATGTGAAAAAATTATGTAATGTTTGAAACGGCACAGCTAGAAAACCCCACAATAGTCCCGGTTCGTAACCCCCTACGAAAGATCGACATCTTTAGTCCCAGATGAAATAAACGGGACCAAAGATGATGGCGCCACGTGGCTGGCTCCGTCATCTTTAGTCTCGATTAGTGTTACCAACCAGAACTAAATGTAATTTTTATTTTTTTAAATTTTGCTCCTGTTACTAGCTTATTTACACACATACATATATATATACATATATATGCAATATGCATATATATGTATAAATATATAACACATATATACATAACACACAATGCAAAATAGTCCACAACAAAATCGAATACAACAAAATCATCACAAATTCACAAAAAACATTTAAAAAATCTACAACAAAATCGTCGAATTCCTCCTCGCGCACCACCATCGGCTCGCCCGTCGCTCCCGCTCGACGCCGCCGTGAGAAGATGGTGTCCCGCCGCCACTATCTCCTTCCCCGCCGTCACGAGAGGGGAGAGGAAGAGAGAGGGGAGAGAGGGAGAGGAAGAGGAGAGGGAGAAAGATCGAAAAATAGCTAAGTGTTGGATCGGTGGAGAAGACGATGCACGCCGTGGATATATATAACCCCTAGATCTTTAGTCTTAGGATGTGGCACCAACCGTGAATAAAGATATATTAGTCCCGGTTGGTGGCACCAACCGGGACTAAAGATCCAATTTTTAGTCCCGGTTGATGGCAACAACCGAGACTAAAGATAATTTTTCGCTATTTTTAATTCATCTTTAGTCTCGATTGGTGGAACCAATCGGAACTAAAAATATTTTTCCGCTATTTCTAATTCATCTTTAGTCCCGGTTGTAGCCATCAACCGAGACTAAATATAATTTCCCGCTATTTCCAATTTTTTTCCTCTTTAGGGTTAATAACTAGAAATTAAATAATTTATTAAATAAAGGTAGGTTTAAAATAATAATAAGTAATAAATTAATATTTAATCAAATAGAGGTAATCCTAAACATTGCATCTCTCTATGTGTTCATCTAGATATTATTTCTCTTTTGCCTCTCTCTATTTTTTTCTTTTCATCTGCTATTGACCAAGACAGAAAAAATTGACTTTTTATTTTTATTTTTTAATATTTTTATTGACTTAGGAGCACACGAGAGGTAACCACAGAAAATTTGAGCCTAAACAAGTGAAAGACGTGGCCGGTGAAAAATTCAGAAGACACACTTAGAATCGAAAAAAAGCTTCCGAGCTCGAAAAAACAATCTTCTAAGTCGGTTTTAGGGAAAATAAAATCGGCGAACGCAGCATATCTATGGAAGAACGCATCCGAAATTTTTTCTGATCGATTTTCATATATGGAATGTCTCGATCGGAGTCTGTATGCGAAAGTTATGGCCGTTTTAAAAACTGACTTCGAGTTATAGGATGAAACGGGAATAATAGACGTAAAACTTGTTACACGCGCACAAACTGGACGTGAGGGGTATGGTTTAAATGTTCTTATCAATATTGTAGATCCCTTCGATTTGTATATTATCACCAAAATAATTTTAAAAAAAATTATAAATTGAGAATCATTAGTTAATAGCAATATGGCGATTTGTAATTACAATATAATGATTAAATTAAAATTCCTTCTATTTTCAATCACTCACCCCATATAACACCACTCCTTTGAAATTACAGATCCTCTCAAATTAATTTTAGGCCATTTGAATCATATAGCAAAATTTGTATATTTTTATTAGGTTCAGTTAAAAAAATAAGCAACTTCACTTTAGTCTCGGTTGGTCTTACCAACTGGAACTAAAGATCATTTAGATTTTTAGTCCAGTTTGTAACACCAATCGGGACTAAAGATGAGATATTTAGTCCTAGTTGATGTTACAAACCGGGACTATAGATGGCCGCCGACCTAATAAAGAATCTAACCGGGACTAAAGATCTCGATTCGTGACACGAACCGGGACTAAAGGTCCTAGAGAGCCCGTGTCTTTTTAAACCGAGACTAAAGATGATCTTTAATCTCAGGTACAATTACAACCGAAACTATTATAGATTTGATAGATCAACTAAAGATCGTTTCTTCAGTGGTGCGGGTGAATATGAAGATTAAGTTAACGCACGTAATACGAGAGAGCTATCATCGCATGATTAATTAAGTTCAATTATTACAAATGTGATAAATCAATATATTCAATGTTTTAAAATAATGTTTTAGAGCTAGTAGTTTAAAAATGTGTTAATGAAAACTGAAGTAAAATCTGAATCTGAATAAAAGACAAATCGATGAAGAGTTAGGCACATCTCACGCATGGCCTTTTTACCTTTGTGTTCCTTTACAACCCCCACCCTCCTCTCAAAACCAAGCAAAAGGGGGGGGGGGTTGGTCTCTTATCTTCAATGCCGCATTTCGGTAAGCAAGTGATTATGAAGTTTTTCAATTTGTTCGGTTGGAAACTTCACAGTATACCCTATGCGTGTGGGTTGAGAATTCAATATTTCATATTTGCTTTGGCTTGTTGCTTTCTCAATTATCATGATTAGTTGTACGCCTCTATGAGTGGAAACTCTAATACTTGTGCATGGCTGTGTATATAGGAATGTAGAGGCCAAGAGTATATGTTCTATCACATTATTAATAAAAGTCTGGTAGAGATTTCTATTACTACATATAAGTTGTACTTGTAGCTTTGATTGCCTTGGTAACATTTAAATAAATCATTTTGATTATATTTAAATTTTAAATTACTATGACTAACTTACAAACTTTAATTTCATCGTGGATTTAGTATCTAGAAGTAAACCAAATAAGAACCTGATCTAATTTGCTTCGAGGAGGAGCAAACTTCCTCATTTACCATAGGCATATTTCTCATATTTTTAAAAAACATTATATATCAAAATTTGTTTTGAAATCGAATAAATTTATTTAAAAAATTATAATAGTTAATACTTAATTAATTATTAAAATGAGTCATCTCGTTTCGCGTGCGGCTGTTCAGCTCAGTCAAACAGTAGAAACAAACTTAGCCTGATGATAAGATACTCATATATTTGGGTGGTCATATTTATGATTAATTAATTTTTTAGTGATAGATAACTTACTTGTTGACGACGTGACACATATGATAATTTTATCCATCTCAGAATATGATAGTATATTTTTGGAAAGTGTTTATAGGAGTAGGGTGTATGCGTACATTCATAAAGAGAAATATGTATACATATAAGCACATGTGTTTGTGCCATGTTTAAAAAAATAAAACAATTTTCATGACATTTTGATTACCAGCAAAGGCTAGAAATGTAATCCATTTTCTTAATTCCATTATTTGTAAAATGAAACTTTTAGTTGTTCCCCAAAAGCTCGGTACTAGTAACTTGAAACCAAGAAATTAAGAGTCTAGTTGGATAGGAGAGTTGGAACCTATTGATGATGGCTTTCAGCTGAAGCTCCCCTCTACCACAATCCTCTCAGAAGCTGAAGCCTTTTTATAAAAAAGCTACTCCCTGTACTATTCAGCTTCCTGGTTAAGCTCCAAGGGAAAAAAAAAACTTCCTAAGCAAGACCCAACCATCTGGAGTTGGATAGATCAGCCGTCCTCTTCTCAATTTGTTACTTTCTTTTTTCTCGCGTAAACAGCAAGCGTCAACGGCATTGAAGCCCCAAAATAAAATCATTTGCAGTTTGATTAGTAGGTTTTTAGGTGGACTAATCGGAGGTACTCACAATGTGCTTGGGGGAATCTTTTGCAATTATCCCCTTGTTGACCCCATCAACGTCATCCGTGGACCCAAGAGTTTAATACCGTTAATATCATCCACACCGGATGAGTCCGAATCTGGCTAGAAATTGCTAGAGCTACGTGCTATATATCCAGCAGCCATTATTAACTGCTACAAAATGAACACGCCGCTGCTAAAAAAAGCCAGTGTATAGCCTTTTAAAAAAATACACATTTAACATAGTAATATTTCAAACTTTTTTTTATGATTTTAGTATCGACTTGCTTAGATTTGGCGTAAGACTTCATGTATGGATCCAACACCGGCATCCACATGATTAGAGAGAGTTTATCCAGTGAGAGGGCGCAGGTTGTCTGCTAATTTCGCGAATTTTGGCACGAAAGCCGTGAAATTCGGTGGTTTTGCGGGGTGCGGCACGGCAGCCCCGGTTTCGTTCAAATAATTTCGTGAAAATTCAAAAAATTTAAAAAAATCATTTTAACACAAAATATATATATATTTTATAAAAAATATAAATTTCGTGATGTTTGTCGCGAAAACCGCGGTATACGGCGCGGTTTTCGCGAAAATCCGCACGACGCGGATTTTGATTTAGTTCAAATTTAAATTACGGTTTTCACGGTTTTTCCGGTTGCGGATTTCGCGCGGTTTTCGCGGTTTTGCGCGGTTTTCGCGCGGTTTTCACGGTTTTCGCGTGGTTTTCGCGTACGCACGAAATCGTTCAAATTCAAATTTTTACTTTCATTACCGCGCCATTACCGCCGGCTTTCGCGACGCTTCGCGCTGCAAACCCGACACCGAGCCTCGACCTGTCGCCGCCACGGCGTCGGCATATAGCCGCCGGCATTGCAAACCCCGACACCGAGCCCTCCGATCCCGTGGTAACGCTGCTCATCAGTTCGTCTGCTCCTTTTGGGATCGTAGATATTGAATTAGATGAACGTTTTATTATTATTATTTTTCCTTTTTTCTATTCTGTTCTTCTAAATACCCCTCCATCTCGTAATAATTTTTTTTGCTTCTTACGTTTGTTCTAAAATAATAAATTTATTTTTATAGTAAATCATTATATCAAAATTTATAAAAGTTAACTGGATTGAGAGTAGATGAAAAGTGAAAAATAATTATATTGAGATTTGATAAACTAGTGGTATTTTATTACTGATAGGATTGATGAAACAGAAATTTATTTTGGGATAGAAATAGTATCTTACTTTCAAAAGGATCTTTTAATAAAATTTATTTTTGTGTTTGTTAAAGGTCGGGACGAATCAATTAGGATAGTAATATATCATGGTCAATAGCTTTTTTGGTGAGGTTAGATTACTTATGCTATTAAGGGAAAATAGAGAAAATATATGTTTTATCAGAATTATAGTGTTTTCATAAAAACTGAAAGATCTGTATATTATTTATTTTGTAGCATAAGAAGAAAATACATATATTTAAAAGATGTTATCATGATTACAAAGTTTGATTCAGTCTTAGAAAAGAGTAAATTGTTTTTGTCATTTAGTTTTTCTATTTATTATATTTATTTTCTCACAGGATATGTGGTCACGATACTTGCCTCGAATAATTTGCAAACAATTTTAAAAAAATATTTCTCCATCTTTTTAGTTTTTTGTTTTTCTCTCTTCTTTACGTGTTTGCACTGGTCCGGTCTTAGGTTGTGGTGTCGTGTGGCCCAGATACGCACATGGAGTGGCTTTTTTTTTTCCAATTTACCGTCGAAATTTCTGGCCTTGTCGGATTGGATGTGATGTCTGGATATTAATTTGAAAAAATAAATATAAATTAATTATAAAAATAATTATAAAATCGGTGACTAATTCGTGCTGATGAATCTATTAAATTTAATTAATTCACGATTAACAAATGGTTCTGTAGCATTGTATCGTCAAAATCATGACATAATTAATCTTATTAATTTTTTTGTCAATTAATCATTAATTATAAAATAAGTTTTATAAATAATTTATATTTAATATTTTAAAATAATATCTAAGTATTCAATGTGACTGAACTTGAAAAATTATCCAAACAACACCTTACTCTTCCCTCTTTAGGACCTCTTGTATTTTGCCACATGTTGCTCAACTAAAAGATGGTGCGGGCAGCCAATCCGTTGGCACGAAACCAGGCGACATGAGATAGATAAATTGCATAGATAGATTGTGAAGGAGAAAGTTATTTTGGGAAGCCTCTGGAATATGGATGTTGTGCCTTTTCTTTGCTTCTGGATATTTTTCTCTTATGGATATTCTCTACATTTATCTCAAAGATACTAGATAATTAGGAAGCCTGAAATTGGATGTTATGACTTTTTTTTATTTTGACTATTTTTTCTATGGATATTTTTTAGATTTATCTCAAAATTTAACAACGTGATCCAATAAAATAGCTCGAGAGACGAGCCAGCTTTAGAAAGGTAGATATACCGCTGTGTTGGAGGTGGCTATGGTGTGAAAATTCTATCCGCCCGTTTTTATGTGTCCTCTGGAATGTATTTTAAATTTTTTTCAGGAATCTAATCGATTACAGTGTTTTAAAAGGAGCTCTGAACTAAAATTTCAGATGCTTAAAAGTTTGTAAATTTTCTGCCACCTAAAATTATGCATGGCTAAGCTTAAAGTTACAGTTGTATGCAATGTGCAATTTTAGTTTATTTTATCTATAATTTGTTGTTATATATGGTTAGACTTTACTTTTATCGAAGTTTGAATGTTTTTCATGTAATTTTCTAAAAAAACAAATCATGAATTGTAGTTTATTTCATATTTAGGTTAGAACAACGTTTTATCAAAGAAAGAAAGAAGTAACATTGTTTGAATAAGTAATAATGGAGTAATAAGAACTGTTGGATGAAATATTCATCCAATGGATGAGATAAATGAATCGAAAATTTTATACATCCAAAATCTACGAAGCTCCCTAGTTTTTATTTTGTGTGCTAACATTTTATTTTTGCAGGAAAGCTGCTCATATTTATCAACCTTTTGGTTCTAAGGGATCTGAACAATTTTAGCATCAAACCCAAAACACTATCTTGTTTGGCAACACAATTTTTAGCTTGATGTTTACACAATTACCTGCTTGAAATGCCAACTTTCGACTAAAAAGATTATAGAAATTCAACTCAAAAAAATCTAAAGTGTTTCAAAGTTTTAACAAAGGTTGCCGATTTAATAAGGCATTCCACCTTGCCTCATAGCATGGCCATGTTGCTTGTCAGCTTAGTGGCTCCTGTTTGTGGCTTCATTGAAGTCCATTGAGCTTTTGAGTATTGACGATGTATGCTTGTTAATCTTGCTGAATATGTATAGGTGTGTGTATATATATACGTCAATAAAAAACAAATCTTGGCTACTTACCTGACGAGTATAAATGTATGTCCATTTTATAGCTAGTGGCTTGTTTGGATCAGGTGACTAAAAATTAGCCCGTATCACATCGAATATTTGGACATCAATTTAAAAAACTAAACAACTAAACGTAAACTAATTATAAAAATAATTACAGAATCGGAGCCTAATTCGCGAGACGAATCCATTAAGCCTAATTAATTCACAATTAACAAATGTTTACGGTAGCATCAAATCATTCTCATTAGATTCGTCTCGTGAATTAGCCGCTGATTATATGAATAGAGTTGCTAAATAGTTTATATTTAATATTTTAAAATAATATAGTCCTAGGATTAGTTTTTTCTTGTGACAGAGCGAGTAATTTGGTAGCATGGATCCATCTTGATTCTCTGGTGTCCACCACTGTTGCTTGTGATCGGGTGATGTTTGCAGGATAACAACTGGAACAGTGAGGGGGCAGAGACTGGTGAGGCATCACCGCAGCAGGGAGATGTTGCCAGTGGTGAGTCAACAGCTCACATGAGCTTTACTTAGGACACGTACGCCCTTCGCTACGAATATAACACAACCTAAGCTTGTTTAGGAGGTAAAATCTTTACTACACAAACACCTTTTTAGAGCTGGTTTGATTAATTATAACAAAAATAGGATTGGAGGAGGGTTGAAGGAGTAGTGAAATAAATCCCCTTTTAAATACTTCTTAATCTCATATGTGGAGGAATTAACTGAACACTCATGAATAATATTAATTCATCAGTAAGGATGAACTTCTATTTTGCATAATGTTTCTGCAATTGCCTTTATATTAACTTCCTCTGCTACAAATATAAAAATATAAATATTCTCTCCTTTTTTTTATATAACTGTAACACGGATTCTCCTATTCCAAACTTTCATTCATGTAGGTGCGCGATGAGCAGGGCTTACCACGCTGGGTTGGGTGTGGGGTCCCCTTGTCATTGCCTGGTGAAAGGCAGTAAGAAAAATACGGGTATGCACGGTAGTCATCCACGCGGTGTTGGTAGGTTGGTTTTCCACACCATTTGTCATAACCAAACATGGCGGATGCGACCAGTCTCTGCCTGTGCTTCCATGCTTTCTCTTCTGTTCTAGGATACATAACTATTCCATCAGGCTTAAATGAAAGAATGTTTAGGTTCGAGGCTAGGTTAGGAGGCTGTGTTCCGTCTCCTCCAAGGGACACGTCCCGAGAGTTTTCTACTTCTTGATCCCATGCAACCCTAACCAAAGATGATGAGTCGGTTAAGAGGACACATGTCTGTTGTGGTTTCTAGGTTATCGATAATTGTTATATTTTGAGGAAAAAAAGTGTATATTAAAAAACATATTACAAGATCTAAAATTTACATCAAGACTATTTCTAAATAGAAACTTTTGCATCGGACTTAACTAGGAATGCAGAGTTCAAATATTCTTTTTGATAAAGGAGATTGAGTTACAAGCTGTTTTCCTTGTTAAAAAATTTTCCAAGTATTTGCAAATTGATTATTGTAAAAACCATTATCAAAGTTCATAAAGCTAATAGTGTCAATTACTGAAAATGCAAAGAGTAATAAAAACAATTTATAAGAAACACGTGTGTCATTTCATTCTCCTCCTCTTCTCTCTTCCTACGTCGAGAGAGAGCGCGCGCACGGACGACTTTCATATAGGTCCTTAAACTGCATGTTCATTTCAGCTTCCTCATCAAATTTATTTACTCCATGTCACTATACATTTCTTTAAAAAAAAACTCAAACTCTATTCCACTATTTTGCACTACATATTATTTTCCTATATTGTTATGCTTATTTTTTTTTAAAAAAAATAAAATATTTAAATGTTGTTTGACATTTTCTAATGGTATTGTAGTCCTTCCAGCCCCTTCTATTTAGAAGTTTAGAGGCTAAAAGACAAAATAGAGACTAATGCTTTTAGTCTCGAACCAAACATACCCTTAATTTCTTCCTATAATCAAGAATGACAATAATTCAGCAAAACAATCTACTACTCCTCCTGCTTCAAACGGGCAGCAGTGCGCACACACAAAAACTGACAGGGCTGCATCAAAAAGCGAGTAGAATTTTGTAGGGGAGCGGTGCGGTGACATGATAACATGATGGGGGTAGTACCGATGCAATAGTGGTACGTACAACCCCTCCTTTTGTTTCCATCTTTTTGTTCTTTTGAGGTGCCCAAAATATGTCGTGGTACAGTACACACATGCCACCACCGTTCACGGGCTCGCGCTCGCCTGCAGCCAAATCTCTCTAATCTGTCCATGCATTTTGGCAATGCAAGCCCAAGCCGGTGAGGTGAGAAGCCTTTTTTTCTTTTTCTTTTTTGATGGCCGTTTCTTCACTCACTTTGGTTGTTACTTGTTACTCCTTTTACCTTACCATTAGTAATCCAACAATGTTTTGTGTTTATTTAGCCACTGACATGAAGCTCTAGCATTACCATTTTTAAGGCCGGTTATATCAGTATATATGTGTATGTTTGATTGTTAATTTGCACCATCCTAACCTGACTCGTACAGACTGATATGGGCCTGTTCAATTATAGTACTTCTATTCTTGGGATGAAAAGTTAATTAGAAGCACTTGACCGGAACATGCGTGTATTAATAACGATAACTAACATAAATATGCTCAAAGGTACTCCTAAGTAATTAACAACACCCCCACGAAATCAGTATCTTTTATTTATCTCATACCTTTTCATTTGACATTTTAATTGGAATTTTTAAGCCTGATGAGTTTTTTACATATATAAAAGAGAAAAGTTGTGGCATCAGGTGGTCAAGTGTATAAGAAACTGGTCCCAACTCAGATGCTTTTGGATGTACTATATTGAGATCCTCGTTTAACCACGAACCAATCCACTGTTCCATATATCTGACATACTGTATCTTTATACATACTACCATATACTAACAAAATGTTCGTACGTTGCAATGGGACGACACTGCAGAGAGAGAAGTAGGCGGAGGACGAATGTCCAGACGGCGACATGGGAGCTCCGAGCGGTGACGGGAGGAAGGGCCGCAAGCATAGCACGATGCACCGCGCGGATAGGGACAAAAGAGAGGGACACAAGAGATCTTTTTTTATCCAAGCCCTCCCTTTCTTTTCAACATTAGGACTATGAGTTAATTTTATAAACACTTAAGAGTTTTTAAAATAACCCTTTTTCTTTAACTGTTTTTAAATAGCCGGACGGATTGTGGGTTAATTTCGGAAAACTCAAGGGTTTTACGCCAAAATAGTCGAGCAAAATAAAATTTGAATAAAAACAGCTACTTTGTTTTATAAATAGTTATTGATATAGATAATAGTTTTAGCCACAGACAAACCATGTAAAGGTTTTAGTAGCCCATAAGATTAAAAATGCTAATATATACGTATGTGGTAGCTAAATTTTTATTCCAAGCTATATTTTTCAATCCTCACATGATTATTACATAAATAAATATATATGAAACCTGGTATAGAGCTACAAGAAGATAATAAATCACCCCTCTCTATTAGCATCCCAAACAACAATCCATATCTACAAACCACACACGGCACAATACCTGAAAACATATCTCAAAATAAACTATAAAGCTTTTGTTAAATATATACGAAGAAAAAAAGTCTCCGGAACAAATTAGCAACCGTCAAAAAGAAAAGACAACAAAAAACTGGTTGATCATTGAAACATCATCACTTTTTATTAATAAAGTATGACTATATCAACTAAAATCAAGTTTAATAGTAGAGCTTACTACTTTCGTAAAGCGTATGCATATTTAATATACTGACACGTCAGCTCATAAAGTGAGAGAGAAGGGGTTTTGACACTCATAAAGTGATGGAGAAAGGGTTTCATGATAAAACTATGTATACACGGTTGACTATGGAATACGATGAAACTAGCACTAGAGACTTATCTAGAGAGTTTTATCTTATATCACGTCCAATCACATGCTTTGTAATTAAATGGTATGTACAGCTTATGAAACCGCGAAATAAAACTTGTTATTGGAAGATAGTGTTTTTTATCCATTTATTTTTGACATGTTACGCTTGAAAACTATGAGATGGATCTCTCTACCGGAAATAACCTAATTAAACTGTAGAGCTAATATGTATAATAGGTTAGCTTAATTTTTTTCCTATATCTTCATTAATTCAATGCATATTTTTAAGTACGTCTAGAGCCAACTCTCGCATAAAAGTTAACACTTCCCAATTTTCTTTATCTCTTTTTCAGAAAATATATAGCTTGCTAATAGCTCATATTATTATTGCTTTAACAAACAGTGGGTCCTATTGTTTGGCTTATTCTTATTCTTATGCTTATAAGTCAATATTTGAATTTTAAAAACTAATTTTGAGTTTATTTTTTGTTTTTCATTGTAGTTTTTTTAGTCGTTAAATACTCATAAATAATTTTTTATTTGTTAATAAATAATTCAAATAAGCATACGAATAAACGAAACAATCAGCCTGCCTATTTTCTACCGCACTTTAGTGTAAAAAACCCACCAAATCTGACCTTAAAAAAAGCGAGTACACGACGCCAGCCCTCATCCCTACCGACGCTACCGTCCATTCCCCGATCGGACGGCCACAAAACCCCCGTCCCCAAAAAAAAAAAACCGGATCCGCATTTCCCACGAGGGAAGGGAGAGAGAAATCGATGAGACCAAGCAAGCGAAGGCAGTGGAAGAAGCAAAGCGGAAAAATTTCGCAAAGCGCACACGCCCATTCGCACACGACACGAGACGAGGCGACGCAGCGATCGAGCAGAGCAGCGCACAGTAGCAGCAGCATCAGCAGCAGCGCGAGCGAGGGACTGACCCCTACTCAGCCGCCGCCGCTCGCCGCTCGCCGCGACTCCTTCCTCTCCGGCCGCCGCCGCCGCCGCTGATAGGGCGCGGGGACGCCGCCGTCGCTTGGGCGCGCGCTCGATCTGTGAGGAAAAAGCGGAGGAGCGGCCTCCTTTCTTGTTGCCCGGAGATCCGCCCGGGGGCGGCGGCATTCCTTCGCCTGGTAAACCCTAGACTCCCCCTTAGATTCGGGTTCCCCTTGCCTCGCGCCGCGAAGAATCGGGCCTTTACTGCGGCGGGGGTTCCGCTTGCGTGGGCAGCCGGTGTGGGGGTGGGGGTGTTCGTGCGCCGACGCCTGTAGAGGGGCAGGGGAATTTGGGCGTGGTCGGAGTTCGCCTCCCCTGCGTGCTTGGGATCTGGGAGATTGTAGATTTCTCTCTTCTTCTTTTTTTAGGTTAAGCGAACTGGTACTATTTGGCATTGCTGTTGACCAGTTAGGTCTTATGCAGGGTGCCTTTTTGGGAAATATGGGCGGAATGTATTACATAAGATTGTGTGGAAGGATTTCTGCGCTTTTTCATTATTTTTTGGGAATGATATTAGTTTTGTGATATTGGTAATGATGCGTTTCAGGTATTCTAGTGCCTTCTTGGCTAGAAATTTTGGGTATATTACAGTGAAGATGTGACTCTACTACTAGCTTGTCCTTTTTTGGGTGGGTTTGAGTATTTAGCCATTCACATATAATTTTTGTTTTGACCATTATTGTAGTACCACGTTTTGTTTATTTTTGAGATTATAAAGTAGGATAGTGTATGGTATAGCTCCAGCCTATGTGCTTGTAAGCTCATGCCGTCATTCTGAAGCTACCATAAAACTTTGAGCCAGCTTTGCACACTGGAAACTCCCGTCAATCTGAAGCGTGAGAGATCGATCTTCTAATGCATATAAATGAGGCCCCGATAGCTAGTTTGTCGAGAAGCTTAATGTTCTTAGCCCCTAAATCTTTGAATGGTTTATATTATCATTGTCATTTTCCACTTTGGTGATAGTGCAAAGTGGAAGCTCTAAACTTAATTTTTGTTATGCTGCTTCCTTAGGTCAATCAGCAGTCTGGAATGATTTTTCAAGCTGAAGCAGAGAAATATCGAAGTTGGATGATAATATTCTGTTAGGGACATGCTCCAACCAAGGGAATCTGATGTGCCTGTACTCTTTGTTGTATTTATTGTACTTCCGGTGATAGCTTATTTTCTTCTGGGAAGATGGCATGATGCTGTAAATAAGAAGGCAAGGGTAAGTGTGCTGGCCCAGCGAGCTGCAGAAGAAACCTTCAAGGTGGAAACAATGGCGACTCCAGATGTTATATTGCCAGGACCTTCTTTAAGACCCATGCCTTATTTAAGGTCTGCATCTTCTGCAAGACCTGAATACCATGAGTGTGCTACTTGCCATGGACCTGCTAAGACTCGCTGCTCCAGATGCAAGTCTGTTAGATACTGGTACGATTCTTTGTTTCTCTTCTCCATCATGTGCAGTCTATTCATTATAATCAGTTTTATACTAAATAAGATGTACCCCTCACATGCTTTTGAAAATCAAAAATCTTATCTAGTCTTTCTTCTTTAGCTTGGCCTGTTTGTTCCTTTGACATAGCAATGCCAATCATTCTACTGAAAAATGGTAACTATTACTTTTTTATGTGCTTAATAGTACCTACTAGGTATTTGAAAGTGGTACTTTTACTGTATATGACTATGGCAATTCTGATGACCTTAACAGCTGGTATTTGAAAAATGCTAAATTCAGTATTTGTCACTCCTCAAGTTGCCCTTGCACCACATCTCTCTCTATCATGTAGCCTACCTGATTGTGTTAATTAATGTACATGTTATGACTTCTGATGTTCAACAGCTCTGGAAAGTGCCAAATAATTCACTGGAGACAAGGTCATAAGCAAACATGCCAGCAATGGAATGGTTTTGGTACTAGCAGCTCTGGTGGACTACCTCCTACTGAGAATAGTGAACAGATGCCATTCTTAAGTAACCTGAACTCACCTCTTCGAGGGAGCGATGTTCATCTGCATGACATGGATTTTGATACCATGTCAGAGCCATCCTTTGTGACAACAGATAGCCATAATCTTGATACTGGCCCATTTCTGTCAGACAGAAGCAACATGAATAAACCAAACCAATTTCTACATACAAGTGAAAATGGTGCTGCCATGGGATCTTATGAGAAGAACGATTATAGTATTGAAGGAGAAGTCCCTTCTTCTGACATTCTGTCAGGAAATAAGGTAGCTTTGCCAAGCTCTTACTTACAAATTTCTTCCACAAAATTTGTTTTAAGTAACCCAATCCTTTATATTATCTTTTCAGGGTTCAAATAACAGTTCTGGTTCAGGTGAAAACAGTGGCAACCGTGATGTAATTTATCCTCTCAACAGTGTGGTACATCAACCCAATAATTATGCCCCTGAAATAAGAAAGCGGCCCAAAGCAAGCATCACGGTTTATGAACCTGATAAGGGTGTGTATTTAACTTCTGATATGATCAGTTCTGGTGAGGGGCCATATGCTTCTGCTGCAGAGTCACTACAAAGAAGTAACTCATCTGGAAAAATTACCGGAAAAGGAAACATGATACATAAGAAACCACCATACCCATCTGGTAAAGTGTCGTCATCACAAAAATCACAGGAGAAGGTGTTGACATCACATCAATATGATGGCCATGAAAAGAATCCCCACAACAAAAACGAGCAAAGTTAGTGCATAATTTCTTTATTGGATAAAATGGGCTTGCTTTGTCATATGGTTCTCTCATTTATCTGATATATTTACTACATTCGCAGGATCTACCAAAACAGTTGTTTCAACAAGCAACAATTTGCAAGGATGCAATGGCATCTCAAAAGTAGGAGCATCAAAGGTTGAAGCTTTGAAGAAGCCCTCAAAATTTCTCAAAACCAGTCTGGTGGGTTTGATCAATGATAACAAGAGGAGTAAGGTTTGAATCATCCATGATATATCTTGAGTTATGGTATTTCACAGTTTCTGTATCAAAAGGCTGAGGGCATTATTTCTAAATTGACACTTCAGGTACTCTTCCCGTATGAAGATCTTGTTAAGTTTTTTCAGTATGAAGTACGGGGGATCTCACCTAGAGGCCTTTTCAATTGTGGAAATAGGTACTTAACGTTGTTCATTAAGTGTTCATTGTAATGAGTTCTGCAAATAGCAGAACGTAACAATCTTAACAGAAAATATGACTGCTGTTTCTTCCATTCTCATTTATGTGCTCTAAACAATTGTTTGGTCATATGTCACTATGTGATTGTTATTGCTCCTTTTTTCTTTTTTTTTTGCAGTTGCTATGCAAATGCTGTTCTACAATGTCTCATGTGCACAAAACCCCTGATGATCTATCTGCTTCTGAGATTGCATTCCAAAGACTGTAATACCAAAACTCAAGCCCCCACCCTCCTCCTTGATGCAGTTGTGAAATCTCTCATCATCTCTGATTTCTTTGACGTCGATTGCTTTATTCTTTTAGGTTGCTCAAAGAATTGGTGCCTTATGTGTGAACTTGAGCAATATGCTTCAACTTTGCGTGAAAGTGGCGGACCCGTCTCTCCAAGTAGAATCCTTTCTAATCTGAGGACTATTGGATGTCGCTTGGGTGGTGGAAGTCAAGAAGATGCTCATGAATTTTTAAGGTGCTGTAACTGTTACATGCTACTTCTAGTTTTCGTTTGTGATTGCTTGCTATCTTTTTTAGGTTGTTCTAGTGATAAGATAACTTCATTACAAGTGGGAGTAATGCTTTGGAAACACTGCCAAAACATTTATTCCACATTATTGCTTGATCACCATCAAAATTTATTGAAATATTTCCCCGTGTAAGAGAAGCAATATTTTCGTACACCTAGCTCCTGACCTATCCTGGAGCTAAAAGGAATCGTTGCTTTATTTTGTGTATGCAAAATAAAAGGTGCAACAAACGCAAAGAACCATGACCAGGAGGGTTTCCTTTTTCTTATTTGAACATGGCCAGTCAGAAGTTGATGAAATTTCTCGACTTCCTTGAAAATTGATCTAAAACATTCTAAATCTGTTTTTCTTATGGCCTATTTTGCTTCTGATGATTATACCTTTTTAAAAAAGAAAGATTATATCTATTGTGGACTTGTGGTACTTTAGAATAACTACCTAGTTATTGTTTGCCACAGAAATGTTTTTTGGGCATGGTAATGTGGGATTGAGAGATGTGGTCACTGATGCAAGTACAATCATTTACTGTTTCTTGCTGTAGCAAAAAAAAATCCATAATAGTATGTGCAAAGGAACTTCATCTATTGATATTGTTGCTCATTTACACACACACACTGGTGTGCTTCAGTTGAAATTTTGTGAAATTCACATATTTGTAGTCTTCTTTGATTGGACATTTATTAAGGGGTGCACTCATGGGTGTGTGCATGTGTGTGTGTCTTCTATGTAACAGGGGAGAAAAAAAAAGAAAAAGAATGTTGTCCAAGTGAATAATGGAATTACTGTCTCCCATTAGGCCGTAACCTGGAACTGTAATGCACTAATGTATCTGAATATTTGAGTTTTAATCATGCTCTGTTATGTTCACGCTCCATGAAATAGATTAATGAAAAAGGGAAATTATAATTGAAGTATTTGGAATCTGAAAAGAGTTCCATTATTTGTGACCATGCACTCACATTATGCTTGATGTGCTTCAATTTGAAAACTACCAGGCATCTTGTGATGTCTATGCAAGGGGCATGCCTGGATGGACTTGGTGGTGAGAAGCAGGTAGAAGCAAGCTTGCAGGAAACTACACTGATACAGCAGATGTTTGGTGGCCGTCTTAAATCTAAGGTAACTTAATAAATTGCTGACTTCTCATGTGTAATTTTGAAGATAGCTGCTAATTTGTTTAGTGTCGTACAGTTTGTTATCCTGTGTAATTGCTGTGATTATGTTTTCCGCACTTGTAAAAAGATGCAGTTTTGTCACTTAAGATTTCTCCTCTTCATGCCAATTATCCTACTAGTTGGCCATTTATTGTGTTTTTCTATGCTAACTGATTTAGTTAATGAAACTAGGTTAAGTGCCTCAGATGCTACCATGAATCTGAAAGATACGAGAATATAATGGATCTTACTTTGGAGATTCATGGTTGGGTGGAGTCCTTGCAAGATGCTTTGACACAATTCACTGCCCCTGAAGATTTGGATGGAGAAAATATGTATAAATGTGGAAGGTACTGTTGCAACTAATATATTAACCCATCATTTCGATTGGATTACATCATCACAACATATTGAACTTATCTTTTAATTCTCTTAATGCAGGTGTTCTGCTTATGTCAAAGCTAGGAAACAATTAAGTGTGCATGAGGTGCCAAATATATTAACTGTAGTTCTTAAAAGATTCCGGGTACTATTTGATTTCACTCAATATTGATAAATTCCCAGTAATTGCTTGTACCAGGTCTACTGTTTAGCTAGATGTTGGAAGCATTTACTTGCACATTTATGCAGTACTGTAGTTTACATGAGATATTTACCTAACTAGTATTTGAGAATGTCCAGTTAAAATGACTAATTCTTATTATATGATGTAAGCACATTTCCGGAAAAACTGAAGCATACAATTCGTTGGCTGGATCACTTGTTATATGAATTACATTTGCCTATTTAGCTACTCTGAAGACACACTGTTGCATGATTTTCCTGTCTATATGATGAAATTAAGTGAATATTTTCTTGCTCCAGACAGGGAAGTACGGCAAGATCAACAAATGTGTTACTTTTCCTGATATGTTGGACATGGTTCCTTTTGTGACTGGAGCTGGTGATAACCCTCCTCTTTACTTCTTGTATGCCGTGGTTGTACATGTGGATACAGAAAATGCATCATTCTCTGGACATTACATATCATATGTCAAAGATATGCAGGGCACATGGTTGAGAATTGATGATTCAGAGGTATGTGCTACAAAAATGTGAAGAAATGCGGTTCTGATGAATTTCCTTAATTTAAATTAAGAACCTGTGTAGGTGCTGCTTTAAGAAGTTACTTAGGACACTGTAGAACCACATAGGTCTAGATTTATTATAGTATCATGAGATTAACTTTCCAGTGGACCATAATATACTCTGTTTCTCCTAATGCAGTTATGGTGTTAAACTTACTGTTTTTGTGTATGGAATTTCACTATATATTCAATTATGTTTGCGGATGTCCTTTTAATTTTCAAGTTTCAGTTTTTATCCATCCATATATCTATATAATAATTACTCCCTCCAGTCACAAAAGGACACTGTTTTTGACTGTTCAAAATTAAACAATACATAACTTTGACTACTTAATTATGCTGCATAAATCTTAAAAAGTTGAAGTGTGATATTGTGAAAAGTATGAAGAACTTGAGTACACCACTTTCATATACTCAAAACCTACATCTTAAACGATAATTATGGTCAAATTTAACTTGTGTTGACCGTACCTATCCTAGAAAATGACATTCTTCTATGACTGGAGGGAGTATTTGTATAAAGAACAAATGTTCTATCATATCCTGTGTTTTTTAAAGAACCATTTGAAAGTATAATGTGCTCACAAATTATGCTTTATGGGTCCAAATTATCTTACTGTATGGGATAAGGACAGGCAACTTTCAATTTCTAGGAGTTCAATGACTATAAATTTCAACACCAGTACATTGTTATTAAAATATGTGACAGATGTACTACTACTAGTCTATTTGATACAACTAGATTGGTAAAAATGCGCTATTAGGATCTTGGACTATTATAATATATGATTGCTCAGTACGATCCTATGGGAGCATCTTTTATTCAACCGAAAATTCTGATCGTATTAGGATCTTGGACTATAGTATACTATCAGTGCTTTGTGTTGAGAATTTCATGTCTTTTTAGCATGTGATGTCATGTTTCTTAGGAGGCTGCTATATGCGTATTTAAAAAAAAAAAACTGAAAATCAAATGAGCTGATATGACAATTTGGATGTAATATGTAGGTCCAGGCTGTTTCACTGAATCAAGTTATGTCAGAAGGTGCATATATGCTGTTCTACATGAGGTACATACGATTGTGATATCTGTGGTATCTATATTATCAGATAAAATTGTTCTTTGCCTGCAGCGATCTCATATTTATGTAACCATCAGATCTTTTCCTCGTCCGCCGAAGATTTACATTGAGAATGGCCTAACATCAGTTCCAACATGTTCAAAGCGCCATTCATCAAAATCCTCCAAGGGTTCTAAGCAAGACCTGAATCATACTGAGTCACTCTTTGCTTCCAGTGATCAAACCTACGGAATATACGATTTTAGACCAGACAGTGACGGCTATATGCAAGATCAGCATGCTGCTTTGAGAACCAGAAATTTCTATCATACCGATGATGCTTTTGCAGACTCGATTAGCACAGACTTCTCGGATGCTACATCAAGCGAATGGTCACTGTTTACCAGCTCTGATGAATCCTCATTTACGACTGAAAGCACTAGAGATTCATTCAGTGTTGTGGATTATGGTGACAATGCTGGCCTTGATCCAATTTCCTCTATATTTGGGCCTTATTATGCTCAAGACCATCCTCCTGGCAGTTTCGCCTCGTGTACAAGGTTGTCACCTTCCAATCCACAAACAAGGTACTTCCAAGAGAACACAGGCTTTGTCTCAGATTCTTCCATGCCGGCTCACCTGCACGGCAATGTACATAGAGGAAGGTATCCAGACAGGGCCTGTGCTTCTTCAGCTGAACCTCCTGCTTCAGCAAATCCGCGAAGCGTATATGGTAGGTATGGCCTTAGTAGAGAAGGTTTTGTTCAAACATCTGGATTTTGTCAAATGTAATTGTCTACATTTCATAGTTTTAGCTGGAGTTTGGCAGCTGTGGTTACCACTGCCATTAAATACCGCCTCATGTTCTTTTATTTCAGATGAGGCATATTTAATTTTAGCTGCATATCCTAGGTTAGTTGAGTGACTCAATGTAGCAGGGTAATTAGATTTGTCTAGGTGCCTAGCATTTCAGGAGATATATGTTAGAACACAGTGACAGGCTTTGTGTCATCCATTGTTCAACCAAAAGCCAGTCTTATCATTTATCTAGTTGCTCAAAATTGTACCAAAGAGCTCACTTCTGTTTGCTTTCATATTCTTAACCCTCGAGCTCTGAAAGGAGGGATTCCAGCACTAGAACTTCAGGGGAATATATGAAACTCTCTTAAGTAGAACGATTAACGATTGTTCCAATTTTCATGAGAATCAGATTGCTGCTGCCTTTTGTAATTTCCACCAGGCAATTGCATCCTCGCTTGCGATGTGATCAATCTTGATACACCAAAGTTTATTATTTTTTCTGGAGCCCAAACCATCACAAGCCCAAACCAGCAAAGCCTGGGCCAAAAGCCCAACCAAGACTAAACACTTCTCCTTGTGAAATTCTCGTGTTTGAAACAGGCTATATATACCCTTTGTCTGTTTTTCCATTTGCTGATGATGCTATCTGAGGATTGAATTAGTCCTGGTCTCACTAAATTAGCTGTTAGATCAAAAAAAAAGGGAAGGAAAATCTGCCTACATGTTTCTGGTGGACAGGATGGGCCGATGATATCTTTTGACACATATATATGTATCTTGAGCCAGTTAAGGCATGCATTTTCTTTAGGGCAAGTACTTGCTCTTGAATAGTCAAGACAAGAATTGGTGAATCAATAATTAAGCTCTTCTTGGAAGGTCCAATATTTAGTCTTTAGTAGTACTTTAATAGGAATTCAATATGCTTGACCAAAAGTGTATGTCCTGCCCAAAAGAACACCTCATGGGACCAAATATATTGAACAATTTGTTTGCTTAATTAATAAAAAAACTCTGCATTTCTTCCTGAGGAGCTTAGATGGAACAAAAAGGAAAATTACACAGGATCATTCAAGGTGCTAGTCACATGTCCATACATTAAACAGGACGGGATCCGGTGAACGTGGTTTGTTTTTTTTCTCCCTTGTTTTTCTCTCAGTTGGTCAGTTAGGAACATATGGTTTAATTTTTTTTCTCTTCTACTGTATTTGTCTCTCGGTTGATCAATTTTTTTTGGTACACTAGTTTTCTTCAAAGTGGTTTTTCTATACGTGGAATGAGTGTGGGAGGGAAGGAGGACGAATTTGCTGCTCCAAAGAACATCTCATGGGACCAAATATGTTGAATAGTTTGCTTGCTTAACTGAAAAAAAAAACTATGTTCTTCCTGAGGAGTGCAGATGGAACAAAATGGAAAATACCCCAAACTACACAGGATCTTTCTACATATACATGAGGGCACTGCAACTTTATTAGAAAGAAATTACTCGGTAATTTTGTGGTCATGTATTGCTTAACCAGTCATACATTTCTGTTAGTGGTCATGGAATTTGTGTCTGCTATTTTCTCTGCATGAAAGCATGGCTGGTAAATGTTATTCTACAAGCATTTCCTCTTTTTTTTGAACTGTTTTAAAAAAAACTTTCTATTGAACTGTATTCTACAAGCATTTCCAGTGCCAACTGTGTCTGAAACTATGAAATACCCCACAGGATCTTTCTGTGACATCAGTGATGATATCATGCTGATTTTGATACCTGAATTTTCAGCCTCAGCTTTACGCAGTATAAAAACACAAGTGCCAACTGCCAAGTGCATTGGTGATGTGGCAACAGGGCATGGCATTGCATTTTCTTCTCTCTCTCTCTCTCTCTAGCCTATTCTGTTTCTTCTGTTACACATTCAGTTTATTCGGCAGGACTGGATATGAATATGATCTGAAGAAGATTCAACCACACATGACTGCCCCTGATTTCAATTTTCAGATGTCAAACATTCAACCTAGGAGAATAACTGGTCAGCATATATTACTATGGCGTGACCAAACTATGCTGCTTTCAGATGATTCACATGCAGGATATGAAACCCCTGAGAAGCTTATTCCCAGCTTGTATCAGTAGAAAATGGATAAATTTCAGAAAAAAAGTTACATCTTACACCCTTTTCTTTCTTTTAACAAGAAGCCTGATTTCATTCTCTCTTTGATTGGAACAGTCTCATTGGTAATGGTATATTACAAGAATTGCTTATAAAACAAATTAATGATTGGTAAAGCACTGTCTATGATTATGGGACATGATTTATGGCTCAAAGCATTGACTGTTTAGCATATAATTTTGAGATCATAGCTACTTATTTTGCCCACTATCATGATCAAAACAAGGACAAAAGTCGGTTTGTCTGGCTACATGAAACCATGTACATGTTATGTTGCCCCCTGATTGTTTCATCCAGGACACAAACTGGAATTGTGTTTTCCAACTTATAGAAGGTGAAGAGAGATGGATTTTTTTTAATGGTTGCTTATACAAGATGCTCTGAAAGTACTGTTAGGAAGGTGGTCATTGTCTTCATATCCAGGATTGGTTATAAATTAATGTGTCTGCCTCTAGGCTGCCTTTGTTGTTGCATTGACTTTATTGTTGGTTACTGTTAAGCAATAGCATATAGCAGGCTATCCTTGTTAATGATGTCCCTGAGTGCCCAGCTTCATGCTGTCAACATAACACAACATGAAACCATGGTGTACAGAGCTGAATATTCTATATGGCCAAAACAATTTTTTAGCATAAAGTTTCCTCGACTCGTCACACCTTCCACAACAACCTAATTTTAGAAGTTTCATGGATACTAAAGCTGCTGCGCAATCTGTACTCACTCCGTCCAAAAATATATAGCTACTTTAGGGCATAATCGGTTAAAGGGTTTTAAAAGAAGTGGAGGATTCAAATTCCTATAGGAATTAACACTATTCAGTCATTCGGAATGGAGGATTGAGGTATAGGAAAAGTAGAGAAATTTTTTCTTTGCCATAGATTTCATAGGAAAAACATAGGAATTTCAATATCCAGTGGAACCTTTTTTATTTTCCTCTGTTAGGTTCAAGACAAATCAATTTTTAAAACTTCAAGTGACTATAATTTAACAACATAAGAAAGTTCCATTGTTTAGCTAATTCCTTTCTTCCGAATAACAAGTTCCATTTTTTCTATATTTTTCAATCCTCTATTTTACATATATAATCCTATCATATTCCGGTGTTTTTTTACCTGTATTTCAAATAAACCTTTATAGTTCAAGAGTAGTTAATAGCCCTTCAACATCCAAAATCTTTATTTTATTGTGCCATCAAGATTCCAACCCGAAATATCGTATAGCTCTAATACCAGATAATAATACGGAGGATCTGGCTATGTGTATCCAGAGTTGATGCCAAGGCTAGAAATTACTTCTATTATGTATTAAAAAAATAACAAGACTCGTTACATGGAGCTAAGCCGAAAGGTCAATGTAATACAATGATATGCAAGGATATATACAATACAAGCACAAAAACAACATGAAAAACCACTAACATGATAAACAAATAGCAGCAACTTCATATACTGGTTGATATACCACAAGGACCAAAGTGGATTAGCCAGCCACTCATGCTTGGTTTGAGCTTGAAGGGACCACACTACAGTGGCATGGAGGACCAGTGCCCTTGCTTGAGCCAGTACTGTGCCCATCCCTGAATGCCATCAACTTGCAGTTGGGATTGCTGATCAAGTACTACCACCCTGCCCCTCAAATGATCCTTCACAGGGCACATAAAAATTGCCTTGGAATGGCCAGGACCATCCATTGCTCCAGCTGCACAGATAGAAAGGCCTCTCTAGTGTGTGTGTGTTTTTTTGGGCAGTGTCAAAGAGGCAGGATGAAAATGGGAGTGATTCCAGAATATATGCCGTCTTAAAAGATTGGTGGCTGGAACAAATGCAGATTGCTTTCTGATTGTTAGCTTCTTTTATCATCTTTCGTAGATAAGCATAAAGGTAGATAGATGTATATGTGTGTATCCTCTATTTTCTTTAACTCAAAATGATGTGAACATTTCATTGTATAAGCATTTCTTTAACTCTATTTTCTTTAATTACATTTCATTGTAATTAATCTTCTAAATGGTACCTTCTATATTTTATAATGCACGCACCATTTAGTTATGCTTCCCTATAGTTTTACATTTAGATTCCACCATTGTTTGAATGCAGTGTTGCAGAGGAAAACACATTTTTTTTCTAAATCGATTATGTTATCACGTACTCCCTGTATTTTAATATACGATGTCGTTGATTTTTTGAGATACGTTTGATCATTTGTCTTACTTCAAAATAATCTATGTAGGTATTATTTATTTTGTTGTGACATAATTTATCATTAAATATTTTTTAAGTATAATTTATATTGTTTATGTTTATATAAAACTTTTGAATAAAACGAATTATTAAACATATCTAAAAAGTTAACAATGTCATATTTAAAAAATGAATGAAGGTAACGTGATTCTACCATATTTCAACTTAAAAGCATGTTTGTAAGAAAGAGAAAAAATATAGTAATTAGTTAGGTGATAAAACGAATCACATTTAAGTGGTCTTTGAAGATATTGAGAGAAAAAATTCAAAGGATTGCAGGTTTGCAGTGGCCATTTGAAATAGCTCGAAGCAGTAAAATATACCCCTTCATTTTAGGAGTACTAAGCTAGCTTTGCAGTTAAAAACGCGCGAAAACTTTTTTTCCCCAAGAAAAGGAAATGCCGGATATCTGAGAAGAGGTTGAAAAATCTCTCTAGATCCGTCTTTGGGAGGCGTTGGTCCCCGGCGTTTTCCACGAGCCGGACGTCGTCCTCCGTCTGACGATGGACCTATATCGCCATTGATTCCGACTCGTGCAATTATTTGGATCGATCATCGTCCCCCTCCCCTCCCCTCCCCTACAAAAAAAAAAAAAAGAAAAAAAAAGCGGTCCAATTTTTCAGTTTCGTACTCTTCATGGTCTGTTTGGCATTATTTGGATTCAGGGTTAATTTTTAGCCCCTTATCTTTTATTATGATCCAAACAGAGAGGCTAATTTAAGGTTAAAGTGAATTAGTTCATAAAAAAATTAGTCCTTCCAAAAGGTGCTTATTTGGGCAATTTGACGTGGATCCTATCAATCTCACATGTTTCTAAGAGAGAGTACAATATGTCTGTCTTCCTTCTTCCTGAGCACCGCGCTCTTCTGCCGCCACCAGCTGCGATGCCGCCACCGTCGTAATTCACCGTCGTCATAAATTAACTCTCAAATTAGCCCATGAATCCAAACTACTCAAGGGGTTAATTTTTAGAGTGCTAATTCAAATTAGCCAAAGGCTAATTATCCAAGACCTTTGTATCAAGGGACTATAAAATTTAGTCTCTATCACATCAAACATTAGATACTATTTTAAAATATTAAATATCTATTGCAAAACCTATTTATAATCAATGAATTATTTGCGAGATGAATATAATAAACCTAATTACAAATTTAATGATGTAATGTTACCGTAAACATACTTAGATTTATCTTTTATATTATTTTTATTTTATAATTATTTTTATATTTTTAATTATAAATTGATCTCCAAATATTCGATATGAGTTTAGTCTCTACTTCCAAAACGCTCGCTAGCTCTTCTTCGCTATGGCGAAGACGTCTAGGGACGGTTCGTGTAGCATCCATCATCACTCTCTGCTAGCTCCGGCCTACGCTACGCTGCGCCACGTGGCATGCACCTACTGCACCCTGCGCTGCCTGATTAGCTCTTGCTTAATTGCGCGTGCACCAGTTTATTGGGTCACTTTCAGAAGGGGATTACCTGCACTCGTTTGATAGGTTTTACAGTAAATGCACTCGGCCTGGTCTGAAATCAAGCATTTTTAGATAATGGATATCACTCTGACCTCTGCATTCTAACAGGTGTACACAGCTAGAAATCAAATGAAATGGGGAGAGAGATTTTTACAGAAGAGTTTTAGGGATGCTCGTTTTAGTAAGGACACATCCATGCGTGAACAGTGATCATATTATTCTGCGGTTTCAATTCCGGACTCAAACAGCAACGTACCGGAGATGTCTCGATCGATCAAACCCAGCAAAAATGATACGAATCCAGCATTTCCTCATGGGAAGCACTGAACAAAGCTGACATGTGTTTGGAGGAATATTATTCTCTCTTCGATCCTCAGGTCCATTGAAATGATGCATATTCCTCCAAAATTCTGCTTTTATTCGATTCCATCTCCATGATTAGACAATTCACAGAAAATAATTGATTAACTAAGCTCTCCTGATTAATCTTCTCTATTTCCAGCCAATTAATTTGGTCTAGTCAACAGAGAGAAGATAACGGCGATGCTGATGCGTCTTTCTCTAACTGATCTGCAGATAGCCTAATTAACCGGATCACGTAATTAGCATCACACTGAAAAGGTTGCATCAATTAGCAATTTAGCAAAACGAAAGGTAGCTTAGCTAGCTGCTGAGTTGAGGTACACTTGTCGAAGACTCTATGCTTCGCGTTAATTAATACAGATTAGTTGAGGTACGCTCTCCCAGACTCTGTAATTGTTTCCAGGGGACAGCTTAAGATTATTTTTGCTTTTTCTGGAAACACTGGGACTCATTCATCTGCTGACATGTGGAGCACTAGATGTACACCTATCGGATGATCTGTTTGTATGTAGGCATGTTAAAAAAAACTGTACTGCCTTTCTTTCTTTCTTTCTTTTTTTTTTAAACCGTGCATGCAGTCTCCGTGAACTTATACTCATCTGTTTCACAATACTTAACATTTTGATTTGTTTAATTATTTAAGTTTGACTACTCTTATTTTATAAATAGAATTATAACTATTAAAAGGTATATCAGTAAAGTATGTTATATGATAAATATAAACATGTAAAGCCCTTTCACCATAATTAGATAGTCTAAAGATATTAGCGGTGAAACTTGAGTAATTGGTAGTCAAATTAAGAGTGAGTGCGTTGATTGTTTCTAAACTTAGTATGTTATCTAGGTAAATGAACTCTTAAAATATATTTTTGTCTTTAAACTTATCTTAAATATTATATAGGTTAATAGTTTCTAACCTGCTTCATGTCAACTTCATGTACTGCCATGACATAACGGTGGCACCTATCTACATGTCAATCATATAAAAGAACAAATATAAAGAGAGGTGAAAAATATTTTGTTTTAATTTTTAAAAATTAAAGATTAAAAAGAAGAGGAGAAGATAAAGAGAAAAATGAACTGACATATGGTGTTATAATGGCATATCACATCAACACACTCCGTGGGTTAAACCGTTTGTATTTATATGACACGTACTATTCAGAGCCAAAAATATGTCTTTTAAAGAGTGCACATATACTTTACTCTTAAAATATTATGAATCAGAAAGGAGCATATTTTTGCACCTTTTTCCCTCGTGCAACAACGTTGTTCTATTATTTCACTAACATTTTATGATAGTGTCAAATGTTTACAACTTTAGATTTATAAATGAGATATAGGACTACCAATTCGAGTTCAGTTTTAAAATTGGGTGATGACGTATCTTCTCTACTGATTTTGACTTTGGGACCTGTTTTGACTTTGGGACCTGCAACAAAGGTTTGAGTAGGGCTATATAGGGCCCGTTTGGTAGGGTTCGATTCTGTGATTCTCTCATCCACCTAAATCAGATTCAATACAATAAAGTAATAATTAAAATTAGTTTTTAGATTTTTTTTGAAGAAACTGGTTTTAAATGATTTCGAGAAGAAACTATTTTTTAATGATTCTCACTCTTTATCTAAAATTGTTGAATCACAAGTGATTCTTCTTAGAATTAGTTAACCGTTTGGCAAAGATTCTACTGATTCAAAAAGAAAAATCTCTACCAAATAGGGCCATATATTATGCAGATCTTGTCAAATACGGATGGAGATGTTGCCATTTCTGTGTTCAGGTTGGTGTTCTAATTAGTTCTCATATTTTCCATAAAACTATGTTTTCAATTTACTGAAGTTCTGAACTACAAACTCTGTGATAATTGGTGGCAGTTTCTTTGAAACAAAAGCTAAAATAAGTTCCATTATCTTAAAAACATATATTTGATGTATGAACGTTATTGACTTATTGCATTTTTTAGAAAAATAAGCTAAAAATGAAATGAGTAACTTATAGAAAACCTAGGTTTTACGATGGAAGTTACTTAAACTCTTAGATATCAAACACATATAGCATATACCATCAGTTTCTAGAGCATCCTCAACAAAATCTTATAATATCGTTCCCAACAAAAGTATATATAAAATCCTCAAATATTTAGAGTATAAAATCAAAATTGTATCCGACAGATTCTCTAGGAGCTTCTCTATTGATAACTAACTGAGTCCTACAAATAGATTAGAAATTTCACGGGAAAATAAACCAGAAATCAGATCATCCATTTTTCTTTCTATAAAAATATGCAAATACACGTACACAAAGAATGCAACGCCTATAAAAGCGATAGAAACAGTATATATTATGCAAGTGTCTGAATGTTCCACTTGTTATGAAATATTCACAGAAAAACTTCAAATGGTAGCTAGCATATGAAGAAAAAAACTGCTACTGATTTATATCCTGCGTCCAAAACACAAAAAAAACCCACACTTTTAAAAATATATAAATTAACATGGAAAATTTTTGTGAACAAAATTTATAGTGTGTTTTATTTAAAATATTTTAAATCTTCTAAAATTTATTTGTATTTCATATATATTCTCCTTTTTTAATTTAAAAATCTCAAATTTATAAATTCTTGCTCTTATTTTTGAAAAGTCTCAATTTAATCTTTCATTCAAGGAAATTCCCAAAAATTAAATTTAAAATAATTTTAAAACCTAAATTAAATTCTTTCTAAATTTTATTTAATCATAATTTAAAAATCAAACATTATTTAAAAACCTAATTTTATATTTTTTAAAAAAATCCTAATTTGAATTTTAATTTGAGAAAAATTCCCAAAAAGTGAGTTTAATTAATTAATAAATTTTAAATCAAACTCTTTCTAAAATTTTCCCTAAAATTTTTCTTCCCTTATTTTTCCTTTTTCTTCATTTTTTCCTTTTTTTCCTTTATTGTTTTTCTTTTTCTTTTTCTTATTTTTCCCTTTCTTCCTTCTTCCTTCCTTTCTCCTTCCTCCTGTCTCAACAAACTACGGCACCGCTGCTACTTCAGCCGCACTGTGGGCGATGGCTCTCGCCCACCAAAAGACCAAACCGACATTAGCTTTCATCATCCATTCGTGTATGTGCCACAATGTGATTGGTCCATCCACCTCGTCAAGATCATCCGCACTGCACCGCCATTGTTGAACCGCCCTGACCATCGGCGTTATCCCATGCATGAACCGACATAAGAGCTCTATAAATTGAGCATGCCATGCCAAGAACAGTATACTAAAATTCTTCCTCATCCTCTCCTCTTCATCCCTCTGAAGTTTTCCCCAAATGTTATACTTTGAATCGCTCGAATTTGGAAGAACATCGAGAACCCTAATTCAGCCGCCAAGGTCAATCCTTCAAAATTTGCCACAACCGGTAGGTTTCCCCTCAAATTGAAGGTACTTTTACATTCTATACACCCAGAGCTTTAATTTCCCTAAGCTTACCGAGCCTAAATACCACCGGAGTTCATCGCCGGCGAGTGCCACCATGCCTGCTCTGCTTGACCACTGCCGTACGCATGTCGCCAGGGTATTGTAAAGCCTCTACGGCCGAATAAAACCTCAGACTAGCACCACCGTATCCTATAAATACTCCCAAGCCCCTTATCTAAGCCAAACAGTCGCCTGAAAGCCGTCATGACGGGGACTGCCGCCGCCGCTGCTGGCCGTCGTCGCCGGCTCACCCCGCCATTCCTCCGGTCCGGCCAAGACCTAAAACGGAATCCCCGTAGCTCATAGATGGAGATAGAGCCATTTAATCCCGAGCTCCGACCACCGATGTCGCCGTTCATCCTCACCCCGCCAGCGGCTTCCCTGAAGAAGAAAACACAAAGAAAGAAGAGAAACAGTGAAAGGGAGAGAAAGAAAATAAAGAAAAGAAAAGAAGAGAGAAGGATAAAAGAAGAACGAAAATAAAGAAAAAGAAAAGGAAGAGAGAAATAGAAAAGAGAAACATAAGACTAGGAAATTTAGAAATAATTTCTAGAAAATTAGTTTATTCCCTAATTGACCAATAGATTCTTTCAATCTTTTCAAACTCAAATTTCTCTTATTTTTATCAAATTTATCTATGTCCTTTTTGGAAATATTTTTAACTTCTAATTTTTGTAAATCATTTTATTTAAAAATAAGCCCAAGTTTTGAATTTTGAGATCTCACAAATAACCCTAAAAATAATTTGACCCTTTTATATTCCTCCAAATTTTATAACATCAAATCCCTTCTATTTTTATTAAACCTATTTATTCTCCTTTTAAAATATTTGAAATATTTTTTCAACTCTTTTATTTTTATTCAAACCCAAATTTAAACTTTAAAACCCTAGCAAATAACCTTCCTATTTAAAACTTTAAAAACTAACCATTTTTCCCTTCGAAATATTTTAAATACTCTTGTCGGTGATATGGGCCGGGGTATGTCGCGGGCGTGGCATTTAAGAAAAGGAAGGCACCCCGCCATCAAGGAGCGCCAAAGTTATGCCCTGAAAGGCTATGCAGTCTCGGCCACGGGCGGCCACGTGGCCGCCCGGGGCGGCCGGAGGCGCCGGAGGCCATCATACTTCCAACGCACGGGTCCGGATCTCCCATTCTGTCGGAGGGTCGGATCGCCGACCCTCATCCTCCATCCCGCACCTCTCGGAGAGGGGCGAACCCAACCGCCAACCAACTCATTCAATGCTCAAACAGGGGAAAATTGAGCGCCGCTTTGCCGCATTCAATACGATGTGAGGCACGGCTGTCAGTTGCCCATCATCATCATCCATTTTTGCCTATCACGAGGCAAAAGGGGGCTAAAAGTCCTTGACTAAGACCGCGGTATGACTGCGGTCCACTCCGCGCACGCCCCTCTCACGCTCTGTCCAGTCGCATTTAATGCACCGGGCAGCTGCGTGGGAGAGAGAGTGAGAGCGCGGGAAGCACGGCGCCTACACCTCCCTATGGGACGAGCCGCCGACCGGTGGGACCCATCAGAGGGGGTAGGCAAACCTTCATCACGTCAGCGGCATGGCCATCACGATGACCGCACTTTTTCCACCTTCTATGACGCAGCGAACAGAAAGTAGTAGGAATGGAATGACTTCTCTGACAAGGCAAAGCAAAAACCACTCTCTCACGTGGAGTAAGGGAAAAAAACTAGAACTACTGTGGTGTTCCCTTGTTCTATAAAAGGAGACCCAAGTCTTTCATAAAGGGGGTTATGTTCGGAGAAATAGAGCTCGGTCCCTTCATTTTTCACCCCAGGTCGAGTCCCTTCGACTAGCTTGCAGAAACCTCCCATCCTTCGCAAAGTCTAAGGGAGAGGAACACTCTCATTGTTCTTGGCTGCCTCCCCCATATATTGCATACACACAGGAGTAGGGTGTTACACCGTGCTGGTGGCCCGAACCTGTATAAATTTCCGTCTCATTTGCATTATTTTATTTTTTACATACGAGTTTGAGCCAGGATACATCGCTCCCCGTGCCGAACCAAAAAGGGGTCCCCAGGATCCCTGCGTGTCGACCTACGACATCGACAGCTCTGTTTATTTTTCTTTATTTTATTCAAGCCTAAATTTTAAGTTTTAAAATCTAACAAATAACTTTTCCTTTAAAACTTCAAAAATCACCTTTTAAACTCCTTTTGAATTTCTATATTTATTTGGTGTTCATTTGGAGTTGTTCTTTTGATTTATTTTATCGTTTACCGATAGATCGCGACGTCGAGTTCGTAAAGGAAACCAAACTCGACCATATTGTCGACGCAAACATCTTCGCTGCTACTCGAGGGAATAAAGAATTTGAGACCACTGGTTGTGAAGGCAAGTCAAACTATCCTTGATCATTTATAGAATTTAAAAATAGCTAGTTACCCTGTTCTGAATAGTATATTCATTTGAAAATGCTTCATGAGTTGGGTTAGTTAAAATAGATAGTTATAACTTATCATTTCATGGGATTTTAGATAGTCTTTAGATCATATATGTCATCATTTCATGCTCTAGAATAATCTTATCATTTTATTTAATGAAAAATAGAAATTCTATCATTTCATGTGACTAGGAATACCCTTTTCATTTACAGCCCCATGCTAAAGTTTAGACCATGCATATAATTGTAGGCATGATAAAATGATTATTATTGCATGTAGTATCATTTTATGTACAAGTCATAGGAAATCTTATTATGTCATTTAATTAGGAATATTTCTTTTTCCTTCTAAGGCAACATCCTAATAGTTTAGACTAAGTATAAGATTATAAATGTAATAGAATGACTATTATTGCATATACCATTATTTTAAGCATAATCATAGGGAATTATAATACTATATCATGTAATAGAATGGAAAATGATCTATTATTTCATGTGATAGGTAAATAAACATCCTATCATTTCATGTGGTATAAACATGGTTTTGGCTGAATGCTAGAAAATATAAAACTCTTATGCCAGAATAAGGACATAGTTTCGTCCATCCGTTGGACTGGTTATACCGGCTTAGCATTTATATATTTCTCTCCGATCTCCCTGGGGATTTAGGGGATTTATGTGATTCTATGCATTGGAGATTTGGAGAAAGTTTTATTTGTGGACAGCTATATAAATAGTGGATAAAAACGCCAATACTAACCAGATTGGTACCGTCTGTTAAGATAACATCTCAGGTTTCACCAAGCCAGGGCAAGTGTGTGATGAACAACTATTAAATAGGAGATGGATCCACCAGTTGTTGGTTAGAATTGGTGCTCCTATTAAGATAGCCCACCGGTCTCGTTCACACATCAGAAAAGATTAGAACTATATAAATGTTATGTTACCCTTAGTCTGGCTAACTAAGGTTAATCCTCGGGTAAAGCTGGCAAACGCCGCAGAGTTGATTGTATTCGAATACGTCGTACTCCCGGTTAACGGAGTTGTGTCTATGGGTGAATCCAGTTTATTGACATAAGCAACCTTTTCTAAAATGCCATCCTAAAATTTGACATTCATATATAAGTAATTATAGGAAAGGGTAGAACCTAGGTTCATGTTAAATTTAGGCTTATGTTTTTCCTTTTAGGATGTCATGTATATCTATTTATGTATAGTATAGAATCATGTTAAGGCTAAGATTATATTAATCTTTTTAAGATATCTTGCATATTTGTTTGTTTATATAAATTAAGTTTAGTTTGTCTTGCTGAGTACCATTGGTACTCACCCTTGCATATAACATCTTCAGAAAACTCCGAAGCCAAAGAAGAACATGAACTCTAGGTCGACTCTACACTCGGGCTATCCATGTGAAAGTGTCACTTTTGTATTGTATAATTTATACTTGTATATTATTAGTTTGTAACAATAAACGAAGTTCTTACATTTGTACTATCTCACGCATAACCGAAATATATAAAGATTCATTTGAAACAAATTTTTTGACTAAAATATCAAAAAAAAGGGTTTAAAAAACCTTTTAGAGCTTCTATTGGGGATGCTCTTACAAGCGATCTAATTAATGTTTTCTTTTGCAAAAACAACCATCATTTAAACTCAAACAATATAACATGTCAGACACCTTTTCTCTATTTTTATGCCACAACATTTTTATGGCACACTGGATGGTAGGTTATTTGGTTACGATGCTCTATTAAACTCTTTTATCGTTTCAAAAATGCTAAGATTCTGTTTTGCAAATCCTTATAACCATAATTTATGGTTATTTATCACTAGCGATAACACGTAGTCAGTAACTTTGACAACAATATTTATTACTTTCTGAAATTTGCTTCAAGAAAATGTGATGGCTTGGGGCCTTGTTGGGACATAGGAGAAGATTTTTTTAAAAAAAAAACACATTATCATTAGTTTGACCGTGGAACCCTACAGTGATGTTAAAATAGAAAAAGAAAATGTTTTCAAAGGAGCTTGAATACTCCAAGGTTTGAACTTTGAAGTCCATCCAAGAATTCCTCCATGCATGGGGTCTAAGCTCATGTAAGAGTGCCTCTCTAGATTTTATTGGAATCATAAAGGTGTTTTCTTTGTTCCAAAGTCATAACTGGAACTTTTATGTAACCATTCCTTACAAAGAAGGTCAAGAGCCCAGATCCTTTATATTTATTTATGAACAGAGATGTATAATACAAAGAGAGCCTAATTATAGTGTATTTAAATATTTCAAAACTTTTCGAGTACAAATTAAAGGCCGTAAAATAGGAAGTGTAGTCATGCTATAAGGTCTGATGGAGCAGACCTGATCAGATGCTTAGCTCTGTCCAAATCCTTTTCCCCCTTATTTTTTGGATTAAGGATAGTTGATTGAGAGTCGAAAAAAATATGGGTAATTAATTGTTTTGTGAGCTTTGATTTCCAGCATTTTCCTATCTTGCTCACGTTTTCGTGTCTCACGTTACGCTGAAAGAGAAACTCTTGTCCTTTTTACCCCTCAAAAAAAAACTCTTGTCCTTTTTGTCAATATATAAAAATGATCAGAAAATACCCTAAACTTCACCTATAATTGCACGGTGTTGCCTTTTTTTTTGCTCACGTGTTCCAATTAACACATGATTGGATTTTTTGCAACCACATTATGTAAATCACTCCTCCGTCCTACCATTTCTTTTACTAAAAAGTTGGATCTAACTAAGAATAGCCCTTAAAATTGAAATTTGATTATGAATGGCTCTAAATGCATATCATATGATCTGAAAGCAATTTTCCATTATATAAAAAACATATATACACCACGATTATGTCCCTAACATATACTAGCAACAAATCCCTAATCTAAATAAATCACTCGAAAGATATATATATATATATACATAAATATTATTATGTTAATCTCACTAAGTTTCTATTAAAAGTATACGTATTCTCTATGATATTTAAACACTACTATTGTAGATATGACTATGGTAGAGTGTTGCATCCACAACCTCACCACCCCATCTCAGGGTGTTTAGTGTGTTGTAAAATTAGTTCGGGAAAGAACTACTAATTACGTCTCAAGCGCGATTTGAGATAGTGCAGGCATGTCAAATGACCTCTTTCATTACTTGTTTACAAAATTTTAAAAAGCAGATTACACGAAGAGGTTAAGTACAAAAATATTATTATAAAGAATAAGAAAACAAATGTTAAAAATTAGAAAGACATGAACAATCATCTCGACAAAATAAATTTGGAGTAAGAATTACACAGGTGTCCCCGTTCAGATCCACACTCGAAGTGCAAAATCATATTTCGATCCCACCAAAGATGGATTAACAAAGACTGTTGTTGATGATATATCCGAGCAGCCAGGCAACACTTATTTGTCGGATATGTATCTCAAGGAATATATCCGGTCGTATCTGCAATTGGAACCTTTTTTTCCTGAAGAAAAATTTCAATTGAGAACTTCCTACACACGGCATCTACAAAAACCATAATCTGTTTTTCTGATTGGCCATTATCCATGTTTGATTGTTTTTAAGTCAACGAAGATAAAAATCATATCGCTTCTAATACAAAAGATGTGCAAAGCCGAAGAAAAAATTCACATCTCTGTAGACTTGATCGAATAAACTGCATAAAAGCAAACATGTTCTCCATAGAAATTAGTAGTAACTCCCTCCATCCCAAATTACCCCAATTATAGGACGTCTTTGTTTTAAAAAAATCAAACTTCATATTTTTTATTAATGAATATACTAATAACAATATTAATGAATATACTAATAACAATATCTATGTGTTATATGTGTTATGTGTTAAGTATTATGCATGTTATATCATTCTATTTGTATTTTATTTGTACGTTAAAATATTTCGTGTGATGTTAACTTCATAATGGTTGATGATATAATATAAATAAATTAGTGGTTAAAGTATATCACACAAGATCATGTAAAATTTATATATCTTATAATTTATGACAGAGAGAGTATTATTAAGAAAAGAAACAGAGCCAAATATAACTACTTAATTAAAGCATTTAAATTTTGTTGTAAAGCATAGCTACCTCTCTGCTTATCCCTGTCTAAAACAATCATAAGCATCTCTCATCTGATTTCTTCACCTATTCTTTAACTAATAACAATCCTCTTTTATTTATTTTCTACTATTTTATTAATATATATGATAATTTTAAAATTGTTTATATTTTACAACGATGAATGCAGTGGCGGATCCAGAAATTTTTATTAGCTTGCGTGACCAAGGCCAACCGGCGACGGAGGAAGCTGTCTAGGGCTTCCTGTCTAGCCTCTAGGGGTCGGTGGTCGCCTGCTTCTCCCTCTGCGTGAGGCGTTAGTGAGGAAGTTAGGGTCCAAGCGCGTCGAGACGAGGGAAGACTCGCTAGCCGCCGGTCGCCGCTAAGCAATCAAGGGCGCCCTTCCATGGCGACGCGCGCCCCAGTCTCGTCTTCCGTGGTGGCGTGCCCCTAGTCCGTCAGCGTCTCCGTGGCGCCCAGTCCGGCGGCGGCGTGCTCGCTACCGCGCCTCTTGTCTTGCCACGCCTGCACGCCGTCCAGCTCGCTTTGCCACTGCCTTGTCGTCGGTCATCTGTGCGACCGAGGCGTGTGTGTGCATACGCGGGTGCATCGAGGGAGGAAAAGCTGGCGCCCGATGTGCGCACGTCGACACCAACGCCGAGGATGCAGCGGAAGCAGAGGAAAGCCCTAAACTGCGAACGCACATGCCGACGCGACGACGCCGACTCCTACTGCTTCCTCTGCGACTCTACGTGATGCGCCGGTGAGGGAGGATGCCGGCGGTGGACAGGCGCGGTTTGCTGCGTACGTCACGTCGCCGCTGGCCGCCATCGATCGAGAGACGCTTTGGCTTCTGTAGTCGTCACAAGCATGCGACGATTCGGCTTCGTCTCCTCAACCCGCCGTCAGACGCGACTCTTCGGTTTCTGAACCTGCGTCCTGAACCGAGCCCGATGGTTTTCAGCCCATAAATGGCCTAAGATTGCAGCCCACAAATGATCTGGCTCAGCTATTAGGGTTGGATGAGCCCGAACAGCGATCTAGAGTCGTAGGGTCTTGAGCCCGCCCGTGGCTGAATGGTACATATGAATGAATAAAAAAGAAGTTTCAGATCTAGCTAAACACAAGACCAACAGCGGCAGTAGAGAGAAAGAGAGATAGTCAAAAGACGTTTTATTGTTGTTATTATTATTATTACCGTTTATTAGTGGCTAATCTCATGTTTTACCACGTCGCACGTATACTTAGGCTGGCACGCCTAAAATTAGCCGCATGAGATCCGGGGTGTGTGTGTTGGACCGCCAGGTGGGACCCAGTTGCCGGTGACGTGCCGTCCCTTGGCGTCGTGATGAGATGGGGTCCTCCCTCTGACCGAGGCTCGCGCCTCCCGATTCTCTCTCTCCCATCCCAACAACTTACCCACACGCTCCCTTCCATTCCTTTTTCTCTCTCTTAAATATTCCCTTTTTATATAAAATAACACTCTTTTCCTCTCAAAAATACCAAAACCCTAAATTTCCTTTTTTTTCTCTTACAATGGACTACGATCGCTTTTGGCAGTTGTCAAAATCTTTAGCTCTCTCAGGCATTCTTGATTCTCACCGTAACAATATAAAGAAGCTAAGAAAAACTAACTTTTTAATTCTCACTTACTCTTCTAGAAAAATCCGAATAGGGTCAGACCTTTTCCAAATCATCGACTTTCTATTACACAATAATATTACATGATTTTTATAGAATTAATATCGTCCACAATTTATATATAATTTCTTTGGTCTAAAAGGAGACAAATTTCACGTGCATGGGTTGAACCTGGCCTCCTTTGTATAGCAGACATTCTTAAATTCATGTATGTAGAATGGCCAGGTCTTCTTTCTATGTTTCATAGAAAAAAAATTGAAAATCAAAATAGTTTGTCACTAAAAATGATATCATTATTTCAAGGTGCTATATATAAAAATCGTTCTTATCTTGTGAATATATTACAATATTATTTACAAATAATTCATTTAAATTTATTTTTTAAATAACGGTGTCTGCGTGGCAAGATAACATTGCCGGAACTGTACAAAGAGCCTTCGCACTCTTCCAACATTTGTTTGCCACACAAAAAAATGAGTATCGTTAAAATGAAATCAAGATTATTCAGTTTATTTTCATAATTTAAATGAAAAAACAATGAAAGTTAAAATCAATCCGTGAAAAAAACCACTATTTATAAGCCAACTTCCTCTGAAAGCGATCGCCGGTCTCACATCTCCACCTCCCTTGTTCACTGTTTCTCGTTCACCATTCGCCTCCATTTGAGGGAGAGAAGGAAGGAGGAGAAGAAGAGAAGAAAGCTAACGCCGCCGCAAGAAACCAAGAAAAAGAGAGAGAATTTGATCTCTCGTCTCCTTCCACGAGGTTCTGAGGCGAGGTAGGTTGTTGCGGGATCAATAATGGTGGCCATCGAGGCGGCGACGGCGGCGGCGGCGGCGGAGAGGGGCCCGATCCGGGCGGTGGAGGCGGAGGCGGAGGCAAAGGTGGTGGAGGTGGAGGTGGATGTGGAGGGGAAGGGAGAGGAGGAGGAGGGGACGGCCAAGATGGAGGAGGAGGAGGAGAGGGAGTACAAGAGCGACATGAAGAAGCTGGAGGAGCTCATGTCCAAGCTGAACCCGCGCGCGCAGGAGTTCGTGCCATCGTCGCGCCGCTCGCCGCCGGCGGCGGCGGCGGCGGCGCAGGCGGGCGGGCTCTCCGCCGACGCGCCGGTGTTCGTCTCCGCCGCCGAGTACTTCGGCGGGGCCGGCGCCGGTGCCGGCCAGCTGCAGGTGGGCGGCGGCGGGAGGGACTCCAGCAGCGACGGATCCAGCAACGGCGGTGGGCAGGCGCAGAATCGCCGGGTCGGTGAGCCGAACGAAATTGTTATTTGGGATTGATTTGACGGATATGGTTTGACCTTTTGCATTGAGTTCGTGATCGCATGAGGATTTGGTGATTTACGCATTGCGATCGCCTAAAATGATGGGGGGTTTTAGGCCACGGTGATCATTTTCCTTCTTTTGTTTGTCTTCTTTTGCAAGAACCTTTCCTCCTTTTGTCTTGTTTTTTAAATCTTTGTTAAAATCGGAGTCTTGAGATAACTGTCAAATAAAAAAAGATCTTTTTGCCGGTATTGAAGGAAAAAAAAACATAATTGTTCCGATCATGCTAGTTTGGTTTCAGATGTTTGATCGGTGCTAATCAGAAGGCTAGGGAGTGTTTAATGATCTGTTGTGGTTGTACGCTGGTTGATGGGGATTTGATTTGTGTATTTATTTTGATGTGATATGCGCACTGTGCTTGATGTCTAGGATTGGTTTTTGTGGATACATTTTTCGGCTGTTGATTCTCCGAACAAACACAAGTATACTGATAATTGTGTGCATATTGAATTATTGATTAATTGACTTTTGTGGTGCTATGCTTTCATGATCAATTGACCATGACTTGCTTGTAACAGAGAAGGAGTGGATTCAACCAGGGAAGGAGGAGGGCGGGAGGCCGGACACGACGCGCTGATAGGGAGGATAGTGTGCGAAGGACCGTCTATGTCTCTGACATTGATCAGCAAGTGAGCAATCTAAAGAGACTGGTGTATTGGATGTGTTGTTTTTGTATTTTTGCTGTCTGATCATCTTTTTGTTTCCTCTCTAGGTGACTGAACAAAAGCTTGCTGAAGTGTTTTCTAACTGTGGACAAGTAAGTTGTGATATTCTTGAGAATGTGTTACTTTATGTTTCTCCCTTGATAATGTGATTTCTGATGCTCGTAACGGCATGCCTTCCATTTTCATGTAAAAGATAACAGATAAAACAGTTGTCTGCCCTCTTTGTTTCAGATTTTGTTGGCAGATAGTTCTATGGCTTGCTCGGTATGGTCTTTAAGATACGTGACTAGACTGCAAACTGAAAAGGAGATGTCTTTACCAATTAGCATTCCCGTGGCAAAGTATTAGCTTGTGCTACAAATCAAATTCCTCCGTGCCATCTGTTTTGAGATGTGAATTGATGCAACCACTAAGATAACTGTTATTTCGTATTACGTGTTTTGTCTCTAGTATTTTTGGAAGGTGAAATTAAAACATTTGACGATTCAGTAGTAATTACTTGTTAGTTTGAGTCCCTGGTTAGCAGCTTCTTTTAGAATGCGAAGATGAATGCCATATTTCAACATATAAAAGTTCCCCTGTTTGTATAACTAAATGGAGGTATAGCGGAGTGCTGACACATCATATTTACAATGTTCGCACGTGAAAGGTTAAGCTGCTGTTTGTCAATGGTTATTTATCTTTTACGACTACAAAAGTAATACATGTATTACTGCAAGAATGTTATAGCGCCAACTGAATCGGAGTCATGTATGACTATATGACTAAAAGAACAAGTCTTTCAAAAACAAATTCGTATCTATTTTGGACTATAATGTATTTTACTTTTTAATTTGTTAATGATATCAGGTAATTTTTTTTACTCCTTTCAGTCTATGGATCCTATTGGACCATTGGATGGATAACTTACACTCGTCTTTCTTTACCTGTAGGTGGTAGATTGCCGTATCTGTGGTGACCCGCACTCAGTCTTGCGTTTTGCTTTCATTGAATTTGCTGATGATGGTAACACCTTCAGAACTATTGTTTGTTCTGTGTATAGATAAACAGCAATCATAAAGTTATCCTTTCTTATGTGCAGCCGGCGCAAGGGCAGCACTAACACTCGGAGGAACTATGCTTGGTTACTACCCTGTTAGAGTTTTGCCTTCTAAAACAGCTATTCTGCCTGTGAATCCTAAATTTCTTCCTCGGGTATGTTAACTATTGGATCACATAGTTCGAGTCTACCTGTAGCTTACTACCAGCATTTCCTTTTTCATGTCAACAACATGTAACTATCTTTTCTGTACAGACAGAAGATGAAAAAGAAATGGTCTCAAGGACTGTATATTGTACTAACATAGATAAGAAGGTACGTGAGTTTATATGCATGTCATTTGATAATCCTTAAGGACACTTAACATGTTAGTCTTGAAATTTAGAGTATAGTGTTACATTGTGCTGTGCGCTGTTCAACAGAATTTTGATCTTGGCCATTTGTGTTTAATCCAATGAACATTCTAGTAAATGATATAAGCAGTTCAATAAATCCTACTTAAGCAACATCATCTGCTTGAATATTCTAAAACGAGTTGAGGCTGATATGCAAATGACCATGTTTATATGTTGATTCTTGAGATTTTCTCTGCTGAAATTCTGCACTGGTTTTAATGACTATATTTCGCACCGTTGTTAACACATGAACGTTGCAGGCAATGGACCCATGTTTTAATGCATAACTTTAACTCCCACATTGAATTGAGGTCTTGTTTGTTATGGAATGATATATTATGTACTTCTGGACTACTTTAGATGCCGTTGTTCTTTATTCATCTGTTCTTTCCACTAAAGTCTTTAGGTGTGCCCAATGAATATATTCATTTTGAAGTGCTACCAAGTGTCTTCAAGACAGATACTTAAGCATGTGAAAAGGGTAGTGTGATATTTTTTTCCTTTCAGTGCCTAATTGCCAGATTTGATGATGATATGGGGTCTCAGGCTCATCACATTGTTTGTGTAGATCATTTTTTTTAAAAAAAAAGAATTAGCCATATGATTTTTTCCCCTGTGATACAGTAACATTGACCTGCGATTGAGTTTGTGTATGTTCTATTCTCCAAGAGTAAAGCTGCTTTACATAATTGTCTTCCTAACTGTGCAGGTTACAGAAGAAGATGTAAAGATTTTCTTTCAGCAGCTTTGTGGGAAGGTGTGCACATAACTACTAATAAAACTTGCTTTTCTCTTTCCTTTAGACCTTCTGCTGAAACTAACAGTACCTTGCACTGTTTTGTCAGGTTTCTCGGCTGAGGCTCCTTGGTGATTATGTGCACTCGACGTGCATTGCATTTGTTGAGTTTGCTCAAGTAAGTAGAGCAAGGTTTCTTAGTGCTATACTTTTGTAGTACTATACTCATTAAGTGCATTCCAACCCATGACTTGGTACTCGTACAGTGTGTTTGAAACGCGGGTTCAAATATTATTCTTTTGCAGGCAGAAAGCGCGATTCTAGCCCTGAACTATAGTGGCATGGTTCTTGGCACACTTCCTATCAGGTAAAGAGTAAATCCAATGTTCTGAAGTTCATGCAGAAGCATCATGAAGAATCATTATTTGCTTAGCCCCATCCATTCTCCATTGTTGCAGGGTGAGCCCTTCCAAGACACCCGTGCGTCCGCGGTCGCCTCGCGTGATGTCAAACTGAGTCCGGGTTGTTCCTGAAGCTTCAGGCTGTCACCAATGGCAGGCAGAGCTTGAAACTCTAGTCATGGCGTTTAGAAATGCTGTCGCTTCGCGGAATCGGTAACTGCCGTTTCTGAGAGTATCATCTCATCATCTCTTAGGTCCTAGTAGAAGGCCGACCTGCTGATGTTCGTCTGTTCAGAGACCCATCTGTATGTTGGGAGAGGCTACATTTTCGTTTCTTTTGTTCAGTATGCTATGTTAATTATGGATGGATCCTATGACAGCCTTTGCAGGCAATTCCGACAATAATATCTACGTATTTTCTGTCTCATGGGTGTTCATGTGATGGTTGAAATTCCATATCTGATGGTGAACTTAGGATTTAATTTTTTTTATTTCTGGTGAATATAATTGATTCATGTGAAAATTCCGCAAAATTTAGGCCCCTTTACTTTGGATTGAAAGAAATTCAAAGGAATTTTAAATGATGATAAACCTTGAAATTTTCCTCATATGTGATGTTTGGAACAAAGGATTTTACCATGTCAAATTCCAATGGATTGCTATCTTATGCATCAATTTCACAGAGAATTTTACCATGAGCTTAAACATTATTTTATTTTTCGTTTGAGAAGTCCAATGCATCTTTTTATCTACCTCCTCTCTTAATTCCATCAAATTTCTACGGTTATATTTCCATGAGCTATACAAACACGATGTCTCAAAATTGTTACGTTTTGAACTATTGCGGAACTTGCGCATATTTGATATTCGAATCCTGCGTTTTTCTTTTTTTTTTTGTATTTTCCAAATCATGTGTTTCAAACGTGTCCTGAATCGGTTATCTTTCTTCTTTGCTCGACGTGATCTTGCTGGCCTAGTTGCTTACGTCAGCATGGATGGGATGGACTATGGAGCACAATTTTGCTTTTACGTGCCAGTGCCACCTACTTGTAACTTGTGAGGTTCACAAAAAAAGAAAATCGGAAATATCCTGCTGCCATTGCCATGCAACTGTGCAAGTATCGTGCGTGATTTGTACGCTTCATCGGTCGTCATCGTCGAAAACGGGACATGGTGACCGCTACTAGTCGGGTCGATGTTGTCAAGTTCTCCAGATGACAAAATGTTTCTGGTTTTTGTTCCTGACGCGCATGCACATCTTTTTAAGTTTTTTGTCAAATCTGAAAACGAAATGACTCAATAGGTAAGCAGTGTTTTGAACAGTCAAGATAATGCACGGCGACACGCCGCGCACATTGGCAAATACATGTATTTCTTTTAATAGAAGATAACACGTTGACAAGACAAATCATATTTCGTTAATAAAACACGAACCTGACGATAGGACGGAGCGGTTAAATAAAAGCTTTGATAAAAAGGATTTAGAAAGAGGCAGCTAACCACGAATGGACGAAGGAACTGCGGCGACAATGGTAAGGCAATCGGAGCAGATGCTCTAGTATTATATTCTTTCACATTTTGTTCTCTTTGATTGACAATACCAGATAACCTATTCAACTGGACATCAGCTTGATGAACTTTAGACCCTGGAAAGCATACTCGAATAATTCTAGGAAAATATGCACCTTATCAGCTCACCCATACTTAGTCAATCCGGAACAAAAGTGACAACCTTGAGAACATGTACACTGCATAAATAAAAAGGAAAAAGGCAAATCTCTATCTCAAAACAATACTGCATTGCTTCTAATTCTAAGTGCCAAGTGCCAACAAGCAACAAGAAGACAGCCGTTCATCGTCGCCGCGAGAACCAGCTCCCTGCAGTCAATTTCCAGCTCCCAGATCGAGCTCAGAAATATCCAATGAAATTCATTCGTACACACATAGATTGAAATTGAAATACAATTAACAAATTTAGATACACTGAATTTGCATGCATACACTGCTATAGACTTTTTAATCCAACTTTCTGCAAAATTTCAGCCAAAATTGACATCCACAAGACAAAAACACAACTCACATTCACAATGGAACATCAAAGAACTTACAGAGGACGTAGGCGCTGCGAAAGCGGCTGCACGAAGCCCTTGGAGCAGCTGCGGTCGCCGCCGCCGCATGAGGACCTCGGAGCTGCCGCCGGATCCTTGCCGCTTCCCCTCTCCTGAGTCTCCTCGCCGCAGGAACCAGGGCCTTGAGCGTTGCAGTCGTCTCCCCCTCCCCTTGCGCTCTCCTCGTCGCCGGGTCTGGTGGGGAGGGAGGCGGGCAGGCGGCGGTAGGAGGGCGCAGGTGGTCAGGTGATGGCGGTGGTGGAGGGTAGGGGAGGCGGCGACGTCGGGTGTACGGGGAGGACGGCGCTGGTGGCAGGAGGCGGCGGCACGGGCTGGGTAGGGGGAAAGCATCGGCGCGGGGAGGAGGGCGGACGACGACAGCGGCGACGGTGGTAGGGCGGACGACGGCGACGGAAGTCCAGCACGGGCTAGTGATAGCAATCCTTCCCGTGGATACGGTATCCGTGGGTTTCGTACCCGACGAGCATGAGTATGGATAGTAAAATTCGCTCGTGGATATGTTCGAACCCAAAGTTCACGGATGTGGGTATGGGCTCTGTTTTTTACTCGTGGGTTTACTCGAACCCGTGGCCATACCGAAACCTGTCCATACCCGCCTGAAAAATACCAACCCTAGGCGCCCGAATCCGCAGTCCCGCAAGGTTCAGTATCTCCCAATCCACTCCAGTTTCCACAGCGGCGGCGCACGCAGCTCCCATCCCTCGTGCATGGACCTCGGCCTCCCTCCCGCGTCGGCGCCCCCTCTGTCCTCCCTATCACCGGCGTCCCCTCGGCCCTTCTTGCCGTCGACGCCCTCCAGGCCGGCGCCCAATCCCATGCAACCTCCAGTACTCTCTGAGTACAAGGTAAAATTCCACTCATCCATATGGTTAGCAATTATCAGTACCATTAATGGTATTACATGTCATAACTTATAACATTGCTGCTCCCAAGCTGCCATCAGTACCATATGGTTAGTTGCTGCCAGGCTACGGCTGCCATGCTGCTCTTGCCAGGCCGAAACTAATTATATATATTGTTGCCTGCCAGGTTGCTGTTGCTGATCGAAACTGATTATATACATTGTTGGTTCTGCTACCTGTAAATAAATCGTTAGTAACTTAATTAAATCTCCTAGATTTTCACTTATGCGTTGAGAGTGTTGCTTTTATGAATTTAGGCTAAGATACATGTGGATACCTGAAACCCGATGGATACCTGTGGGTTTGGGTTTGGGTTTGGGTTTAGGTTTAGTTTTGTGCACGTGGGTTTTTCGTGGGTGCGTTTTGCTTGGGTTGATGGGTTTAGCCGTGGGTGGGTTTTCTTTGTACCTGCACTCGAACCCGGTGGGTGCCATCCCTAGCATGGGCGACGGCGCTGGGAGTGGAGGTACGGGTATAGCTGGCCAAACAACCCGTGCCAAGCCAGGCCAACCCAAGCACGACTGCACTGTAGCAAGGCCTGGCCCGACACGACACGCCAACATGTGGGCCCTGTCGACATGACCCGTTTTGCCGTGTCATGCCTGGGCCAGCACCTCAGCCCATGGGTCGGCACGACACGACCCGTTTACTGTGGAGCCACTTTCCTCGTTCCCCTCATGACATGCACCGGTGCCCCTCTCTCCATTCCCCTTCCCCTCTCCTCTCACACAGGCGCAGGGCGCCGTCACTGCCTCTGTCGGTGATATGGGCCCGGGAAAATGTCAGGGGTATGACATCTGAGAAAATGAAGGCGCCCTTTCCCGTCGAGGAGCGTCAAAGTTACACCCTGAATGGCTTAGGCGAGTCCCGGCCACGGGCGGCCACGTGGCCGCCCTAGAAGAGGCTGGCCCGGAGGCTGCCCGGAGGCCGTCGTACTCCCAAACGGCAGGGTCCGGAATCACCCGGACCCCCGGTCGGTAGGGTCCGGGGTTACCCGGACCCCCCATCCCTCACCTCGCACCTCTCTGAGAGAGGGGCGAGTCCAACTACCAACCAACCCATTTAATGCTCAAAAGGAGGGGAGCTGAGCGCCTGCCCGCCGCATTCAATGCGATGTGAGGCGCGGCTGTCAGTTGCTCTCATCATCACCCCTTTTTGCACGAGGCAAAGGAGGCCTAAAGTCTTTGACTAAGACCGCGGTATGGCTACGCACCCACTCCGCGCACGCCTCCCTCACGCCCTATCCAGTCACGTTTAATGCGTTGGGCGACCGCGTGGGAGAGAGAGTGCGCGTGCAGGAGGTGCGGTGCGAGTGCCTACCCACAGGATGGGCCGCCGACCGATGGGTCCCATCAGAATAGGTAGGCGGGCCATCCCCACATCAGCAGCATGGCTACCACGACGACCACCCTTTTTTCGCTTATCATGACGCAGCAAACAGGAAGGAGCAGGAATGGAATGGCTTCTCCGACAAGACAAGATAAAAACCACTCCCTCACGTGGAGTGAAGTAGAGAAAAGTTGGGACTACTGTGGTGTTCCCTTGTACTATAAAAGGAGACCCAAGTCCATCATAAAACAGGTTGATTGGCCGATTCACTCTAAGGGGGATTGGTTGATTCACTCTAGGTCGGTCGATTGGTCGTCTAACTCCTGGACTGGGTAGATCAGCCCCCTGAACAACAGGTAGCTCTTAGTGACCCTTCGTCCACCACCAATTCCAGAAGAGAAGAACACCTTCGTTGTTCTCTGTATTTCCATCCCTTATATTACATACCAAACAAGAGTATGGTGTTACACCTCGCTGGTGGCTCGAACCTGTATAAATCCCCGTGTCTCCGCAATCTTGATTTTTTCCGGCCTCATCTGCATTATCCCATTTCCATCGCGAGTTTAAACTAGGACTCACCGCTCCTCGTGCCAAACCAAAAAGGGGGTCCTTAGGATTCCCGCGTGTCGATCTTCGACATCGACAGCTGGCGCACCAGGTAGGGGGAGCGCTTTGTGTTTTGATCTAAACTCCTATATTCCTCCCATTTCCTGGCGAGAATCCTCTCTCCCCGTCTCCGCCATGGTCCACGGCTGCGTCCCACGCTCCGCGTCAGGCTCGCTCGCTACGCGCGAGCGCGACCTGGCCAACGAGGCGGCGGAGGAGGTTGACGCGAGCAGGCACAACCCCCACTTTCGCCACCTCCGCTCGAGGGGGGAAGGATCTTCGTCTCCTTCACCGCCGTTGATGGCGACGACGGCAGCAGCGCCCGCGCCATCTCCTCTCGCCCCGTTAAAGCGGCGGTTGCGGGCGGAGGGGCCTGAGCACCCGCAGGGCCGACAACGCTCCCGCAGATCCAGCCACGCCCTAGCGGGCGTACCGGCGAGCCTCGCCGAGGTGACGTCCATCGCCGCCTAGAGTTTGGCACGCCTGAGGGTGCCCTGCAGGCGGTAGAAGCCCTTTTGCGCCACCCTCCGGTCACCCCGGCGGGGATCCAACGCCAGCGGTGGTTCGACGACGTGGCGAAGCCGGTAGGCACGGCCTAGCGTCGGGGCCGCCGACCTCGCTTCCTCCACCACCGTGCGGTGGTTCATATGCCGCGGTAAGCTCTTCCTTCCGGCGATGGGCTCAAGGCGGGGCGCCGCGAGGGCCGAGGAGCCTCTCGGCGCGGCCAGCCCGTAAGCGCCCGAGATCTCGCGTATGCGTGAACGGGACGCCCGCCTCCGCATCGAGCAGCGCCGTGACGAGCGCCGCATGGGGCGGGCACCGGATTGCGCCTCCTCGTCGGGAGGCGCCACCACTCGGCGAGCGGCCGTGATGGCCCAGCCGCGAGCAGGAGGCTCCGCGACGCCCAACGAGTCCCCGCAACCATTCTCGCCCCCTCCGGCGGGCAACGGCTGCCAGGCCTTCGTTGCCAACCTCCGTAATGTGCGCTGGCCTAACAAGTTCAGGCCGGCCCTTACGGAGAAATACAACGGCTCGGTTAACCCTACCAAGTTCCTCCAGATCTACACCACGGCCATTGAGGCTGCTGGAGGTGATGAACACGTCATGGCCAACTTCTTTCCCATGGCGCTCGAGGGCCAGGCCCGCTCTTGGCTAATGAATCTGCCGGCCCAATCAGTCACTTCTTGGGACGACTGTGCCGCCGCTCACCTCCAACTTCCGGGGCACGTACCCGTGCCCGGGAGTGGAGGCGCACCTTCACATGGTCCGACGAGGGGAGGACGAGTCCCTGCGCAAATACATTCGGCGTTTTTGCAGTGCGCAATACCATACCCTCCATCGCTGACCATGCAGTGATCTTCGCCTTTCGGAGTGGTGTATGCCACGACGTTATGCTGGAGAAAATTGAATCCAAGGCCCCAGGACTACCACGGAGCTCTTTGAGCTCGCTGACCGGTGGCCCGCAAGGAGGAGGCTCGGGTCTGGAATCCTAGGAATCCAGCCCAAGCCTTCACCGGCGCTGCCCCCTCCGCGTCCCGTGAAGAGCGACACGAACGGCGACGGAAGCGCAGCCATCGCGCGGTGGCGAGAGGGCCATGTCCTCGCCACCAATGGAGCGAGAAGCCCTCGCGGAAGGGTAAGCCCGCGGGCAACCGCGGGCGATCCGGACCCTCGCCCCGTGGCGGGTCGGGACAAATGGTGCATGGTGCACCAAACCTCCCACCACGACCTCTCTGAATGCCGTTCGGTCAAGAATCTGGCCGAGCGGGTGCAAAAGTACGAGCAGGAGCGGAGGGAGAACGAGAAGGAAATCCGTCGCAAGGGCAAGGCACCGGCGGAGCGTTCAGACAACCGGCGAGAGGAGGCCAAGGATGCGGCCCCGTCGGGACGACGATGACAACTCGGGCTACAGATCCCAACACATCATCTCCACCATCGACGGTGGTGCGGCGCCTGTGTATCCCGCGGAGCCTCAAGTCCATGAGGCGCGAGCTCCTCGCAGCTGTGCCGTCCCATGAGGCGGCCCGAAGGTCGCGCTGGGCAGAGGTGCCCATCACCTTTGACCAAACCGACCACCCAGGGAGCGTCGCACGTAGCGGCCACTTGGCCCTCGTGACCTCCCCCACCATCTGCAACGTCAAGGTCGCCCAAGTCTTAATTGACGAAGGTGCGGCCCTCAACATATTGTCCCCAAAGGCCTTTGATGCAATCAAGGCCCCGGGAATGGTGCTTGGGCCCTCTTACCTCATCATTGGGGTGACACCCGGGAAGGTGTGGCCCATTGGGCAGATCGCTCTGCCGGTCACTTTTGGGGCCCCCACCAATTCCGCACCGAGCGGATCGACTTCGATGTGGCGGATCTCAACCTGCCCTACAACACCGTGCTCGGGAGGCCGGCGTTGGTAAAGTTCATGGCGGCTACCCATTATGCCTACCGCCAGCTTAAGATGTCAGGCCCCGGAGGCCCCATCACCATCCACGCCGACATTAAAACCGCACTGGACTACGCGGAAACGCGCGTGGACGACATTGCGGCGGCCGACCGCGTCGAACCCGAGGGCCCCCCAAGGGGAGACGTCGGGTTCCCGGGCCCCGAAGCAACGCATCACCTTTGCCGATGAGGTGGTAATCAAGTCTATCCGTTTGGGTGACGACCCGTCCAAGACCGCCAACATTGGTGGCAACTTGGACCCCAAATAGGAAGACACGCTCGTCTCCTTCCTGCGGGCGAACGCCGACGTGTTTGCTTGGAAGCCGTCGGATATGCCCGGAGTCACCAGGGAGGTGATTGAGCATCGACTTGCAGTACGGCCGGATGCACGCCCGGTCCGGCAAAAGGTGAGGCGGCAGGCCCTGGAGCGGCAGGCGTTCATCCGCGAAGAGGTAACACGGCTCCAGGAGGCCGGCTTAATCCGGGAGGTGCTGCATCCGGAGTGGTTGGCAAACCCGGTGGTCGTCCCGAAGGCCAACCACAAGCTGCGCATGTGCATCGACTACACCGACCTCAACAAGGCATGTCCCAAAGACCCCTATCCTCTACCTCGAATAGACCAGATAGTCGACTCCACTGCGGGGTGTGACCTTTTATGCTTCCTAGATGCATACTCTGGTTATCATCAATTTCGCATGGCTGTAGAGGATGAGGAGAAAACTTCATTTATCACCCCTGTGGGTACATTTTGCTACATGTCTATGCCCTTTGGTTTAAAAAAAAATCATGTCCACTTTTCAACGTGGTGTCCGCATCACGTTAAAAGACCAAATAGGACGCAATGTTGAGGCATACGTCGATGATCTCGTAGTCAAATCTCAGGATCAAAGAACCTTGCTCTCTCGGACTTGGCCGAGACGTTTAATAACCTCCGGCCTCCCGCATGAAGTTGAACCCGAGAAATGCGTGTTCGGGGTGCCTAGAGCAAGCCGTTAGGGTTTTTGGTCTCGCCCGAGGCATTGAGGCCAACCCCACTAAAATAAAAGCAATAGAGAGATGCGCCCTAGGAAACTCAAGGACGTGCGGAGACTCACCGGTTGTGTAGCTGCCCGAGTCATTTCATATCCAGATTAGGAGAGCGGGCGCACCCTTTATTTAAGTTGTTAAAACGAACCGGCCCCTTCACTTGGACGGACGAAGCGGAGAAAGCCTTGGGCGAGCTCAAGCGCTACCTCTCCTCGCCGCCCGTCGGTAGCCCCCCGGAAGGAGAGCCCCTCCTTTTATATTTAGCGGTGACCCCCAAGTGATTAGTGCGGCCTTGGTTGTGGAGCGCGACGACGAGCTAGACTCCTAGGTCGCCCCCAACCCCATCGAACCCGGAGGCGGAAACCTCGGAACGGGATTGGCCGGGAAGCGCCCGAACCCGGAGGTGGCCCTTGGCCCTCCGAGCTTCAAGGAGCCGCCCGTCCCCCTAGTCCGGGAGCTCCCGAGGCCCCCTCCACCCAGAGTGGCCCTGAGGGCCCTGGGGGAGGCGATGGCCCGGTAGCCCAGGGCACCGAGATGACCCGCCCCGAAGCACCCGTGGCAGGAAGCCTCGGAACGGAGTTGGCCGAGGAAGCGCCCGAACCCGGAGGTGGCCCTTGGCCCCCGAGCTTCGGGGAGCCGCCGGCCCCTAGTCCAGGGGCTCCCGAGCCCCTCCACCCAGCGGCCCCGAGGGCCCGGGGAGGCGATGGCCCGGAAGCCCCGGACATCGAGATAACCCGCCCCGGTGTACCCGAACCAGTCGCCCCTAACAAAGTAGTCAAGGCCCGCACCAAGGTGCAGCAGCCGATCTACTTTGTCAGCGAGGCACTACGGGACGCAAAAACACGTTACCCGCAGGCTCAGAAGATGCTCTACGCCATGCTCGTGGCCTCCAGGAAGCTGCGCCATTATTTCCAGGCACACCGGGTAACGGTAATCACGTCCTACCCTCTCGGGCAAATCCTGCGTAACCGAGAGGGCACGGGACGGGTAGTCAAATGGGCCATCGAGTTGTCAGAATCTGATCTGCACTTCGAAGCCCAGCACGCAATCGAGAGCCAAGCCTTGGCTGATTTTTTGGCGGAATGGACGCCAGCGGTCGGTAGCGATCCACCCCCGGGGGAACCCGAGAGTACGGAGGATCGTGACCAAGGAGCCATGCACCGGGTGATGAACTTTGACGTTTCACTCACCTTGCACGGAGCCGGAGCGGCGTGGTGCTAACTTCCCTCGGGCGACGTACTTCGTACATCGTCCGGATCGACTTCCGGCAAACAACAACATGGCCGAATATGAGGGGCTTCTAGCGGGTTGCGAGTGAGGCGGTGTGGGCATCCGCCGTCCGCCGGTCTCTGAGATTCCCAACCGGTTGTAAACCGGGTTTTCAAGAAATATCAATGCACCGACCCCCAAATGGAAGCTTATGTCAAGGAAGTACGGTGTATGGAGCGCCATTTCGATGGCCTCGAGCTACGCCATATTTCCAGGAAAGATAACGCCCTGGCGGACGAGTTATCTAGGATCGCGTCCGCGCGAGCCCCGGCCCCGCCAGATGCGTTTGAAGAAAGTCTCATAGAGCCGTCGGCGCACCCCGAACCGCCCCAGAGGCAGGAGTCGGCTGGTCCCGACGCCCCAGATCTGGCAGGCCAGCCACAGCCTGGCTTTGCCAGGACCAACATCACGCGCCAGGTGGCTTGGATTTCAGAAATCCGAGCATACCTACAAGACGCGTCATTGCCCGAGCAACGCGAGGAAAGCGAATGCATTGCCCGAACCTCCAAGAGATACGTGTTGGTAGAAGGGACGCTCTACCAACGTGGTGCCAACGGAGTGCTCATGAAATGCATTGCTCGGGAACAGGGTCTCGAGCTCCTAGCCGAGATCCATGAAGGTGAATGCGGGGCACACTCAGCCTCTCGAACCTTGGTGGGAAAGGCATTCCGTCAAGGATTCTATTGGCCCATCGTGTTGGAGAACGCAACGGACCTCGTGCGGCGATGCCGAGCATGTCAATTCCACGCCAAGCAGATGCACCTACCGGCCCAGGCCCTCCAGACCATCCCGCTCTCATGGCCATTTGCGGTCTGGGGGCTGGACATCCTGGGCCCGTTCAAGCAAGCACGGGGTGGATGCAAGTTTCTATATGTCGCCATCGACAAATTCACCAAGTGACCTAAGGTCTATCCAGTCAGCGTCATCGACAAACATTCGGTTGTGCGGTTCATGAGAGGCATCACGGCAAGGTTCGGGGTCCCCAACAGACTCATCACCGACAACGGCGCCCAGTTCACGAGTGAGCTGTTCGGCGAGTATTGCGATGACATGGGCATCAAGCTCTGTTTCGCCTCGCCCGTCCACCCCCAAAGCAACGGTCAGGCCGAGCGTGCAAACGCAGAAATACTAAAAGGCCTCAAAACTAAGACCTACAATGTACTCAAGAAGCATGGGAACTCATGGACTGATGAGCTGCCTGCGGTCCTTTGGGCCAATCGGACTACCCCGAGCCGCGCCACCGGGGAGACACCTTTCTTCTTGGTGTATGGAGCCGAGGCGGTCTTGCCCTCCGAGCTCACCCTGGGATCGCCCCGAGCCACGTTATACACCGAAGCAGTTCAAGGGCAGATGCGTCGTGACGATCTAGATTACCTAGAGGAAAGACGGCGACGGGCAGCGCTTCGCGCGGCCCGCTACCAACAGAGCCTCCGCCGCTACCATCAAAGCAAATTCAGCCCCCGAGCGCTGCAAGTCAATGATCTGGTCCTGCGCCATGTGCAAACACGCGCGGGGCTGAGCAAACTATCCCCGATGTGGGAGGGGCCATACAAGGTTATTGACACCCCGCGTCCGGGAGTAGTCGCCTAGCCACAGAGGACGGCACTCCGTTGCCGAACCCGTGGAATATTTCCCACCTGCGCAGGTTCTACCCATAAGCCGTATGGTGCGCTGAAACATGCATGGAAGTTTATCCACTGCCTCCGGTGGCATGAACAATAAGTTTGCTATTAAATTCCATATGATTTTTCTTGCAAAATACCTGTTGTAGTGTGTTTCCTCCATGTGCTAGAGCATGTACTGCGAATGCGGCTTTCCAATGGTTCCCTGGCCTTGCCCGCCTTAGCCTGAGAGCCCTAAGGACGTCGAAGGTACAGCGATGCTGCATACTACCACGCCCGGGGTTCGCGGGTTCGGTGCGAACTAACACGCCTGTCCGCCCCCCATTGCCGCTGCCCTCGTTGGCCTTTTTATGCCTTCGCTCCTACCCGGAACCCGACAAAGGCACCAGCCAACGGCCAGTGCATGCTGCCCGAACCCGGAGCAGCCCCCAAACTACATGGGACAAATCATGGCGGAGGACCACACTACTGCATTCTTGCAATAACTAACAGTTGAACTACCGTTGCAGGAAAGCAAACAGGCAGAGGCTCGGGTCCACCAATCGCCACTACGTGCGCGCTAAGTTGGCCGGGGGCTCCCAACATATACACACACACAAATGAATCATCAAAAGCAGCCACGATGAGCTGTTACAGCGCAAGATCAACATAGTTAAGGCAAGTTCACTGACTTTATAAACAATACCACGAATGTCTTTGTACACAAATGCAGATACAAACCGAGAGGGAGCAAGAGAGTCCTAAGTGGCCGGTGGGTCGCTGGGGGCATCCGCCGGGAGGTCTTCGTTCGGCGAGTCCTCGCGGAGAGCAAGCCGGAAGGCCGCCGGGTGCCATCGAAGCCTACCATGATGGAGTCAACGGCGTCTTGGTAGCCTCCTCGGTGCCTTCGAGAAGTCCTCGGTGGGGATGTAGGGGTCGAAGCCGGGGTTGCGGGCTTGGTAGCTCGCCAAGATGAGCGACGCGACTTGGCGGGATAAGTCGTACGATGACTCCTTCGCCACCTCATCGACCTCCTCCGGCACCCTCTTTATCCCCTCGGCCAGCTCATCTATGTGTGTGGCCAATCCCCCCAAGGTAGGGACGCTGAGGGGGTACGGTTGACCCCCACCCTGCGGGCCGCGTCCCGAAGGCGCTCGACGGATGAGGCCAGGGCCCGGACCCCCAGGCGCAAGGTGCGCTCCAGCTCCGCGATTCGGCGGCGCGCCTCCTCCAGTTCCGGTCCTGGCCCCCGCATCTGCGCCTGTGCATCCATGACCACCTGCTCCCGGGTAGCCAGCTCCTGCTCCCACCGCTCCAACTCGTCTTGCCGGCGGCCCGAGGCGGCGGCGAGCCTCGCGCTCCCGGACAGCCTTCGAGCACCGGGAGGCCTCCTCCTGGGCCTCAAGACCGCCACCTCTCGCCCCCACGGCGGCCTCGCGCTCGCCGATGACCTTCTCCCGGCGGCACGTTGGCCTCCGCGCGGCGGAGTCCTCCTCGGCCCTGGCGACAGCGGCCTCCCGGTCCTCGACCGCCTGCCTCGCCGCCTCTAGGGCCCTCTCCCACTCCGCCAGGCCGGCCTCGCGGGCCTGGAGGTCACCGTCGGTCGGCGGCGGCGGGCCTCGGCGTCGCACGTGGTGCGCTCGCGCTTGTCGAGGCCTGGGCGCGCTTCGAGGTCGCGAAGGAACCGCCCGGCGGTGGTGCGGACCCTCTCCTCGGCGGCGGCGGCGACCGCTCACGGAAGTCGGCGGCGTGCCGCTCAACGACGGTGTCTTCAAACACCCGAGCTCCTCCCGGCGCCGCTCGATCTCCGCCGGCTCCCGCCGCGGACGAGGCCCTCCACCCTCGATGTAGCCGCCGGCTCCCGACGACCCTCCTCAACCTCGACCTCCCGTCGCGCCACCTCAACCTCCCGGCGGCCAAGGCCCGCACTGGGCCCGGAGCCCTCCAGGAGATCGCATTGGCCTCTCCGGCGCCCGGAGACAACCTCCCTCGCCCCCTCGGCGACCGGACGAGGGGCTCGGTGTCCAGGCGGCCACGAACCCGACCGAGTGCCCCAGTTAGGAGTCGAAGCTCGGCCGGGTCGGCCGCCGCGCAGCCGAGCCGCGAAGACCCCCATGGCCGGAGTCGCCCGCTCCTTGCCTTGGGGCTCACGCGCAGCCGGCGCCGGCAGCTGCGGTGGCGGCGGGCGCGACGGCGCCGTTGGGTGCGACACGGGCGATGGTTGTTGTGGCGGCGGCGATGGTTGCTGCGAAGGAGACCCCTGGGGTCGTTCTCCTCCGCCCTCCACCGCCCCCTCCGTGTCGGCGCCGCTCACGGCTCGCTCTTCGTGGGCGACCGACGCTGCACTCTCTGGGTGGGCCCCCTCCTCGGATCACACCGGATCCGGGACCGAACCCGTAGGAGGCGACCCGGACCCGGAGGGCTTGTGCACCCCGAGCCTTTCCCGCTCCTCCCCGAGCCCGAGGCGTAACCGCCTTGGGTACAACCCTTGGGCAAAATGCCTCGTGCTCGCGGCTGGAAGCAAAACATGAACACAATAAGGAATCAAAAAACAAAGACAAAAATGTAAGGCCCTAACGAGCATCCGCGCGTCGGCAAGGCGTACCTGCGGGCGGGGTTGAAGTCCCAGGAGATCCCCGAGATGGCCCGCTTCTTCTTCGCAAGGCCGCCTGGAGGACTCGCCGGGCTCCTGCTCGCCGCGTCCGCTGATGCTGGAGCCCCGCGGGCGGCCCCCGCCGCCGGTGTGCTCACCGGGGATGCGCCCCGGGCCTCCTCCGCCGTCATCGTCGCCCCCGTTGTGGCTGACCTGGCCCTCGGCGTAGTGACCCCTAGGGATGGGCCCGCCGCCCGCGAGCCCCCTGATCTGCGGGGGGAGCGGCGCGCTCCGCCCCACCGCCACGTGGTGGGGATGGAGGAAGAGCGGGGTCCTCCTATGACATCTTCCTCTTCCCCTTAGGGTCCGGGACCCCCGGGTCGCTTTGGCCCGGACCCCGGCGGTTCAGCCGCCCGATCGGGATATGGTCGTCGGCGTCGGCATCGTCACCGTCCCCCCCTCGGAGCAGCCTCCGGTGCGGGCGACGACGAGCCCACACCGTCGCCCACCACTGCGGCGTGTGCAAAATCTCCGTGCGCGTCGAGTCCCGGCACAGCGGCACCAACCCGGGCAAGAGCTGCGTCGTCCATCTCCGTAACGCCGAGGGTGCGGTGAACCAGGGTCCCGAGGTCCCTCTCGTCCCACTCGAAGACGGCACCCACGTGGGTCCGCATGTCGTCGTTGGGACCCATGTACATGTAGGCGGGCGCGGCCTTTCGCAACGGCGCAATGCGCCTCATCCGAAGTCGCGGAAGACCGTGTGGCCGGACAGCCCCCGCCGGAGGTAGCCGATCCGGTCCAAGCACCCGTCCGGCTCCCCCGGCTCGCGGACGCGCCCCGCTCCTCCGGTTCACCGGAATCCCCGTCGACGAGAGATAGGCGGGGGTGGTCACGCAGCCGGTGTAGAACCGAACGCCCTCCGGTTCTCCCACTGGAGCGAGGGTGGATGTCGATGAAGGGGTGCCGACCGCCACATGTCGTTTCGTGGCCGGATCGCCACGTACCCTATCGCGCCGGGAGTCGGCCGGCACACCCGAAGAACTGCCGGAAGAGGTGAAGAGAGGGCCTCACCCCCACGAAGATCTCGCGGTGTGGGCGAACACGGGTAGAAGACGGCGTTGGGGGTGAGGTGGTGCGCCTCGTAGAACTCCCGTCAAGGAAAAGCGGGAGAAGGGCGGCACCGGCCCGACCATGGCGAAGGAGGCAAAGAACACCATCCTCGTAGGGGCCGCTCCTCCGGGACATCACGCCGTGCGCGTGCGCGCGGGGGAACTTGTTGAAGAGGCTGCGAGCCTCGCGGTGCGGACCAAAGATTTGGGAAGGGTGGATGCTGAGGCACGAAAGGAAGTTGGAGGCGAGAGAAATGAAACGAGGAGCGGCGGCGCCGGTAGACGAAGGGCGAATGGTGCGAGAGGTGATGGCAAGTGGAAGGCGTAGACATCCCCTTCATGCGGATCTGCTTTTATAAGCAACCACCGCCCCCTTGATTCTACGGCATTAAATTCGCCCACTACCACGTGAAGCGCCCTCGGCTCCGTGCCCTTCGATTTTCGCATCCCCTTGGGTTCCCGCGCCGTTTGGATTTCGTGTCGCTGGGGTTTGCGCCCGCCGGGCGCACTACGCGGACGGAGAGTGCCGGGCGGTTTGAATGGGCCCCGTGCATGTGGCCCAAATAAACTCGCCCCCGTCCTAAGGAAAACTTGGCCCGGCGCGGCGTCGGTTGTCGCGTCCCGGCCGCCGCCATAGCAAAAGCATCCAGTGCCCGGCCCACACTCAAAGAAATGGCGTTAACCGCGCCGAGCCCGACTCGACCACTGGTCCACGCCAGGGGCTACCGTCGGTGATATGGGCCCTGGGTATGTCGGGGTATGACATCGAGAAAAGGAAAGCGCCCTTGCCCGTCGAGGAGCGTCAAAGTTACACCACGAATGGCTTAGGCGAGTCCGGCCATGGGCGGCCACGTGGCCGCCCGGAAGCGCCGGAGGCGTGCCGGAGGCGCCGTACTCCCAAACGGCGGAGTGCAGGATCACCGGACCCCGGTGGTAGGTCGGGGTTACCGGGCCCCCATCCCTCACCTCGCACCTCTCGAGAGAAGGGCGAGTCCAACTACCAACCAACCCATTTAATGCTCAAAAGGAGGGGCGGCGCACGCCCGCCGCATTCAATGCGATGTGAGCGCGAGCTTGGTACCAGCTCTCATCATCACCCCTTTTTGCACATCACGAGGCAAAGGAGGCCTAAAGTCTTTGACTAAGACCGCGGTATGGCCGCGCACCCTCCGCGCACTCCTCCTCCACGCCTGTCCGGTCGCGTTTAATGCGTTGGGCGGCCAGCGTGGAAGAGAGAGTGCGCGTGTAGGAGCGCGGTGCGAGTGCCTACCCACGGGATGGGCCGCCGCCGATGGGTCCCATCCCTTATATTACATACCAAACAGGAGTAGGGTGTTACACCTCGCTGGTGGCCCGAACCTGTATAAACCCCCGTGTCTCCGCAATCTTGATTTTTTTTCCCGCCTCATCTGCATTATCCCATTTCCATCGCGAGTTTAAACCAGGACTCACCGCTCCCCGTGCCGAACCAAAAGGGGGTCCTTCGGATTCCCGCGTGTCGATCTTCGACATCGACAGCCTCGGCCATCAACCGCTCGCGCCCGGCGGCTGGCGCTCGCGCTCCCTCCCACACCTTTGTCGCCTCCACCGCTGCTCTTCCTCTACCCGCTCCCCCTTTTTCTCGAACAACCAGGAGGTCGCGACGAGAAGAAGGAGGTCACGGCGGGGAGAAGGACTGGCGCCGGTGGAAAGTAGAAGCAGGCCATGGCGGCGAGTAGAAGGCTGCGGCAGAAGCAAGAAATCTCAAATCCTCGTCGTTCTCCTCTCTCCCTCTCTCCTTCCTCCTCGTGCTGCTGGGACCGCTGGGTATACAGGCAGGTGTAAAATCTAAGTGTGTTTGAGTCTTTATTGGTGATGAACAATTGGCATCTGTGATTATTGGATTGTTAGTTTTGTTATTTGGAGATTATTGGCAAAGTGGTTCGGGACATATTTGGTTTTTCGGATGGTGAACATTGTACTGTGCACCGGTCGGACCGAGCTTGTGCTGCCGGTCTGACCGAAGATGACCTTGCTGTCAGACCGGGCAGGCACTGCCGGTTAGACCGGCCGACATAGTCCGACTGCAGGCCGATTTGGTTTTGGTTTTGGTTTCGGGTTGTTTCCTTGTTTGTTTAGGGAAGATTCATGTTTCTATGTGCATGCATGGTTGTTTATGCTGACAATGAGTCAAGTTGGAGATAGCTTGTGCTCAGATATGGTTTCTTTGTTTAATTATGTGCAGGTAATCTTTACGTCTCGGGAAAGTGTTGCCAGTAATCGAGTTAGAGTCAACTTGGAGATAAGGTGATGTCCAAGATGGAGATTATGCGGGATACTTAAGGGTAGAGATCAGTGCACGTGATTGGTGAAGTTTCCATATGACATACGATGGAGATATTGTGTGCGTATGGAATACGATGTTTCAAGATTGGAAAGACCGAGATTGCGACGATTGATTTATGTCAAGTTTGTACTTGTATGGGAAGGTTTCCTAGGGGTTTAGGACTTTCTATATGAGTTGGATTCGTGTCTTTTGGCTGCGCATCTTGTGTATAAATAGTGAGGAGAGGTGTGGCCTCTCGGTATCGAATTTTAGAGAGTTTAGAGTTGAGATAAATCTAGGCTTTCGAGGTTTGCTCGAAATTTTGTGAGGAGTGCTGTTGCTGCACTTTGTAAACTCAAGAGAGATTCAATAAAGTTCAATCTACTTTGAGAGATCTTTGTGTTGTGTTTTCATCGGGTGTGGCGGTCTAATCGGCGGTTAGACCGACGGCCTCCAACTGGTCAGACCACGCAGATCATTGCGGTCAGACCGACGCTCATCGACTCTGCACGGCGATCGGCTACTTCAGGAGAATCGGCTAAGTCCAAGAGATCGGCTACACGGGCGGTCAGACCGGCGCTATATCGGCGGTCAGACCAACAGGTTCAGGCGGTCAGACCGGTGCAACACTTTCGGTCGGACCGCACGCCATCGAGTTGTGAGGGTAAGTCTGATTTCCACTGAGATTTGTTTTTGGGTGTACCAACCATTCACCCCCCTCTGGTTGGCTTAGTTTGGGAGTTCGATCCTACAACAGGGTGGATGTCGACGGGAGCGAGGATGTTGGCAACCACGGCGACGTGGAGGGACGGGTGCATGGTGAAGGACGCCAGCATCGGCGACGCGGCGCGTGAGGCTGGCCGGCCGACATCGAGAAGAACTAGAAAAGAAGAAGGTTCGTGAGCGCTAGGGTTTTCCTGGCCAAATAGGCCAACCTCGGCTCATGGACCATTGACAGGCTCGTGCTGGCACGACATGACCTCCCCTTGGGTCGTGCTTGGGCCGAAGGGCTGGCACGACACGGTCTGCTACAGGAGTCATGCCTAACGGGTTGTGCCCTAGTAGGTTGTGCCGCCGGCGTGCCCGTGTCGTGCTTGGTCGAGCTGCCCGTTTGGCCAGGTATGGGTACGTGTGAGGGGAGGGTTTGGGGATTGAGGACGGAAAAGGATGTTTTGCAGAAAAACCCCTATGCTCTTCATGTTTATAGCGCTATCTCTAGAAACGAAATTTTCTTTTCTTCGTGTTGTATTTCTGTGAAAGACGAGGGCCTTTATGGAAGAAACACAACTAGTGTTCGAGGGTTTATGCGAGATTTCGTATATACACGAGGATCCTTTTGCAAAGTAGTACAACATGTGTAAATCTCTTCGAGAAGAAAAAAACAATTATGAAAAACGAGAAAAACGGAGTGAGAAGGGATATTATGAGCTGAGAATGTGCCTTTTGTATTTGATGAATGGCCGAATAATGGTCATAGAAATAAAACATAAGGGCACTTCCAATGCTAAAAACTATCATAGTTTCTATATCTCGAAAACCTCATAACAATAAACTATCCTCTTCAATGCTAGTAGTTTTTATAGATTGAAAAATTCAATATACAACTCAATGAGAGCTGATCAGTTGTGTATCTTGTGATCATCGTACACGTCTCAACAAAATGCAGGTGGGTCCCATCCGTCAGTGTCTTCTCTCCTCTTTTCTTCTCTTTTCTTCTCGCCTCTTCTCATTCTTTCCCCCTCCTCTCACTCTCCCCGATCCCCTTTTCCGAGAGGTGGCGTGATGACGACGGAGGGCAACGGGGCCGAAGAGGGGGCACGGCGACGGCTTGGCCGTGCAGGTGGCACGGCGACACGGAGGGCGGCGATGGCGGCCCAAGCATGGCGTGCGCGGGACACCATCCCCCCTCCTCCCCTCCTTCACTGCCTCGACGGCCAGCCCGCGAGGCCGCGTGCCGAGGCACGACCACAGCGGCACGTGGTTCCCCTTCTTCCCCTGCGAGGCAACGACGGCCCAGGCGGAGCAATCAATTGTAATCGAAACTACCTGTTTCTCCCTAGTGTTGTCTCGGTGGTTTCTCGGTGCATCTGTACTAGAGAGGATGTCATTCCTTCACGGAGAAATTGTTTCTTCTTTTTCTCTCCTCTCACTTCATTTACAATGGTGCCACATCAGCAAATTATTAATATGTCAAGCTATTTAATAGGGATAGAAACCACCATAAATGCTCCATTGGGAGTGCCCTAATTAGCCAAAAATATTAAGGGCCACTTTGAAAAACTCAAAGCGTAGAAATAGGAAAAATATAGACACAAATTGAGTGGCATAATTTCTCCAATCCTATAGAAAGTAAAAACATAAGAAAACTATAGAAGAGGAGTACGGATATAGCACAGCAAAAAAACACAGGGTTGTAGAGGAAAAAGGAAAGATACCATGAGGATTGCCATTTCATAGGAATTTTAAAGATAAAGATAGGATTTAATCTTTGTTCCATGGAACTCTTTTAGGATTTTTTCCCTATAAGGTTGAAATCCGACAAAATTCTTTTTCCAATAAACCAAAAAGGCCTAAGCATTTCTGAATGGCTAGAATTATGGGCCAATATGGATAAATCATGGGCTTCCTAGCGAGGAAGTTAATGGGCTGAAAGTATTTAAGTCCTGTCCAGGAAAGATGGAAATGGGCCCGTGTCCATCAGGTCCGAAGAGTGGGCACAAATAAATGGGTCTAAAGTATAGATAATAGGCCGAGCAGAAGGCCATCAAGAAATTAAATGTGCAGTTCATGGTTGGCGGAGCAGAAGGCCCATCAAGAAATTAAATGTGCAGTTCATGGTTTAATATGTTGAACACTCGTCATATGCACTGCACTTTTGGATTCATAAATAACGAAGTTCCAGCACATAGAAAGTTCTGCATTCAAATTATCAAAAAAGCAAATGTTAAGAAATGGATATCATTTGACCATGTGGAAGGATACTATAAAATTCAGTAGTGCCATGGATACTCTTCAGTTTACTTGATATGAATTAACTGGAAGTCCATTCAGTAACTAAAAAACTGCCTAAACCAGGACTTACCATTTGAGTCCAAACACAACCGCTGTCACCACTGATGCAAAATGCAAACTGATGCAAATTTGAAGTGTTCAGAATCAAACATGTAGAATCATTAGTCCATATTTTATTTGGATCGGGCTTCAAAAGCCATAAGTCCCCCTTGACATTTACATCAAGCACACGACCAAAAGAAAATTGTACGTGCAAAAAAGAAACGGTCTCCAGAATTCAGTAGCATCGGCGAACGTACTAGCTAAACATATTCACCATCTCATCATGGAAGGAGTTATTGATGATTGCACCTGCTCGAAGCATTCTTGTAGACACTCTAGCCTGTGTTCTGCATGCCGGCAGCAATGCCCTTCATCGTCAGGATGAGGGTGTCCTCCAGGCCCGGCGCGTACTCGCTCGCCGCGTTCAGTTGAACCAGCTCGGCAGGCTGGTTGCTGTCGACGAACTCCTTCGACAAGGCCGGCTGAGGCATCACCTCGAAGCTAGGATCCCTTATCCGCTTCAAGGTGTAGGCTTGGCAAACGTTCAAGGTAGTGATGTACGACTCACGGAGCCGCAGACGCTGCTTCAGGTAAGGATCCCCTTCCAGAACATCCTTGTGACCGGCAACCTGCAGATAATTTCAATGTGTTAAGGGCACTCGCTTCTCAGATCTCAGTTGTCACAAGTTAGACCGCAAAAAGATAAAGCCATGATTGATAGTTCTTGACAATATCTGATGTAGTGATGTGCACTCTTATTTAAAAGATGGAGTTCTTTTTATGATTCAGAATGCCCAAGTGTGGTTCTAGAGTTGTCTTCGGTATAATTTTCAAACTGAAATCTTTTTAATAGTTTCTTCAGGATCATATCATCCACATCAAACAGTGACATGAATGCCTATTTTGATTCTAAAGAATGTTACCTGAAGGAGTAGCTGTTTTGTCTCTTCAAAGTTGTTTCTCAGCTGCTCTCCAAAGGATTGCAGATCACCTGCCACAAGCAATTTGTCATATAAAGCAGCAATTCCTGGATCTCCCTTGGCGAAAACCATCTCAAGCAAGTCCAAGGTGACCCTGAAGAATGGCCACTCATTGTACATTTCTTTCAGTGTATGGATGTTCCTGATATCCTTCTGCATTATATGTTTGAACGCTGCGCCAAATCCAAGCCATACAGGAAGATGAAACCTAGTTTGCGTCCAAGCGAAAATCCAAGGAATTGCACGGAGCGATTCAATGCCACCACTAGGCTTTCTCTTTGATGGTCGGCTACCAATGTTCATCCTGCCATATTCTGTCTCAGGTGTTGCCTGAAACAACAGATGGACACGCGCATGTCAGAATTTCATGTCCGCCACCAACTTCTAGCTCAGATAAGAGATAACATAAAGCACGAAGTGACTGATAACAGAGAACCAAAATATGTATGCAATCCCTTCTATATGTTTGTTCTTAGTCAATTAACACACGAGAGAATGTGATTGCTCCCTTGTCATAGTTAAGTAAGATTGCAAAAAATTGTGGACGTGAAGCTTAGAAAAATATCATGGCCTACACACATTTGTCATGCAGCTTCGCATCAGACCACAAGCTCTATGCTAATTGCAAGAACTCCTGAGTATATCTACTTAACTTAAAGAATAGTCTTGTCAAGAAGCCTTCAAATTAAGCATAAATTTATGCCCATGATAAATGCAGCAGATTTTATGAGCAAGAATTCAAAATAGATGTGAACTTACCGATCGGAAGTATTCAACAAACCGTGGTTCTTTGAAGACAATTGATCGATATTCGTTTGTTGCCACAACAGCCATCTCATCCATTAGAGCACGCCATTCTGGTTTGGGGGAAATCGGAGGATGCATTCCATGCTCAAGAGTAGCTGCAGTAAAGCGTTGGAGAGTTCTAAAGCACAAGTGTTCCTCTCCAAATGAGTGTTCAATAACCTCACCCTGTACTGTCACACGGAGTGATCCATGTATCGTGTCTGGTGGTTGAGATAATATGGCAAGATGACTGGGACCACCTCCTCTGCCAACTGTTCCACCTCTTCCATGGAACATTGTCAACTTTACACCGTAATGCTTTGCCACCTTGACAAGCTCCTCTTGTGCTTTGTACATTTGCCATGCTGCAGAAAGACGACCAGCATCCTTGCCAGAGTCTGAGTATCCAATCATGACCTCCTGCTTGCCATTAATCCTATTCATGTACCAGTCTATTGAAAATAGTCGCGCCACCGCTGCTGGAGCTGCTTCAAGATCTGCAAGTTTCTCAAATAGTGGAACAACTCGCAGCGGCTGTTTTATATGGCACTCCCGCTGTAGAAGCTCAACAGCAAGCACATCAGATGGTGCAGTTGCCATTGAGATGATGTAAGCACCAAAACAATCGGCCGGGAGCTCAGCAAGGACATGAAATGTTCCTAAAACATCAGCAATTTCTTCAGTCTGAGGAAGATCGGGACCAAATAATGGACGTTTGCCCCTTAGTTCAGACAAAAGCCAATCCTGGCGTTTCTCCTCAGACCATTCAGCGTAGGATCCAATCCCAAGATGTGTAGTTATAGCATCAAGGACATCAGTGTGCCGATCAGATTCCTGCCTTATGTCAAGTTTTACAAGAGCCAACCCAAAAGTTGATACTTGACGCAAGAAATCAAGAAGGCTTCCATCAGCTATAGGTTTGTCACCACAAGCACATAATGATCTGTAGCACAGCTCAAGAGGCTCCAAAAACTGCAAGATAGGAGGGTGATGATTAGACTATTATAAGTACAACAATGACATTCACAACGATACATATAGGATAAATAGGGTTACCTCTTCAACATTAGTAAACGTTGCCTCCTCTGGAATTTCGGAAAGTCCAGTTGTCAATAGATGGCGAGTACGTTCACGCGTATAATACAATTTATCCCTGACACCACCAAGTATGACACGATAAGGCTCATTTGGAGGAATCTGCTTCCAGAATTCTGCACCGTTAACATTTTCTTAGTAAGAGACAAATTTAGTAGGCATTTGGTACAAAGAGTAAATCAATCAATTACAAAATCATGCAAGATTTTCACCCAAGTTGCTCAGCTAAATGAGTAACAAACCATGGAAAAATGAAATGTAATTAGTCCATGTAGTTATGCCAAAAGTTGATGCATTCATATTAGGACATAAAAACATCCAGTCCATTGTATTCTGTCCCTGTAGTCAACTTGATAAATGTTTTGAGTAGGGATTTCACAGCCTCTGGAAGAACAATGTCAACTAACCTAATTATGTTTGGGTAAACAAATAATTTCTTTACATTAAAGTTCTAGTGGATTCTGAACTAGCAGATGCACTTTTCAAATTAACCTGACTAATAATTCAACGCCAGTATCCACAGCATACACCTAACAACAATTGATAATTGGCACGTACAATTTTTAAGTGTAAAATCACCCAAAGATTTTACAGTGCAGGTGAACTCTGGTAAAAATTAAAGGAAAGCTGGCTGCATAGATCTTATAGATAAACATATGAGGTGGCTATGATTAAAAAAATAGGCTAAGAAAATTATATATCAGTCATTTAAAAAAAATATTATGCATGAACATAACATAGAACTCTATCTGAAAAGTTGAAAATGGTTACTTCATATGCCCAAAAATAGGCAAGCAGACCATAAATACAACTTTTCCTTCAGATTATAGAACGACACACAAATCAACAAATATGCAGACCGGCCCAAAAATTCATTATCACCACAATTATGGTACTGTTACCTATGTAGTGTTTTGCAGCTTTTCTGGAGGAGCGATGCAGATCATCTGCACGAATCCGGAGTTCCTCACTGCAGCGCCACATAGAGAGCTACGAAAACATATTACATTGTTAAAACGTAGAAATCAGTACTTTTTAAGAACGATGAAAATAAGCAATTCTGTTGTACCTCAAACATCAGATCTTCAATCTGAGAGAAGTACAAGTTAGCAGCCATCATTCTTGCCAACAAGCATACATCTCTTGTAACCTCTGGTGTAACTCTTGGGTTTCCTAGAAAACAAGTCCGTTTTAGAGTTCAACTTTTTTTAACAGACATGATTACAGGAAGTAAAAAAGGTTGCAGTTATCTAAAAAAATTAGGCATGTGAATAATAGAATTATTTTTAAAAATGGAATCTTGGTTGACTTAAAAGTGGGGAAGGGAAGTAAATAACCAATTGCTAGAACTAATAGATGTCACTAAGAGGACAAACAATTCAATTTTCTGTCAATAGCACATGTGAGTATGTGACAGATCTCAACCAAGTCATGTTTTCCTTTCTAAACAAAAACGGATGTATAAGTTAGGATAGGAGAAGGTACCATCACGGTCACCACCCATCCAGGATGAGAACTGGATAAGAGGAGCGTTGTAAGGAAGACGCTCATTAATCCCAATATTTTTCAGAGCAGTGTCGATGCGGCGCAAGAACTTTGGTACACCCTTCCATATAGTTTCATGAAAATAACTCATCCCAGCGCGCATTTCATCCTGGGGAGTGGGAGGAGTCCTGCGGATCTCATCAGTTCTGAAAGCCGCTTGAATCTGTGAAGCGTGTTAAATCACACCATCAGAAAGGCATGATGAGAACAGACTAGTAGAAACCAACACACTGTTTCTGCATAAACTTTGCAATATGCACATAGCACTTCTCTTTGATTGAAGACGAATTTCACTCAGAAATCAGAACTACCACAAAGAGATCTTATTTCAAATGTATCAAAAGAAACCTATTGGAGATGGGCTTCATAACTGTCAAGACAGACTCCAAAGTACAGAGCAATTAATTTATGAACGTGATAGACAAACACCTTTTGAGGATCTGGAAATAATACACTTCCATTTTAATATACTTGGACCGTTTTCTGTCGAATCACCATGTAGTGTTCAAGGCTTTTCCTTGTCCAAATAAACTAACGTAAAAGAATGGTGTACAGACAATGGAGATAAGAGTTCTAAATTATTTGGCAGGATCACGGAGCATGATAGGCACCACAAAGATAAAAGAGGCACAAACATGCTTTGCCACTTCGATTAAATTAAGCTTTTAGGATGGACCTAATTCTAAATTAATCTACCGCCTGAGAGTATACAAAAGCCTCTCATTAAGCCAAGAGACCCATAATTTAAGTCATCAAGAAAAAGAAGCCATTGAGCTGATAAGCAGTTAAATAATCAAAATGGTGTGGTGGACACTTTTGCTATGATTGACTTTATAATATTGTAACCACAAATTGACAAAAAAAATCAACTTACCTCCCTCTGCAGAGCCTCATCAAGCTCCTGCTTGTCATCAGCAGTGATGTCTTTCGCATATAGCTGCCTCAGGCAATTCCGGATCCTGCAAAGCGAGTCAACATCAAGAGCATTACATTTAGCATTTCCCCACGCCCCAAGAGCAACGGAGAAGGGGACAGCTCATCGACGCACCTCCCGTGCTTCTGGAGCAGGGACCTCCTGACGGACTGCGTGGGATGCGCGGTGAACACGAGGTCAACGGTCTGGTTCTTGAGCGCATCGAACACCTCCTCCCTCGACTTACCGAGCTGGGTGACGAGGCGCTTGAGCGTCTCCTCGATGTCGGACTCGGTGGGCGCGGAGGCCTCGTCTGCGAAGTCCCCCCGCTTGAGCTTGATCCGGCGGCGGTGCGCGATCTGCACCTCCTCGGCGAGGTTGGCGAGGTTGAGCATGTGCGAGAAGGAGCTGGAGACGACGATGGAGTCCCCCGGCGGCAGGCTGGTGAGCTTCCTTCCCAGCTCGTCGAGCCGCGCCTCGTCCCTGTCGTTCTCGTACTCCGCCGACAGCTCGTAGCACTCCTGCACCTGCAGAGCCGAACAGGAAAAACCGTGGTGGGCACATCGTCGAACAGGTGGCACGCACGAGCAACGGATCTGGGAAAGCGAGAGATCGAGGCGTACGAATTCGCGGAGGTGAGGGCCGTGCAGGTCCTGGAGGATGTCGAGGAAGCGGTCGACGAGGAGGGCGTCGTACTCGACGAGCTTGTCGTCCTCGGAGACCTTTCCGGGGGCGAGGAGCCGCAGCTGCGCGTCGATCGACTGGTGCCGCTCCATCGCCGCCTTCCCGGCGGCCGCGGCCATGTCGCCTCGCCTCGCCTCGCCCGCCCACTCGCTAACAACAGCCTCGACTACTAAGCCTGCCAGATGCTGCGGGAGGTGAGCCTCCCGCGCAGCGCGGCGACGCCCTCTCGCGGCGGCGGCGGCGGCGGCGACCCGCGAGGAGGGAGGCGATGGGGGAGGAGGAGAGAGATTGGAGGGCAAGTTGGGTAGTGCGTGTGTGTGTTTGTGTGGGTGCGCCTCTATTTGTATGGGACGGTGAAGGCGATATCATCGGGGTGGATCGGTTTTGAAGAGATTTATGTTTGGAATCTCGTGAAGAGTGGCCTCTTTCGCGGATAGGTACCTATAAAACACTATATTTGCACTGGTTAAGGCCCTGTTTGCAACATATTTTTTCGTTGGATTGTTTACTTGGTTAGCACAATAAATCAGTAATATTTATAAAAACTAAACTTCACAAAGTCTATAACAAAGTGATCTGAATAATTCGTTGAAAGCAGTTTTTGTTGAGAAATCGTATTTTTAGGAGCGTGGTGCAACTAATCCGTAACAAAACTCTAATGCACTCCGTATGTTGATAAATACTCATCATTCACCGATGGTAGATAAAGTTTTACCGTTATTTATTTTTCAAGTAATGTACTTAAATGTAAAATATTATTAACGTATTTTAATTATAGTTTTTTATTATAAATTTAATAATAACTCTGGTATTAGATAGTTATATTATTTAGAAAATAATGCGATCAAAATAAGATAACTCAAAGTCAAAACCAACGTTTTTTTACGAATGAATAGAGTATTTATAATTTGTGACACCATATATAATTGTCTAATTATGCATTTTTTGTGTGTGTCACCAGAATTTGACAAAAAAAATCTACATCATCGAAAAAGTTTATTTCTTATAGTCATCTCCAATTTACCTTTTACTAATGTTAGACATTGTCATGGTCTTTGTAAGGGGAACGTATCAGATGAAAACCAAGCTACCGACGGAGGTTAAAAACCAATCCGTTGAATGAGAATCGTATGATTTTGATGGAAAGTTTTTAAGGTTATATCAATAATAGTCTAGTGTTGATCTGATACGTTTCCATATGTAAGAGCGTATCACAGTGTTAATTTAACTTGTGTAGCCATCCATGGACACGATAACCAGTGTTGAGCGCGCACCTAATTACATCATTAGGTTGCATGTGCTGTTGTGCTGAGCAGTCCACTTGCCCTATTGTTTTGTTCGATGTCTTCTCTGTTTCTATTAATATCGTCAATTTGGCGTCTTTTGGAACAACTAGGATAATTGATTTGAAATGCTTTTGGAGAACATCACAAACCTAAACAGGGTAATTTACCTTGTTTAGCTTATACAACTTTTTAGGTTTCGCGCAGATAATCTAAAGAAGTATCACAGGGAGAGATGTCCAAAAATCTCAACATGCATTTCAAATCTAGCTCAACCAAATCACCTGGATAATAAGGCTGACAATCATGCCCGTCGATTGGGAGGTGCGTACACGACGGCACAAGCCCCCAGATTTTAGGGTGCCAAATTTTCCACATTTCAAATAAGGCAATGTGTTCTAACATATTTTGAGATATTTGACTATTTTTTAAAAAAAAACTATCCTCTTTTGGTTCTACTAATTTAGAATGGACTTTTATTTTAGGTTCCAATAGATGGTCCATGATAACTAATGTGTTCTAGCGACTATAACATTAAGGCACAATTCTTGTTCGTTGGGCCCCAATTTTTTAGGTACGACCCTACTGACAAAAAATCAAACACGATGTTAAGTAAAAAAAAGAAGAGGAGGAGGAGTGATCAAACGAAGCGATGACTGTTCAGTATATTGTAATATGTCTGATTTTTTTCCTTTTTTATCAAAGGTGATTTTATTACAGATTTATATTGTAATATGTCTGATTTTATTACAAAATTTTATTGCTTCCATTCGTCCATGAAAATGTCAAAAGCAGATCACAAACTGTGTTCACTTTCTACATATCGTGCATATGAGATTTTTCTTATGAGTTTGCTACTCCGTTACATATAACGAACAGTTTTCACTTGAACCCCATTGAGGTACTCAAACATAATTATTCCTTGTTCTCATCTGCTAGCCAATATTCTTTACATTTGCATTGAATAATAGTCTTTTTAGCAGGCATGGATTATTGCAGAAAACATAAAAAGTTTTATTGTGTTTTCAATTGGAGCCGGCATCAACACATTGTATGGGTTGGCTTTATTAATTCTTTTTCCTTTAAATTTATTTTTCACGGCCTCTAATCTCCGCCTCTGGTGGGCCATACACAGTCAAGATGACATTCACGCATTTGTCACGCATTGCCAATTGTTCGTGAAGGTGATATCACATAGACTTTCTAAAATGCACTTGAGACAAATTTCAGAGTCATACTCCAACTCAACCACTATTAGCTAGGCTACTTTAATAAAATGTTCAAGTTATTTGTAAGGGAAAGCTTGTCCAATTTGGTACCACTCCAAATTGGCATCCTGTATTCAATAGCCATTAGCACCGACCAACTATGTTATTATCTATACGTTTAAAAATTCATGCAATTGAAAGTGAAATTCCACCTAATATATTAAAAAACCTTTTGTCTAGCTTTGCTTATTAAGGTGCATGTCATCCTGTACTAGTGTCGTGGACAGGGGATTCCTTGATAGATCTAGCGCGACAACACTTGACTACTCGAAACAGTTGCCTAGGATTACCGATGCACGACAAGAGATAGAAATCTAACATGTTGTTGTTGGTGTCAGATAATGCTAACACATTGTAAGAGGTATAACAAGACTTAATGTAATGGATCTTGTCCGATATATTGTTATCTACCGTTGGGTCGATTTGTCTTAGTTAACTAAGGTAATGGTAAAGAGTTGAGAAACATGAATTAAGGTTCCAATATTATCTTGGTTAGCTTTGCTCTCTCTAACTATTGCCTATTGCGGTACAATATTAAGGTGAACTTAGAAGTACTGCTATTAATAAAAAGGAAAAAAAATACGAATTCATAATTTGTATGTTCTATGAGGGTCTCTCCGCATAACGGCCTTGTTGATTTCCAACGGGCTTGCCTCGAAGTTGAAGAAGAAGAAGCAGCAGCAGCACGGGATTTGAGGGGGGAATCTTGATTGGATCTCTCAACGAAATGCCTCGGCGCTCCACATGTCAAGGTTGCCAAACACTTGTGGTCAATTGTTGCAGCCTCCCTCACAGTAGTACTGCAAAACAGAGTGTGCCATCAATGTCAGGGTCATCTTTGGAGTACCTCATGGACCATAGTGTTATAATGACAGGGCTGACTATAATCCTAAACGCCTAATTAATTAAGCACTTAAGCTGGGTTCGATATAACCATTGGGCTTACTAGCTGTTTAATGGCATAAAAATGTTTTTTATACGAAATGCAATCAGCAGGTTGGAAAACGTGCAGATATTAGTCTTACGGTGTGTTTGAATGGACTATCTATCATTTTGATTTTGAAGTATTAAATGTAAACTATTTACGAAGCTTATTCATAATCGATGAATAATTGATAAGATAAATTTAATGAATCTAATTACGTTATATTTTACGATATGATACTATAGTAAATATTTACTAATTATAATATAACATAAATTTGGTGGTTAAAAAAATAAAAGTTTAGTCTAATATCATTTTAAAATGTTAAATGTTTATGACGGAAGAAAATAATTAAGATGCAAGAGTAACCTCACCCCAAAGTTAAAGAGGTCATGACCCATCACTGTCCCAAAGAAAGGCATCAGCTTCCCTCAAAAAGAAAGTCCTCACTGCGTGTGATTTAATTGAAGACAACAATGACCAAATTTACTACAACAAGTGTCATCAATCACCAAGCAAAATGTATTGGGAGATTGTGCTACTCCTACCTACAAAAGGAATATGGGGCCTATAAAATATTTACTTCATCCGTATCTAAAGAGTAATTACTTCAGAGTAATTACTTCATCTATAATCTATAATCTATATTCTATAACTATGTATAAAAAGTAGTGTTTCCACCCAAATTTTGTTTTGTCTGGTTATTTTGTAGAAAACACTTTGAGTTTTTCCAAAATTAACCCACAATCCACCTGGATATTTTAAAAAAACTCAGTTATACATACGATAGAGCTTATCTTAACTACTTAAAAAATTTATAACTTTTTGAGCATCAAATCGGTTTTTCGTCCAAATCTTCTGATCCGTATAACCTCTCGCTCCATTGTTGCCTCACTTTCCTCACCTCCAGCAGGCGAGCCCGACTTACGCGCCTCTTGTGTTGCCGTGCATTACCCTGAGCGGCGGTCGAGCACACGCTACACGCGTGAGCTAGCATGCCGCCATCAATATACATGCAACTTTTCCTATTCATCAATATACTTTTCTAACTAATAATATCCGAGTCATAAATATTTTAAACTTTTATCAAATTTCTAATCGGTTTAAAGTATCGGTAAGTCAATATCTATTTTCATTATATTTTTGACTTAATTTGGTAAAATTAAATCAACTTACACTAAATGTCTATCTAATACTATTTCTTAATCAAGGTCCAGTTGTATATAAAGTTGAAAATACCCTTGCTTTCAAAGTTATATATATAACTATCTATAAAGCAAGTAGTGTTCTATCCAAAGTTTTGGTCCATCTCTGGTTATTTTGCAGAAAACCCATTGAGTGTTTATAAAATTAACCCGCAATCCCAATGCTAAAAAGAAAGGGAAGGCTTAGATTAAAAAAAGACCTCCTACGTCTCACTCTTCCGTCCCATCCGCGCCGCGCCTGTGCCCCTCCCCCGTCGTAGCTCGGAGCTCTCGCGCCGCCACCTGGACCTTCGTCCTCCACCTGCTTCCCTCCCCCCGTCGTCGCTAGGAGCTCCCGCGTCGTCACCTGGACCTTCGTCCTCCGCCTGCTTCCCTTCCTGCGTCGTCGTTTCGTTGCAACGCACGGGTATTTTGCTAGTCCGTATCTAAAGAGTAATCCCTTCGTCCAAAAATGCTTGATATATTTTATTGTTTGATTTTTTTTTTCAAATGAGTTGATTATATTCGTAGACTCGATGTATCCAAGACTCAAATAAAAAATAAAATGGCTGACTGAAACCCAAGTAGCTATCTTAGTACTCATTTGTTGTATGTATATATATAATTCTTCGTCTTCATTACATATGGATGAGTTAATTTCTTTTTTTCAGTGTTATTGACAAAAGAAATAAGACTAACGCTTTTGAATGGAGGGAGCATAATTTAACTTAAATTTATTCCCGTAAAGAGTGTATTCTTAAGAGAGGAGTCTACTAGACTACAAATACTACCATTAATGGAGAAATAATTTTTGGTTGAAGCGCCCAAATCCACAATAGTCCGGTTTCAATAAGAACCAAGCTGAAAACTATTTTTAGTCTGGTTAAATCTGTAATTTTGGTTAATAAGACTAACAGAGACAAAAGTTTATTTTTAGTCCGGTTCAATAAAAATCTACGGCCAGTGTCGGCTCTCCATTATTTTTAGTCCGGTTGGTGTTACCAATCGGGACTAAAAATCTAACATTTATCCGGTTATTTTTATTAACCGCGACAAAAAATATTTCGGTCGACGCGTGCTCTCGGTCTTATCTTCTTCCCTATTAAAGCCGCACGAGCAGGATCCGGACTTTATCTTTTTCTCTAGCCGCACAGTGGCCGGATCCGGATCTTTTTCTCTAGCGCTTCCTCTCTCCCCTCGCAGATCTATCCCTCTCCTCTCCTCTACCGCACGATCTATCTCTCTTTTGCGCTACGGCAACGTGTGGGCGGGACGGGCGGCGGTGGCGCGCGGGCGGCAGGCGGCGCGGCGGCCGGGGCGGCGGCGGCCGCGGGGACCTCCCCCTCCGCTGGCGGGCGAGCGGGCAGCCGCGCGGCGTGCGGCGGTCGTGGTTGTGCGTCGTCGGCCACGGGAGACGACGGTCGTGGGCGGAAGCGGCCACGGGCGGTCCCTCTCTCGGCGCACAGCGGCGCGGCTCGCCTCCTCCTCTCCTCTCTCTCTCCCTCGGCGCGGTGGCGGCGGCTGCGCGGCGGCGGCACGCGGCTCGCCAAGCCATCGGGATTTTTAGATTTTTGTGATTTTGTATTTGTTGATTTGTGATTGTGATATTATATTTGATAATATGTTATTTTGATCTGTGATGTTGTAATGTTGATCGTGATTTTGTCATTATTTTTTATCTATGATGTGAATTTTTAGTTGTATTTGCGCGAGTCTTGAAACAAAAAATAATATGCAAGCAAAAAATAAAAAAATGTATGCCACGTGGCACTTTAACTTTTAGTCCCAGTTGATACTAGAAATCAAGATTAAAAATATAATTTTTTGTCCTGGTTATTTTACCGGGACTAAATGTTGACATTTTTAATCCCGATTTCGTAGTCTCGGTTCGAGAACCGGGACAATAGTGAGTTACGAACCGGGACTAAGGCCCTTTTCCCGTTAGTGTACATTTTTTTTCTAGCTGTAACCACCGAACCAGTGATTCTTCTTCTTGTTTTTTTTCTCAATTTTAATGAAGGGCATGGTGGTATTTTAACAATATGTTTAACTTACCTTTGACAGAGGGAGTAGATTGGTTAGACAAAAAGACATGAGTAGAATCGTATAGCAAATTTTCATAATGTCCTGGTGGCGTAGAATCGTGTACCAAATTTTCATAATGTCCTGGTGGCTAGTGGTCAAAGTGGTATATGGTAGTTAGTAACAAATATAATAGAAATATTAAACAATAATCATGATGAAATTCAAATTTGGCAGGAATTTAACTGGTTATTGGCCAATAACAGGCTACATACCCATGTCCAAAACTTCTTATTGGTCCCATCAGCTTGGAAGATTTCTAATTGGCCAATTTTAGTTCATACGGTGTACTGTCACCACATGCAAAATAAAAAAAATCCAACTGGTTTGGGGGGGGGGGGGAGATGATGATTGTATGGACATATTTGAGTACAATACTGGAGAATGACAAGGAATATGCAAAATGTCATTTTCAATACCCTTGTTTGGACGTACGTGCAACATGCTAGGAGATGAAAGGGACCTGCTCATGTATTATCTATCTCGTGATAAAACAAACTGGGAGTTAGGAAGAAAAGGCAAACTGAAACTCTCTACTCGTAAGCTTCTGCTTTTCATTTTCTTCTCCCCCCTGCCATTTCTCCTGAGAACGCTGCTCACTTGTTAGAAGAATATTCCTCTCCCACCATCTTTATGCCCCCACAGCTCTCATTCTCATTGGCTCCTTTACAAATTGCAATGTATGGTCATTAAGTGAGGACAGCAAAAGGGTGTTCATAAGATGATTATATTTGATCTAACATCATGGCATGCATTACTTAGGAGATGTTTGATAGGGCTTTGATTTTAAGCTTTAATTTTAGCTGAAGCTAAAGTCTGCAGCTGATGGAAGATAGTTTTATCTTGCTAGTTAATTTTACTGGAGTGTTTCATCCAGATCTGTTTGAAGTTGGAGCGTTTAGCAGGACTTCAGCTCCACTCCACCAGGATGCACGATCTAAAGTTATGTCAAACACCTCCGTATTTTCTTTCCTGCACTGATCACCATGTTAATTAGAATCTTAGACCATGCCTAAGCTTTCATTAGTTAGCACTAGCATGAAACTACTCCTCCTCTATTAGCAACATTAGTAACTTAGTATTTGATTAGACATCATCTATTGCTATGAATTTAGACAAATATTGTGTAACTATTTTGAGACAGGAGGAAATAGTAATAACTGTAAAAGTGGATGAAGGCATCCACAAAGGTATCATAGAACTTTTTAAAAAAAAGTTGTGTTGAAATTGGAACAGATCGAACATCTTTGTGTACCAGATCCAAACTTATAAGCTGTTCAGTCTAAAGTAGGTAGGTAGTGCTGATGCCAAGCCCACTGCACTGACAGAAAATCAGGGGACATGGGCATCACATGGGATCAGATTCAGCACCTGACACCAGAGTACAATTCATTGGGCTATACAGTACAGAGCAGCAATCAGGATGCAACTTGGAAGCAAAGCACAAGCTGAAAGGGATAAAAGGAAAAAGAGATTTCCTTTTTAGAATCGAGGAAAAAAGTTATCCATCAGACTAATGTGCAAACCTTTTACGTATTCTTGAAAAATAAAATAACAAAAAAAGCGTAAAGTAGGGATTAGCGGTAATATGTTATGTAACCCATGTTGTACCGTGTCCATCTCTATTTTCTTTGCACTTTTTTGCAGACTTGAACTCTCTGTAAGGCCGAATGGCCGATATATATTTTTCTTTCATATTATTTCTTCACTGGAGTATCAAAAGTAGTAGTCAAAATGAAATACAATACGCGTGCATGAAAGTGAATGACAAATATACTAAAATGGACCATAAAAACCTTAAGTAGTTTTTAAGCGGCTTATATTACTTTCTCCGTTCATATAAATCATTTTAACTTTTTCTTAATTAAAATTTCTTTATATTTGATCACGTTTATAAAAAATGTTAGCAACATTCATAACCAAACCAAATTAGTTTCATTAAAACTAGCTTTTTTCGATATTTTATTAATATATTTATTTTATGTTAAAAATATTGCTATATTTTTATAAATTTAATTAAAATTAAAAATTTTGACTCAAATAAAAATAAAAACGATTTATAATATAAAAAACGGAAGGAATATTAGATAGATTAGAAGATTTACCCATTTCTTCATTTTTCCTTTTTCTTTTTCCCACGCGCGTGCCTCCTCCTCAATTTCGCGGGCCACTGGTCACGTCGTGCCGACGGGCCGCTACCAGCCCATGATCCCCTGCCGTGCCCGTGCCGTCATCTCCTTGGGCCGGGCCTTAACGGGACGAGCCGGGCGGCCCGTTTGGCCACCAGAACCGAGCTGTCTCTCCTCTCACCGCCTCTCACCGAAGATTAGGGGGGAGACGAGACGCGTCGTAGCTCACGATTCCATCGCGCAAATCCTCCCCGATCTAAACCTAAACCCACCCACGCCGCCGAAACCCTAATCCCCCACCGCCTTCGCAGCCATGGGGGCTGCCATCCTGCCGCTCCCGGCGCCGGACGGCGACGGCGACTCCCAGCCGCCGCAGCAGCAGCCGCCTCCCCCTCCTCCCGGCGGCGCGAAGCCCGACCCCCCACCGACGGTGGCCACCCACACCCACACCATCGGGATCATCCACCCGCCGCCGGACATCCGGGTCATCATCGAGAAGACGGCCACCTTCGTCTCCAAAAACGGGCCGGAGTTCGAGCGCCGCATCATCTCGCACAACGCCGGCAACGCCAAGTTCAACTTCCTCCAGCCCTCCGACCCCTACCACGGCTACTACCAGCACCGCGTCTCCGAGCTCGCCGCCGCTCCCCCCGCCGCCGCCGACGCGGCCGGAGCGGCCCCCGAGTCCGACGAATCCGGCGCAGCGGCGCCGCCGACCGACTCCGCCGCGCCGACCACCGTCGATGGCGCCGCCGCCGCCGAGGCGAAGGCGGACCATTCCGCTCCCTTCCGCGTGCCGCCGCCCACCAAGGTGCTGGTGCCCCCCAAGGCAGAGCTGTACACGGTGCATCTACCCGAGGGGATCACCGGGGAGGAACTGGACGTCATCAAGCTGACCGCGCAGTTCGTGGCGCGGAACGGGAAGAACTTCCTGACGAGCCTGGCGCAGCGCGAGAACACCAACCCTCAGTTCCACTTCATCCGTCCCACGCACAGCATGTTCACCTTCTTCACGAAACTCACGGACACCTATTCGAGGGTGCTGAACCCAGTCGAAGGCATGCCTGCCCTACTGAAGGACCTACAAGATGGGGTAAAGGACCTGACCACTGTGTTGGAGCGGTGCTTGAATCGCCTGGAGTGGGACCGGTCGCAGGAGCAAGCGAGGCAGCAGGCTGAGGATGAAATTGAACAGGAGAGGATGCAGATGCAGATGATCGATTGGCATGATTTTGTTGTTGTCGAGACAATTGAGTTTGCGGATGATGAGTGCGAGGGACTTCCTGTGCCACTCACGCTGGAGGAGTTGAAGCGTCGGAAGAGGATTGAGGACCTGGGAGAGGAGGCAGCCATGGAATTGGCCGAGCCAGCAAAGGATGTTGAGATGGAGATGGATGAGGAGGAGATGCAACTTGTTGAGGAAGGAATGCGTGCAGCAAGGCTCGAGGAAAACGAAGGAGGAGTTCAAGTTAAGCTTGCTGGTGATGAGGAGCCGCCTATGAGGATTGTCAAGAACTACAAGAGGCCTGAGGAGAGAATCCCTGCGGAGAGGGACCCAACAAAATTCGTTGTCTCACCAATAACTGGGGAGCTCATTCCAATTAGTGAGATGGAGGAGCACATGCGCATCTCGCTTATCGATCCAAAATATAAGGAGCAGAAAGAGCGGATGTTGGCAAAAATTAAGGAGACAACACTTGCTCCTGATGATGAAATCTCCAGGAACATTGTGGGTCTTGCCCGTACCAGGCCAGACATCTTTGGAACAACAGAGGAAGAGGTCTCTAATGCTGTCAAGGCAGAAATTGAGAAGAAAAAGGATGAACAGCCAAAGCAGGTTATTTGGGATGGCCATTCTGGTAGCATTGGTCGTACTGCTACACAGGCTCTGTCTATGGGCGGCGAGGAACAGATTGACGCTTCGAATGTTCCTGGTCCAGCTCCACTTCCCCGGCCTCCCATGCCATTGCTTAGACCTCCTCAGCCACTTCCTCTGGTTAATGTTCCACGCTTTCAACCTAATGCAATGCCATATCCCCCACCCCCACAGCCTCATCTCATGCAAGGAGTTCCACATATGATGCCTACCATGCATCCGCCTCCGCCACCGCCAATACCAGGTCAGCCACAGGTGATTAGGATGCCAGGTTCAATGGGTCCTATGCCAACCAATATACCTCCGCCTCCACCAGGCCAAAATCCCTACATGCCTGGCCCGCCACGTCCATACTCTATGCCTCCACCGCCGCACATGCCAACCATGGTCAACCCCATTGGGATTCCTCAGCCTCAACCACCTTTGCCTCCACAACCACCCGCTGAGGAGCAGCCACCTCAACCTGATGAACCAGAACCTAAAAGGCTGAGAACCGATGACGCTTCTCTTGTACCAGCAGAACAGTTCCTTGCTCAGCACCCGGTAATACCTCTTCATATCTCTTATATATTTCATCTCCACTTTCCTGTTTTCTACTAAACATTCTTGTTGGTATTGTTCTTTTTGTATGTGTATATTGAATTTTAAGAATTTCCATGTGCTAATTTCTTCTCTTTCCTGCAGGGCCCTGCTCACATCTCGGTGTCTGTACCCAACCTTGATGAAGGAAACCTGCGAGGCCAAGTGTTGGAGATCGGTGTCCAATCACTCTCAGACACAGTTGGCAGTCTGAAAGAGCAGATTGCTGGAGAGTTGCAGCTCCCTGCTAATAAGCAGAAGTTGAGCGTGCGGACTAGTTTCCTCAAAGACAATCTTACTCTTGCTTACTACAACATTGGCCCTGGAGTAGTGATCAATTTAACACTGAGGGAGCGTGGTGGGAGAAAGAAATGAGCTTTCTTGTATCTCAGTGCACTGGCAAGGTTAATGCTTGCAACCGAACTTCAGCAGCTATAAGGGAGAATATTTTTGTTGGTTGCTGCCTATTAATTTCTGTATTCTCATGTTATGTTTAATTGTGGTGAAACACTGTTATTTGCACTATTTGAATGTCAGACATACATATCTCTTTATGGCCATCTGTTACGTATGTGTTTTAGCTTCTGTTGTTTTGCAGTTGTGAATTGTGCTTGTCTTGAACGTTCATTGCCTACTTGTCATCTTATAAGATGTTCACTTATGTGAATGCTTGCATGTTATTGTAGATTTTTCTGTACTGCATGGGTGAAGGTCTTCAAGGGCTTACTATAAAGGTCTGGTCAAGATGATGATTGTTTCATTGTATATATACCTACATTATTAGTTATATTGACTTGTTGATGATGCTCCTGATGTTCAAATTCTTCCTTTTTGACAGAATAGAATGTTATCCATTAGATTGCTGCTGGTGGAATATTTTATGAAATAGGAAAAGCTTTTAGTCAGGCTTAATTATGTATTTTCTCTACCTTCATTGGTCTAATGCCTTGAAAGTTTTTGACAAGGACTTGCAGAACAGATTGTTGTATGCTAACCAAATTTTGTCAGTTACTGTTGGCATTCCAGTTATGGTGTTATCCTATGTTTTTTGTTTTTCACCTGCACATATTTAAGTTTTTAGTTAAGTGGTACTTTACAATTCTCTTCTTTTTCATTTGCGGTTCTGAATGTCACGGATGCAGAACATGACATGAAAAACTGAGCTATTCTATATGCTTTTGTTTTCTTGTATGGCAGAGTTATATGTGTTATATGTATTATTATTATTATCATTCAGAAAAAAAAGTTTTTTGAGTGATGCTTATGCTGCTTTGTTTGTGCTTTCATAAATTTGACAGGGCCACATTAGCTTGCATACTCTAATCCCACAAATACATATTGTTTTGGACATTAGCATCGAACTTACAGGACTTGAAAGTATTGTCGGCGAATCTGCACTTTTTCTCCATTGAAATTGAAGCATGTTCTGTGCATTAGATTATTATGAAGGGGAGGTAGTAATTTCTTTTTGTGTACAACAGACCAGTTTATATGGTGTACCATTATCTTTTAGGAAAGTTTTGTATAGTCTCACCAGCTGTTTTTCTGTATATTTTCTGGGATTTTTTCGGAATGTTTGAATACAGAGTAAACGATAGGCATACAGGCATTATACTTGACCATTATTTCTCTCCTTTGAACATAACTGATGCAACTGTAGGTCAAATTCTTGCCTAGTAGTCTCTGGCCAGGAGCGAGTTTTCTTGTTATTTTTGAAAATATTCCAACACCTCTGTTACTTGACAGTTGACATGTGTGTTTTCCTTTTTAGATGCTGTTTTCAGCCCCAAAGGTGACAGGAGGATTCTGCGATCCAATGATGTAGCCGGTCACCTTATCTTTAGTTCTTTAGGCGCTCCGTGGGTTAAGTGCAGTAGGAGGCATGGTTCTAAAATACTGACATGGTGATGTTTATGTTGCTAGGAAAAACTGTGTGATGGAATTTGGTGTATACATGGAAAGTTGCCATGTATATTATCTGTACAACACAATGCAGGCATTAACAATTGTCTTCATATTGCGAAGGAAGGCTCAAGCGCTAAATAATATTCAATATCTGATATACTGAATGTCATCATCTAAATATATATTGCCTCTTGAATATTGTAGCTGTTGCTTCTTGTTTTCTAAACTATTTTTCTTTAACAAGTGCAGCTTTCTCCTCTTGTTACAAATGCAGTCCAGCCTGTTGTGAGGAAATATTTGTCCTTTTGTTTTCTGTTATTGGTTCATGGAAATATTTACTGGTCTGTTTTGACGATGTGGTAACTGGTGAGAGCACCAATGAGGTGGTTGATTTATGTATCTGTCTGATGGTCTCGTGTGCTGATGAATCTGCATGTATGAGTGAATAGCGGGATGGATAAATACAAGTGGAATGTGTGAATGTGTAATCTGTAATGATGATATATATTAAATGTTGTGGTCTTCACCTGTAAATTAATGGCAGTGCGAAGATCATACTTCTCATTTTACATTAGCAAACATGCAAACATTCAATGATATCATCGTAGCAATCAAGACTGGTTTTATGTGCTGATAATTCTTGCTAGCACGTGTTTGTGCTTTGTAGAGCTTGAGAACGCTCCCATGGCCTTGCTACGCATTCCTTCTTGTCAAGCCTGAAACTCTGAAATTGCGTGTTTTCCTGTATGATCTTACATTCTTGCTGTGATTGCCACAAGAGAGAGCATCCTTTGTCAGCACACTCCAGATGCCCGACTTTGGCAGGTTCTTTTTCAAAGTTCAGGTAAATATATAGCTTCAGCGAAAAAAATCATTTGTTTTCATGTCGCGTTGAGTCTTAGTAACTGAAATCAAATGTGCTTTTGAAAACAAGAATCATCAACGACGGGAATTCATTTGAAGAGGCATACATGTAAGCTAAGCTAAGGCAGGCAGATTCGCAGCACCATCAGTCAAGCATACACGCATCTGTGGTGCAAGTCACTACTCCATACATATTGAACATCAGAATTAAACATGTACAGCAATAGATTGATAAATTAGATGGGTGACGAAATTCAATACATCACATAACGAAGAGAAGATATTCAGAAAGTGGCCTGCTCAGGACCATCCAAACATGGCTAGATTCCTGGCGTCTGATCAAAATAACAGGACAAACTCATCTGTGAAGCATGGACCCAAGCATACCAGGAGATAGATACAATTGCAACAGAGACAGACAGATGCAGTGACAAATTAAGATCTGTTCAAACTTCAAAGTCCAAATTCCAAAGGTATTACAGGTAGAAGCCATATGGTACAAGAGTACATCTTTGAGCTGATAAAGCTGCCATCAAACAGCTAACTTCAGGGGATATTTTTATTAAGTATATACCATTCATAATTGCAGGATGATCCCAGTCTTGGAGAACACAAGCAACTGATTTTACAAATCTATACTTTCTCAATTAGTCAGGAGTTAATATGGATCGGGAGACATACACAATTATTCACTTAGAAAGAATATTGTCTTAGCATGGATACTGTCGTAATAACTATAAAAACTTATTGGAGGTTATGAAACTGAAGTTCCAAGTCAAAATCCAAGATGGTTCGCAGAGGAGAATGTACAGATGGATTCACAAGTGAAATTTGAGCTTCGAAGAAAGATACAAGAACTGAAACAAGGCATGAGGGATATAAAAGATAGCTGAACAGGAAGGGCAGATACAGGGATTACAAAACATAGATGGACTCTGAGCTAAACTGTTGGTTTCTGTAATTTGGACCAGACTATCTGTTCATTTATGTTATTGCAATGGAAAATAATTTCTTCTATGTCATTTCTCAGTAATGTTGTTTTGGTCTCATGTGTATCTATCATGCATATCCAATTTTAGTTTCACTACTGAGAAAAATATAGACAACTGAACACACCAAGTGTAAGTAACCTTTTGAAAAAGAAAAGATATAAGTAACTGCGTGAGCGATGTGGGCATATAGTAGGTTCAGAAGGAAAAACTGGTACAACAGGAGAATCACGTTATCCTATGAATATATTAACATCAATCCTGCAAATACACAGCTAGTAGATAGCTTATCTTGATATCGATTATAAAAGGAAACGAAATCTGGGTGAACCTAGCCTACTGTAGTCTGTTCTTGCTAACAGCGCATATGGTTTTACCAAGATATCCCTGCAACCCATGCCTTCAGTTTGACCAAACCAAATTCAGTATATTCCTCTGAACAATGCATATACCAAGTCAACTATAGCAAACACTTTAACTGGTTGACATTAGTTTGTAGGAAGTATCAATTGGTATCTTGAAATTATATTAAACTCACTTTTTTTTCATCACACAGCAAACACTTCCATATGTATAATAAGACTATATCTCAAATAAATATACACTAAAAATTGCATATGTATAATCATATCAACAATTGAGTAGCGAGTCCAACATACAAACATATGCACCTGATGCAATACTGATTAAGTAAAGAAAAACACACATCTACATAAATCCATTATCCATCCATATCTGGATTGAGGGTGTAGAAGTGTAGAACACAACACCATCATCAAGTCCTCTTTTTAAGGAGTATAGACAAGAGATGTCTCAAACAGGCACCCAAATGTGTGCCATGATATTCTGTATTACCGAGAGTATGTATGACCCCCCAAAAAAACAATGGGAAAAGAATATTCGTAGATCAATCAGCCATAACCCAAGTCGACTATGAAACAGCAAAGACGATATACTATATGAGCCAAAGCAAAAAGGTGTGAATGCATCATGCTCAAAATGTAGCAACTGAAAAAAAAGACAACATATTCTGACTTCAACAGGTTTGTCAATTGTAAAATTGATGTTACACTGTTCTGATCTTATGAAGTAAATAGTAATTTGTTTGGCCGATAATAACTGGCAGATTTTTAGTATTGTGTCAAGCAAAAGTAGTGGTGTCACTCATGACTTATGGGATCATCAGGAAATAGAGGATAGAGTTGAGACATCACATGCCTAGTATTGATTATTGAACATAAACTAGATAGATGGTAAGAATTCTCCACATACACGATACCTCTTGGAAATTCAAAGATTTGATCAACACTAATAAAATTTACCAAGTACAAGTAGCTGAAAAATCATATAACGTAGAGATAACACACATAATGTAAACTTTAACCTTTTGAATTCAAACCGTTACTCAGTATAGTTGAGATCATCTATTGAGGTCAGAAATTTGAAGAAGAGGAGTCAGTGCAATAGTGTTTGTATTACTTAACAGTCATGTCGCAGGAACAAACTGGCCCAGCCAAGAATGCTAAATCAAGCAACTTATGCCACAGACGTGGTGTGCTATGCTAAATTTAACACTTCCCTCTATTCCAACAATATTTATGTTGAGATAAGCTGGCAAATCTTGTACTATTATGTTTAGCAACTCATACGCCCATGTCACCACGTGCATGCTTAAAGTATATACAAAGCATCCGAACACATTACATGGTTACATCCCAATCATGACAAATCTAAACTCTAAACTAAACCATCTCATTAATTGTTCAAATACCAGCCATAGTGCTACAAGTGTTCAATTATTCAACTCATGTTACTCCCTCTGGTAACAAAAACATGTCGTATTGGACATGTCTCAAGTCAAACTTTTTAGAATTATTCAACCCTCTTATACTGTATATCCCTACAATTATTCAATCTCTTTTACTACAGTTATTTAATAGGGTTATGTATTTGTTGACCCATACTACCTCTATTAAATCACACACTGCAATTACTCAATCTCCTGTACTGCATTAAATTAGGTTCAAGAGAGGAAATGTTGTGATAGCTAGATTGTTGGTTTTATTATTAGTAGGCAAAACATTGTGAAACGTTACAAACATACATCCAACAAAATGGACAAACACTGTGATACGGAAGGAGTAAATGAACTCCACTTATTTGTGCTCAATAGGTTGACAATGGCACATATCACTACTTAAACTGCAATGGCGAAATGGAAGATTGACATATGACTAGATTTTGTCACTATCTCAAGAAGGCATACAAGGCTATTAATGCAGGGCAAGAAGTCTGAGAGGATTTATACCAGCTGCAAACAGAAGTGTATACATTATAGGTTTTAATGTGCTTCATATATCTCCTTATGCCCTAGATTACACTACGTAGCCCTCTAATTTGCCCTACAACCAACATTATACACTAGGAATACATAGGAAAGTCCAAGTGAAGGACTTAACAACTAGGTGATTTAGATGGCAATGGGATCTTTATTGCAATTTCTTCAACTCAAAGGAGTTAATCCACATGTATTACTATGACCAATGCAAAACCGCAACAGAAATAATCCATATCCGTTGACATACCAAAGATGTGTTCTCCAAAGGCATTTTGTTACATTGCTCTAGGATCAGACCCAAATGGCCACACATAGATCATCTCGTCCCATCCGGTGCTCGCGAGCAACCCTTCCACGAGGACGCTCATGTCAATCCCAGCAACGAATTCAGTGTGATGGCCATACCTCGCGAGCAGCGCGTCCTCCTTGCGGTAATCCCACATGCACACCGTCATGTCGTAGGAGCAGGACATGAGCATGCCCTGACGGTGCGGCGAGAACTTGACGCGCTTGACGGCGTATCCATGCCCGGCGAGCTGCGCCAGCGGCGCCCGCGGCGCACGGACGTCCCAGACGCGGATCGACTTGTCGACGGAGCCGGTGGCGAGGATAGACGGGTCGTACTTGTCCCAATCGAGCGAGAGCACCTCGTGGTCGTGCGCCGGGATGATGAGGGTGGGCGCCGGCTCGCGCACGTCCCAGACGCGCGCGGTGCGGTCGCCGGACGCGGACGCGAAGACGTCCGGGTGGCGCGCCGACCACGCGGCGGCGTAGACGCAGTAGTCGTGGCCGCGAAAGGTGCGGACGGAGGCCGGGCGGTCGGGGGACCAGAGCTTGAGCGTGTCGTCCCAGGACGCCGAGATGAAGGCGTCGCGGCGGACGGGGTTCCAGTCGAGGCCGTGCACCTCCCGCGCGTGCTCCCGGAGGAGGCGGACGGGGTTCTGGGCGGGGGGCAGCGCCACGTCGAACAGGCGCACGGAGCCGTCCCCCGAGGCGGCGGCGCAGAGGGACTCGTGGGACTCCGACCACGCGCAGTCGAAGAGCGCGTCGGAGGTCGGGAAGGCGAACAGCGGCGCGGGCGCGCCCCCCGGGCCGCCGCCGGAGGCGGCGGAGAGGTCGAGGACGAGGAGGTGGCCGTTGCCGACTAATCCGAAGTGCTGGGAGGCGGCCGCGAGGAGGCGCTGCTCGTGGAACGGGCTGAAGCGCACGGAGAAGCCCGGGGCCGGCGCCTTGAACGCCGGCATCGTCGGCGTCGGCGGCGGCGGCGAGGGATCGGTGGTCGCCGGATCCGGGACGGGGATGGTGTGACTTGGGGAAGACTTGCCCCTTTGCTTTTCTTCTCTTATCTTCCTTTCTCTTTTCTCTCTCTCTCTTTAATTTCTCTTTTTATTATTACTACTGTATTATGTTTCAAAGAGTAGAAGTAAAAATTAGATTTAGCATACAACTCGTAATTCTACTTACATATAAATTACTCTCGTGCTGCGCCAACTACTTCGAAGAAATTCAAAACATAAAGGACGCGGAAGGAGCGAGCGATGGGGCGCTCCACGTCGGATTTCACTGCGCCTAGGTTAGTGTATATGCGGCCAGATGGGCTGGGCCTTACCGTATTGGTCTGGGTATGTACGTACTGTAGCATGGTCCGGCACGACGTGACATGACGGTGTGTGGGCTGTTTGGCACGTCCCGTTCAGTCGTGTCGTGCTTGAGCCGGAGCCACAGTCCGTGGGTCGGCACGACACGGCACGACATGAACACTGTAGCGTGCCGACATGGCACAGAACGGAGAAGGGGAGAGCGCCTGGCGACCGTCGATAGGGACGCCGCGGTCACGCCACCGCCTTGCCATCTCCAACTGCTATGTCGTTGCACCACGGGATGCCATCGGCATCGAGCAGTTTCCGTCCGTGCGCGCCGCTGAGGTAAAGGGCATGCCCCACTTCACCGACTTTGGGCTCGTGCCTCCTCCAGCCTGGGGTGCCACGGCGGCGCCATTGATCGCCTACATCATGTCCTTCAAGAACTTATGCTCAAAAGATGCTTAAAAGTATCTCCATAATGCTCAAGAGAACACAGATAGTTGTTTCTGTACAGAACTTAGATTTTACAATAAATTATTGTCTATCAATAATATCTCCCCATTAATTACTGCAATGATATCTTTAACATAGTAGGACAAGCTCTTCAATTTAAATAACAGTCATAGTTTTGCTATTGTGTCTCTTATAGCTTTTGATGCCATGACACTAGTGTTAACGCCAAAATTTGGTAAGCCCTGTCCGTATCGGCTAAGAGTTAGTATCGGCTCGAAGCAAAATCGGCTGAGAGTTTTGCGTCAGCCGATGGAGGATCCATATCTCCAGCAGTCGAATTCTTGTTAGATTTGATTTGAGAAGATCTTATCCAGAAGAAACCGAGTCCAGGGAGGACGCGACGTGTATCTATTAATTAGGAAGAGATTGTTAGTTTTCTATTTTATCTTTAGAAAAGTTTGGATTGTAATCTGTTAGGATCTTTGTCACCCTACGGATATAAATATGTAAGCCCAGAGTTCATGTAAAATCTCTCGATCAATACAATTCGGCGCATCGCCACCATTTACCTTTTTTTACTTTATTCATCACCCGGCGGGATTTGGCACCCGACACAGGGCTGCATTGGCCTCGATCTCCGGCGAAGGGGTAAGTCCAATGTTCCGCTAGCTCAGGCAATTGTATTGGCTACGTCGGCATTGTCCAAGGCTGCATCAGTACATTCGACCTCTTGGATTATTCCGGTTTGGTTAACATGCTTGCCTGACTATTTATCATATGTCTCTATTAATCTAATCTTAGTATTTCAGTTTAGCCCTATCGGCTGTCTCTCGTTTTAGGTCTCTGTTGTTATTGGCTAAACTGTTTACTAGATTAGATTGGTTTAGGCATCTACACCCTGAAAATCAGCCAAGGGCTTGGTTGTTTAGATATTGCTTTTCTTTTCATACTTAGTGTTGCATCAGTTTGATCTACTAAGTCGTGATTAGAATCGTAATCTCTAGCCTGTCTGTTGACCGTCACTAGGGGTTTCATTGGGGTTTCAGCCGATGAGCTATTTGGATATCACATCAGCTTGTAAGGAATATACACAAGTTGGATATAGCCGATTGTAGCAGAGGCTTCATTGAATATTTAACCATTTGGATTTAATGACATCGGACTTTCAGTCGATGTGTGTTTTAACATTTAAATCAGTATTTATTATATCATATGATTGCTTTATGTCATATTACATTGCTATATCATCATGTTATCATCGGCCGATCGCCTTTATATAAATATTCGCTCAGCGTACAACCAATGGATTCAGACCCTAACACCATCGGCTGGCATCGGCATTGACTGGAATTGCACCATCGACTTATCAACCGATCAGTTAGTTTTTGGTATCGGTCTATCGGCCGACGTGATTTATGTTCTGCTGTTTTGCATAACTTGTCAGTGGCAGGATCAAACTGACTGGCACGTTCGCGCTTCATCGATTCTAGGACCTGCACTGGAGCTAAGCAGATCTCCCAGGCCGGCGTGTTGATTTTTCCCGTCAACTAGCCCCATGTCTCTTGCTCTTGACCTTCCTCTATGAGTCACTCCAGCTACTTTGTGTTTGTTTTCTGATATTTTTATAGATGCAACAACACGAAGATTGAAAAGGCTGTTGCCTACAAGGTGCTTGAAATCAACCGCCTCTGGAATTTAAATGTGTGAAAATGATTGAATGGTTTTGAAAATTTATCCTTGCTTTGCTAGAAGATTGAAAGGGCTGCTACTGGAGGAAGAAGAAGCACACTACAGGGTTAATGACAAAGATAGTAGGGTCCCTCTTCTACGTTAATGGGATGACAATTTATCCTTTTTGTTGATTTCTTTTCTAGAGCAGAATTTTTTAATTCCTATTTGAAACCATGCTAATTGGTTTGGTAGTATATCCAAATTATGTTGATGCATGCACATTGAAATTTAGGCTTGGTCATTCACACTCATACCTGTTGTATTAGCTTTGATGTAATGTTAATATGTGGGTGTTTTGACAGAGAGGGATTCAAAGGGAAACACTCTAAGGAGAAGGAGAAGAGCAAGCGAAAACACAAGGATGATGTGAGCAAAATCTAATTGGGGAACAAAAGGTGTAATTATTTTGAGCAAAACTAGGTACACCAAACTCTTGAAACGGGCATCCTTTTCTTTCACTATGGCTTCCATATAATATATTAATACACTATGATATTTGTTTCATCTTAGTATGATATTGAAGCAAGAGAGTTTGTTTGATCCTACTAGCTCAAAGAAAAGGTAATCCTATTGTCAACCTTTCATAATTTTAGTACTAAAAATGTTGGTGTGTGTGTGATATAGAGATATATGAGGGACTAAAATATAAATGTAAAAAGGGTGTTAAGGAGAGGCACTAGAGGAGAGGAAGTCTCTAGAGTCAATTCAACACAAAAAACTCCCAAATTCTTCATGGTATCAGAGCTAGGGTCAGGAGAGGCGACAACGACGAAACCCTAGTCGGGTACGGCGCCATCTGCACCTGAATCCATTGGAGGAGGTGGTCCCGGTGGACGCAGTGGTTTCGGTGGTGGCTCGTCCTCGTCGGTGGTGGCGATGGAGAGGGGCAGTTCGGCGTCGACGTGGTGAGGCCGGTCGACGAGCAGGAGGCGTGCGGCAGCAGGCAGACCCGGGTCACGCGAGAGTGGTGGCGGCGACCTGAGGCTCGCGGGACAACGACGTCGGCGTTGGTGGCCGGCGGCACGAGCTGCACGCAGAGGAGAAATGACACACGAGCAGCGAGGCGCGTGGGGCGCGAGGCCCACCTAGGTGGTAGCGACGAGGTGCGTGGGAGGCAGAAGAGAGAGAGAGGAAGAAGAAGAGAAGAGACGTTGAAAAGGCAGAGAGAGGGAGAAGAAGAGGAAAGGGAGAGAGGAAGCAGAAACGAGAGGCTTGCCTAGTCAGGTTGGTGTTTTTGAAGGTATCAGGGAATTGAGAAGGGATTATGGCAGAAAATCAAGGAATCGAACATGTTCTTGGAAAATTGGTGGAGCTACTCACTGCAAAGAAGGATAATGTTTCATCCTCGAGTAAAGAAGTTGATGTGGTCCAGAAATTGGAATTGATGCCTGTTGATATCAAGTTGGAAGGCATGAATAAAACTCGAAGGTTTCATCAATGGGGAAATACCAGAAACCAAAGATAAGCTGAACAATGAGTGGAAGAATTGGAATGCAACTAATGCATTGGTGGTTACTTGGTTATCCCAATCTGTGACCCCTACAATTGCTAGTTCTGTTGATACTATTATGTCGATGTCGGAGATTGACATACGGGAATCCGAGGGACCCCCTTTTTGGTTCGGCATAGGGGAGCGGTGAATCGGGGTTCAAACTCATGGGTAGATAGATGGAAAGGTGGGAAGATGGAAGAAAACCGCAATCACGGGGGACACAAAAGAATTATACAGGTTTAGGCCGTCAGAGAGATGTAATACCCTACTCCTGTTCTTGCACTATGCGAAGGATGAATTACAAGTGCTGGGTGGTTGTTCTTCCCTGGGAGGGCTAGAACTGATGACCGAGGTCAAATGCTTCAGGCTCAAGGTACCCAAAATGGCAGAACCTTAGCTCTGTTTTCGGGACAGTTGAGGAACCCGACTCCCAAATGGCAGGACTCGGAACCTGTTTTATGATGGACTTGGGCCTCCTTTTATAGTGCAAAGGGACACCACAGTAGTCATGGTTTTCTCTACTCCGCTTCACGTGATGGGCCGGTTCTTGCCCTGTCTTGTCGGGGAAGCTACCCCTATTCTTGTTCCTGTTGCCGTGTCACAGGAGTTGGTGGAGAAAATAGGCGTCGTGGCAGCCATGCTACTGACGTGAGGATGAGCCAACCTACCTACTCCAGCGGGGCCTACCGGTCAGTGGCCCTTCACCTGGAGAGGCGTCGACACAACACCCTCAGCGCTCACGTTCTCTCTCCCACGTGACCGCCCAACGCATTTAATGCGACTGGACGGGGCGTGGAGGGAGGCGTGCGTGGAGTGACCGTACAGTCATACCGCGGTCGCCGTCGAAGACTTCATACTCTCTTTGCCTCATGACGGGCAAAAAGAAATGATGATGAGCGGCTGACAGACGTGCCTCACATCGTAATAAATGCGGCGGGACAGGCGTCTGGCCTCTCTCTGGGCATTAAATGTGGTGGTTGTCCGTTGGCGGTTGAACTCGCCCCTCTCTCGGAGAGGTGCGGGGTGAAGGACGGGGGGTCCGGGTGATCCCGGACCCTGCCGTCTGAGAGCGGCGGCCCCCGGGCAGCCCCCGAGCCAAGCCCTTTTTGGGGTGGCCACGTGGCCGCCCGTGACCCGGACCCGCTTGAGCCCATCCAAAACATATCCTTGGTGCGCCCTGGTGAGCGAAGGTGTTTCCCTTCTTCAGATGTCGCATCCTCGACATATCCCCGGGCCCATATCACCGACATATTCTATTGCTTCAGACATATGAAAGACTCTTGTAAGTATGTATTCAGGTGTTGCGAATGTGATGCTGCCAATAGATACAGATGATAGAATACATTACCTGAAGCAGGGAGAGCAGACTCTGATGGATTATGTTGTAGAATTGAAGCGATTGTGGGCTGATTTGGATCGCTATGATCCCATTGAGTTACCTCACCCTGAGTTTGTTGCCTGGGTGAAGAAATGGATGGAGAAGAAGAGGGTTCTTCAATTTTTGAGAGGATTAAATCCAAAATTTGAAGGAAGACGTGCTGCCATATTCCATTTAGCTGAGCTTCCTAGTTTTGAGGAAGCCATTGCAGCTATGGCACAAGACTCAAGGTGATAAATGGTAACACCTTAAATTCACAAAGTCAGACCTATGTGGTAGTAGGGTCCCAAGAGAGCAGATTTTGTTATAACCGTGGTGAAAGGGGGCATTTGATCCGTGATTGCAGTTAGCTACTCAGATCAAATCGTGGTAGGGATCGAGCCAGGGGTGTGCCAAGAGGTGGTACTAGTCGAGGAGGTACTGGTCGTGATGGAAAACTAAGTTTGAGAGCTAATCATGCAGTGTTGGATGGGTGTGCTAAAGAGTCAGTTGCAGTTTCATCAAATGAGCTAGATGAGTTTAGAAAGTGGAAGGAAGGTGGGAAGAGTTCTCAATTGAACATTCAAGTAGCAATACCATCTAGTGACAGTGTTGCTGAGGCAGTCCACTCAGACTCAGGTATATCTAACCCACCTCATATATCCAATTGGATACTAGATTCAGGTGCATCTAGACATGTCACGGGCAAAGTAAAGGAATATACATCCTATACACCATACTCGTATTTTTATAAGGGGACAATCAAAACTGCAGATGAGACATCCCGTCCAATTAGAGGTGTTGGGACAGTTCAATGCACACCATCTATTACCTTATCATCAGTACTACATGTTCCATCCTTTCCTGTTAATCTTATTTCAATAAGCTCTCTAATTGATCAAATGGATTTTCGGGTGCTTCTTGATCGTGAGAATTGTTTAATTCAGGAAAGGAAGACGGGAAGAAATCTTGATATAAGCAAGACAAAAGGATAAATTTATTTTGCTCTAACAGTTAGTGAGAATGAAGCTAAGGTGATGTTGTTGCATTGTCATTTAGAACATATATCTTTTGATATCATGGGCAAAATGTTTCCTAATGAAATGTCTAAGGTGAATAAAAGTAATTTAATGTGTGATGCTTGTGAGTATGTGAAGCACATTAGAAGCACATATGTGAGTAGGGGTTTGAGAAGTTTGTCACCTTTTATATTAATTCACTCGGATGTGTGGACTTCCCCAATCACTTCTATAAGTGGTGCAAAGTATTTTGTTACCTTTATTGACTTTTATTCTCGTACGACATGAGTATATTTGATGAAGCACAAAAATGAGGTATTTGAATGCTTTAAGGCTTTCTATGCTTATGTAAAGAATCAGTTTGACAGTGCTATTCAAATTATCTGGAGTGATAATGAAACTGAATATATGAATAAGGAATTTCAAAGTTTCCTTTCAGGAGAAGGAATTCTACACCAGACTTCATGCCCAGATACCCCACCACAAAATGGAGTGACAGAGAGAAAGAATAGACATCTTCTTGAGGTAACCCGCTCACTTATGCATACAATAAATATGCCTAAGTTTCTTTGGAGTGAGGCAATTTTGACTGCAATTCATTTGATAAACCATATGCCATCAAGAATACTTAGTATGAAATCTCCGTATGAGATGTTATTTGGGAAAAATGAATTCTTAGTTCCACCTAAGGTTTTTGGATGCACATGTTTTGTTAGAGATCATAGACACCGGGGGTTGGAAAGCTGGACTCTCAGGCTATCAAATGTGTTTTTATGGGGTACTCATCTGGACATAAAAGATACAAGTGTTGGAGCCCATCCAAACGTCGTATGTTTGTGAGCATGGATGTGACATTTAGAGAATCAGTTCCCTTCTATGATGAAAAGATAGATTTGAGCTTTCTATTTGAGAATCTAGATTCTCAAATCATATTTGAAGATGATGAGGAAGAGGAGCCTAGAGGTGAACCTCGAGTGAATGAGAAGAGGGTTGTGGATGGTTTAGTTTCAAATCTAGTGGTGGTGAATGAAACTATACAGGAAAGGATGACACAAGAAGCTCATCCAGAAAGAAACCAGCAAGTATATATAAGAAAAAGGAAGGAAAATCCCATACAGCTCATCACCATTGTTGATGAAGCACAAAGTGACCGAGGTGACCAAACCCACTTAGGTGATAATGAGAATGGACAGTTATCTGAGTCAGGAGGAGAGATAATAGATCATTTCAATGACTTAACTATTGCTCTACGAAGAGAAGCAAGAAGTGCCGCAAGTAATCCTCCAGTGAGATATGGTTTTGAAGATGACTGTGAAGGTGAACATAGGAATGGGGTGAGTAATTATGTGTCATATGAGTCCTTACCACTTAAGCATCGGGTATTTTTGACAACTTTGCAAGTTGGTTCAAATCCCAAAAAGCTGAAAAGAAGCAAAACAAGACCCAAGGTGAAAAGAGGCAATGCTTGAAGAGTTGGCTACACTTGAAAAGAATGAGACATGTGAACTTGTACTTCTCCTCCTGGAAAGAAGGTGGCTGATTGTAAATGGGTGTATACTATTAAACACAATCCTGAGAGAAAAGTGGAGAGATATAAGGCAAGACTGATAGCAAAAGGGTATAACCAAACATATGGAATTGACTATGATAAAACATTTGCACCAGATGCGAAGATGAGTACAATGAGGACCTTGATCTCCTGTGCTGCTAACCTTGATTGGCCTCTACATCAATTGGATGTTAAAAATGTATTCCTTCATGGTGATTTTAAAGAGGAGGTTTATATGGAGATATCACCTGGGTTTGCCACTATTAAAACAGAAGGTAAAGTACTAAGACTAAAAAAATATTTATTATGGGCTAAAACAATCGCCAAGAGCATGGTTTGACAGGTTTAAACATGCAATGCTTACTATGGGATATAAACAATGTAATGGAGATCATACCTTGTTCTATCTACGTTCCAAAAACAACATAACTCTCCTAACTGTCTATGTTGATGATATTATTATCACTGGAGATGATATCTTGGAGGTAGAGAGGTTGAAGGAGAACTTAAAAAGAAAGTTTGAAATTAAAGATTTGAGATAGCTTCGATATTTTCTAGGGATTGAAGTAGTGAGATCTCCTATGGGGATTGTGCTCTCACAGCGAAACTATGTTTTGGATCTACTGGATGAGACAGGTATGCTTGAGTGTCGTTCAGCCACTACACCGATAGAGCAAAACCATAAATTATGTGCTAAATCTGAACATCCTATAAATAAGGAGAGATATCAAAGACTTATGGGACGTCTCATCTATCTATGCCAAGACCTGATATAACATTAAGTTATACATTCTAAAAGAAAAAAAATTAGCGATCAAAACATTTAAATTTTTTGTGAAACACACCAAGAGCACATGTTGAAACATATCTCTATCATATGAAACAATGAGTTTTTAACAGGTTGAAATATATTTTTTTTTCATAAAAATATAATTATGTGGTATCTTATTGTAAAATTTAATCACAACAAATATAACGGTGCAATTGGATTATAAATCAGATAAATAATTGAAAAGACAAAATATTTTGACAATCACTATATACAACATGTATGCATGGAATAGAGAGAAAGAGCAAGCTGCATGGCAGGAGAAAGGGTAAGAGCAGGCAGTTGCCTAAATTTTGTGAAACATGATAAAAATACATATTGAAACATGTCAATATGACTAAGAAAACATTAAATTTTAACTGTTTGAAATATTTATTTTTTAACAGAATATAATCATGTGATATCTTATTATAAAGATAAATATAGTATTGTAATTGAATCATAGATTTTATAAGCACTTAGAAGAAAAATAATATTTTGAACATTAATAAATATATGTTATTAATGTATGTATAGATGAAATAGAGTATTAGAGAATAATTTAGTTGGTTGAGAGGCCCAACAATTTTTTCTTTCATTGGCAGACCAATCGTTGTCCCACATGAGATGACTATACTATCTCCACAATGCATGAAACACTCAAGTGGCTTTTACATTTCAGCCCTTAATTATTTATGGTTCAGGCCCTACTATACTTGTCAACACCAAACCAGTTAAAATTTTTACATTTTGAACCCTGTGACAAAAAAGCCTACATAAATAGCATTTTTTTCTTTTTCCTATCCCCGTCTCTCTCCCCTACCGATTTTTCCCCTCTACTGTTTTCCCCTCTCCCATCTGAGAAGACGGTGGGACAATGAGCTCCCTACCGCCGCTTCCCTGTCTCCTCTCTACGGTGGCGACGAGCTCTATGTTAACTACGCGCCTCTTCCCAACGGATCTGGTGGCAATGACGGGCCCGACAATGGTGGAGCCGATAGAGCTCGATGGCAGCGGACTGAGCCCTCCACTGCCCACTCCTCTCTCGCTCCACCCACACACGGATCAAGGCAGGGCATTGCCGACGAGCTCCCGTCGTCTGCTAGATAGGGTGGCGCGTGGAGGACGATGAGCTCAAATCAAAGCAGCGGGCCGAAGTGCTCCCCGACAGCAGCACAGATCGAGGTCGGCGCGGGGCCTCGGTTGCACCGATACGGCGCTCCACTACAATGTCCCCGTACGGGATACGTCGGGATACGGTGGGGATACATGTATCCTGGACGTATCCCCTTTTTTCGTCGTTGTCGTCGCGCTCCACCGCCGCCCGACCTCCACGTCGCACTCACCAAGTCACCACACCCGCGCTCCACCACTGCACGGCCGCGCCATCGCCGTTGCCAATCGCCGGGGCTTCGTCAAATCCCCGATCACCACTCAGATACTTTTTCCCAACCTAGTAGGTTGTGGCTGTGGCTGAATGAAGAAAGATATGTCGCCGCCTCGGCGGTACTACTACTAGCAGGTTTAGCTGTCATTTTTTTAAATTTTTACTATACTATACAATAGTTTAATTATTTATCTCATTTATACAATTAAAATTTTAACTTAATGTATCCTACTTGTCCTCGTACTGCTGTTTTTCTAAAATTCTGTATCGCTATATCATCGTATCTGTATTCTTGTATCCGTATCTCCGTACGCTACAACATATCACGAGACGACGTTATGAGCTCTCCGGCCACCACCACCTTCCTCTCTTCTCCAGCGCCATTGCCGTCCTCCTCCTCATCGCTAGGGCCACCGCTCACGAGCTCTCCAGAGGTGGTTAGATGTGGGGCTGCGGTGGCGGACATGGAGCTCGGCGCGTCGGAGCGGTAGCCTCATCGTCGACAGTCCACCTTCCTCTCTCTCTCCTGCTTTCTGCTTTTCTCTGACAACGCCACCCATAGGGGTCCGAGGGGCTTTCTCGGGACACAACACTTGCTAATGTAGATGGGAATCTCGTAAGGGTGGCTGGTTGGGGGTAATATGCCACGTAGGGGCAATGGGAATGGCCTAATTCGGCAATTCATCCAGGACTAGCCTGAGCACAACCTGATGATAGGCTAATTCCTCTATAACAGGTACGGGTAAATCATCTCGTCTTATCTATCTCCAACACCATGAAGGTCATGCTTAAAAGAGATTCTAGCGGCTGCAGTTTCTTTAAAAAAATTTTACCTCTCCAAACGGTATAGTTTCTAAGAATACGGCAACACGTAACCATAGAATTTAGAAAATAAATTAAAAGTTAAATGTTGAGAAACCCAATATGTTCAGATCCTAGGAGAAATGTTATCTCGATGATGTGTTTGACTATGCTGCCATGCTCGCAACATTGTTCGTGAGCTCGGAGATAAATGGGAGGGGCCCGAGCTTCACCGATGCCGCCTCATCAGGTCCGATCACTGCCACTGTGCTGCTGCCCATCTTGCTCAGAGAGAGGATAAAAATGAAGGGGAGGGGAGGGGCACAACGTATCATGAGGCCTTGGTGGTAACAACAACAATAACAACAACAACAATGAGTAACAATGAGTAACATATAAAATAGAAAGAAGTCTATAATTGATCATCGAAGTATCGTAAAAGTTTATATTTGATCATTCAACTAAAAAATCAGGTATTCTATACTTCCAACTATCAAAACCATGCATCTTCGATCATCCAACCTAGTTTTAAAAAAAATCTTATGCCACGTGACGCGCCGAGGGCTAAGTCAGCAGATGAGTCAGTATAATTTTCTTTCCTTCTTTTTTCCTTCTTCTCTTTCAGGCGCTGCCGTGGGGAGGCCGCCGCCGCCGCACGCGGCGGGAGGCCGCCACCGCCGAGCCACGCTGAGGGCGTCGCCGAGCCGCGCTGATGGCGCTGAGGCCACGCATCGACGAGAGGCCCTTGTGGGTCTTGGGCTTCACCGAGCCGGCGTCCCAGGACCGCCCGCCGACGATGTAAAGCTCGTCCCCGACGTCGACGACGAAGATCAGAGGAAGACGCGGACGGCGGCGTCGTAGCATCGGGAGGAGGGCAGGCTCCGACCGTGGTGGTCGACGGCGAGATCGTCCTGTCCGGCGGCGTCCTTATCTTCGTCACCCTCGTCTTCGTCTTCGTCATGCACCACTTCCTCGCCGCTATGCGCCGCGGCGACACGAGGACACGGGGTCGACGTCGGCGTTGAGAGGGGGGAGGCGGCGATCCGCGCCCGAGGGCGCCGCACGTGGGGAGGCCGATGCCAAGGGCCGCCGTCACACCGCATAGGAAGGCCATCGCCGCCGCACCGTCACACGCCATGCCTGGGGGCGCCGCCACATCGCACGGGTTAGGCTGCCGCCATGCCTATTGCATGGCCTTCGTCCCCTCGCTGCCGCTGTCGCACGGCCTCGCCGCGGCGCCACCGCTCGACCGCGCCGTCTGGCTGCCGCCCGCGGGCACCGACGAGGTGTTTGATGTAATGCTTGTGAGGAGACCGAGGGAGAAGCAGAGAAGAGAGATGCACCGTTGACTCAGCCCTCGGTGCGTCACATGACATGAGATTTTTTCAAAACCGGGTTGGATGGTCGAAGATGCATGGTTTTGATAATTGGGGGTGTAGGATACCCGATTTTTTAGTTGAATGGTCAAATATAAACTTTCACGATGGTTCGATGGTCAATTATGGACTTATTCTCTATTCATATAAAGAATGACACATCTTAAAATGACAAATACTCTTTTAAATTTAAATCATATAAATAAATAAATTTTAGAACGAGGGGAGTAGTTAAATATAAAGTAATTTTTAGAAAACTGCCCTTTTATTAACTAACAATTAATTTATCATAACCTTTGCAACACATTTTAAAAAACTACAATGTTAGTGTTTAGAAATTATCACATAGCTACAATTTTATTGGGATACCAGTTTCGATATCACCGTACATGTCATGCTTGAGAGAGGAGAAACAAAGTGTCACATTAGCCTGCCATGTCGTGTATTTTTAACTCAAAATACAAAACTTGAATAAACCATGACTTGAGAAAGTTTAAATCTAAGTTAAAAGTTTTTAAATCTTAACTTAAAAAAAAGAAAAATAAGATTAAATAAGATGTAAGTTAATTTCCTTGCTAGCGCATATGCAGTTAGGATTTTTCACAAGGCCTCAATTGCCTCATCAATGAAACCGGCAACATCGAGCCCTGGAAGCCCAACGGTGAATAAGGACGGCGACATCCCGGTTCTCGACCGATGACGAGCCCCGTTGCCATTCTACCTTCAACGAAACCTTGCGTATGATCTAATGATCTCAAACCTTCCACGGTCGATGGTGCTAACATAGGAGCACTATAAATCATACATACAAGCAAAAAGAAAAAAAATAATAGTATGCTACCACGCTATGTGGGTAAATCGCTGGAGTCACTAAATTTATATTAGAACCCACATTAACATATGTATAATATTTACAAGCATCAAAATATTTATTTGATGAAGTCATACATCCATGACAGAAAATACCATATCACTGGTGCTTCCTCGTATTTGTCAATATTATGTACGAATGCTCGCAAAATTGGGTGAGTTAAAGACTAAAATTTGAATCATTAGTTAGCTTTTAAAATACTAATAGAATATCAACAAATGTGAGATAAAGCTCATATATTCTAGGGGCAGTTACGTATTTAATCCTGTTTTAAAGTTTAACTACTTAATTATTATATTTGAATCACTATTGTATTTTTATAGGCACTTGTGTGGTGTGGTGCTGGTAGTAGAACAAATTTTCATTTATGTTGCAAATCTGTTTAATTATGTGTTAGAACATATATGAATTATAAGAACAAATTTTCAATTACCTTTTTATTGTAATCGTATTGCTCTTATTTATGTTTGATATATTTTTTATCAAATAGTAACATAATGATACATGAAAAAATATATATATAGTTGATTTTAGCTATATATATATAACATTAAACCGCTGCGTCTATGGATTATATGAGATTTCTATGTGATAACATAACGACCTCTATTTCTAAGTTATACATGTCCTTGTAGCGTCCAGTCCTGTATATGTCTGAATCAGAGAGGATTTAATTTTATTTATGACGGAGGGCAACGTGGGACTCGCCAGGGCTAATATGGACGTCGTGCTGCGACTGCGAGCGTCTGAATGAATAGAAAAGGACACCACACCGTCTGCCATAACACTAGACGATGGAGCCGTTCGCCACCGCAGCAGTGGCCCCCACCACCGACGATCAGCAGGACGCGCCGCGGCCGCCGCACGTCGTGCTGCTGGCCAGCCCCGGCGCCGGCCACCTCATCCCGCTGGCCGAGCTGGCGCGGCGGCTCGCCGACCACCACGCCGTCGCGGCCACGCTCGTCATCTTCGCCGACGACCCCGCCATCCCGGACGTGCGCTCCGCCGTGCTGTCCTCGCTCCCGTCCTCCGTGGCCACCGCCACGCTGCCGGCGGTGCCCCTCGACGACCTCCCCGCCGACACCCGGGTGGAGACGGTGATTTTCGAGCTGGTCCAACGCTCCCTCCCGCACCTCCGTGAGCTGCTCCGGTCCATGTCCATCGCCGCGCTGGTCCCCGACTTCTTCTGCTCCGCGGTGCTGTCCGTCGCCGCCGAGCTCGGAGTCCCGGGCTACATCTTCTTCCCCACTAGCATCACCGCGCTCTCTCTCATGCGCCGCACCGTGGAGCTGCATGACTTTGCTGCCGCCGGCGAGCAACGCGCCCTTCCGGACCCTCTTGAGCTTCCCGGCGGCGTCTCGCTGCGCACCGCGGAGTTCCCGGAGGCGTTCAGGGACAGCAACGCGCTGGTGTACGGGCAGCTCGTCGAGAAAGGCCGGCTGTACCGCGGCGCCGCCGGCTTCTTGGCGAACAGTTTCTACGAGCTGGAGCCGGCCGCCGAGGAGGATTCCAAGAAGGCGGCGGAGAAAGGGACGTTCCCGCCGGTTTACCCGGTGGGACCGTTCGTCCGGTCGAGCTCCGACGAACCCGGCGAGTCGGCATTTTTGGACTGGCTGGATCTCCAACCTGCAGCATCGGTGGTGTTCGTCTCCTTCGGGAGCGCCGGCATGCTGTCCGTGGAGCAGACGCGCGAGCTCGCCGCCGGGCTGGAGATGAGCGGGCACAGGTTCCTCTGGGTCGTGCGCATGCCAAGCCTCAACGACGGTGAGTCTTTCGCCTTCGGGAGTAACGGCGCCCACCGGAACGGCGGCCATGACGACGACCCACTGGCGTGGCTCCCCGACGGTTTCTTGGAGAGGACGAGCGGCCGGGGCATCGCCGTCGCGGGGTGGGCGCCGCAGGTGCGCGTGCTGTCGCACCCGGCCACGGCGGCCTTCCTGTCGCACTGCGGGTGGAACTCGACGCTGGAGAGCGTGGCCGCCGGCGTGCCGATGATCGTGTGGCCGCTGCACGCGGAGCAGAGGATGAACGCCGTCGTCCTGGAAGAGTCTGTGGGCGTGGCCCTGCGGCCGCGTGCGCGGGAGGATGACGTCGGCGGCGCGGTGGTGAGGCGCGGGGAGATTGCGGCGGTGGTGAAGGAAATGTTGGAGGGGGAGAAGGGGCTCGGCGTGCGGCGGCGGGCGAGGGAGCTGCAGCAGGCGGTCGGTCGGGTGTGGTCGCCGGAGGGGTCGTCGCGTCGGGCGCTGGAGGAGATCGCCGACAAGTGGAAGGCGGCGGCGAAGAAGTAACGGACTTAGACACAGGGGACAGCGTGCGTTGTTTGCGTCACGTTCTGAGTAAATAAATGTCGGTAATTAGTTGGTGACATATCCTCTGCATTGTACTGAAACCAGGCCCAAAGCATGATCGTGGTAGGGATCGATTTCCCGCGTTATAATTGATCAATTTTCAGAGTTATAATTTAGATCTACGTAGTTGAACATGTGTATCTTATGGTGCTTTTTAGTTTAATCAAGATCCTGTCACGCCCAAAAATTTCTACCGAAACTTTTTAAAGCTGAATGTGTATTAAATATCCTATCCAGAACCAACCAGAAATACACAAACGACAAATTGTATATACGGATCCACGTTTTATAAAACATATAAAAAGTCTTACAATGCGGTGAAAAGGTAAAATAAACTTAAACTAAGCTTCGACGCTTGCGGCGCGACGACTCCACTCCACAGGCATCCCTTGATGGCAGCGACAAGCCTACTCATCGGCGAACTCAACTGCGGCTTCATCCTTCAGCTCTGAGGTGGGAAAAAAGGAAGTAAGACTGAGTACAACCACCGTACTCAGCAAGTCATACCAAAGGAAGGTATGATGCAGGGTACTTTCCAAGAGAAGGGTAGGTGTTAACTTTTGCACAAAGCAGGTATTTCACAAACTTAAGTTGAAAGCAGTAAAACAATTATTAAATATAATTAAACAATATTAATCATCTCTGCTCAACGCTAAACCATGTTGAGTTAGGCCCAATCCATCCAACTATTCTATCTAGTTTCATTGAATCAGGTTATTGTCATTAGTGGGACTAATCACGGTGAATTTGGTCGACAGCCCATAACCGTGGGCGCGGCTATTCGAATAGTTTGTAACTCCGATCAGAGGTGTACGCCTGTACCCACAAGACACAGCCCCACAACACGTTCCCGAGCGTCGACATGTCACCACGACATATCGAAAAAGGGGCCTGTAACAGGACTATTCGCATAACCCTCCCTGACTAAGGGACACCACACCTCAGGTCTTGTCCCTACCTTTATATCCAAGGTAGGAAGCCCCCTCTCGTACCTAGGTGAATCCGGCAGCCGCATAGACCTTGCCCGGTCCATCCGTACTCCATCACGCTCATCCTTGTTGGGATGCGTTGGCCAGAGAAAGCTACACTACAAACCCAGCCATTGCCCATGCTGGCTTGTGGTACACACTAATAATTCTTTCAGGATTTCCCGCGAACCGATCCTTAACTGCCATGGGTGCGTCTTGCAAAACCATGCACCCACAGCCCACCATTTAGTCCAGTTTTAATTAACCATTATCCTTTACCAAAGTATCTCCGGTCTGAAACCGTCATTCCATGTGAATAAATTCTAGTAAAGTAATTCTCCCATTAATGATCTAGTTGTACTAAGCAAGCTTAGCATGTCCTAAACTTGAAACTAGTCAAATTAGTTCCCAGGCAATCAATAAATATGGTAAGCGACCTAGGCTGAGTACTATAGGTCCCATCCTGATTACACTATAAAACCATGCACTTTAATAGATAAGAAATAATAATTTATAATATAGGTACAACATGATCAATGAAAGATTACTTGCCTTGGTCTTGCTCTGAGGGAACTTCAGCGACTACCTCAAAATAAATGGGAGCGTTCTCGGAACCGAAATCTACCAACAAACAAAGCACATCAAAAATAGGCTATTAAACTATTGAAACAGATAAGTAAACTATTTTTAATGTGTTCTAGACATTTTTATGAGTCCACTGCAACTTGAATGGACTCAAACGGGGTTCGGATGAATTTTTTGTGAATTTTACAAGTTTCAGCGATTTACTAGTTAGAAAAAAAAGAAAACAATGATTTATGGCGCAAGCGCCCTAAGGGCTGACGTCAGCGGACCGGTGGGCGGCGGTGCCGACAGGCAGGCCCCATGGTTAGTGATGCAAAGGGGAACGGGTGCGCGGTGGACTAGGTCCACCGGCCCTAAGGAGAGAGCGCCACATGGCAACACGTGGTTGGCCGGCTCGGCTTGAGATTGGATGGCCCGGATCCACCCGTGGACGGATCCAACGGCTCGGGAAGAACCAGCCGGACCATGTGCCAGCGGCAAGGCGGCACGACGGGCGGCGAGCCTAAATGGCGGCGCACGAACGGGAAAGGTCGCCGGTGGGCGGCGGCGCATCGGACGGCGACGGTTCGGCCCACCCGAGCGGCGAAAGGGCGCACACGCGAGGCCGGCGGCGACACGACACAAGCGGAAAAAGAAAGGGGCCGGCGCGGCTCGACGGCCGGCGGCGAGAGGAAGGCGACATGGAGCCTAGCGGCACCGGCGCACGACCAAGGAGCGGCACAAGGCAGCGGCACACGGGAACACGCGGCTCGCAGACTAGTGGCTTCGGGCATGGCCAGCGACGGGACAAAAATAAACGGTGCGACGGTCGACGACGAGCCTAAATGGCACCGTCGCACGGCGAGGACGGCCCACGCGCTCTACGTGACGTGGCTGGGGCTAACCTAGCGTGGGACCTCGTCGGAAAACGAAAGAAAGGCAGAGGGAGAGAAAGAACCTCACCGGTGGCTGGAATTGAAGAAGACGATGGCGATGGCGCGAAGCGGTGGCTAAAATTTGGGGAAAAGTGGAGAGGGAGGTGTTCTCGGGAATGGCGAAGGTGGAGGTGGCCTTGGAATGGTGCGGGGTGGAGCGGTTCGGCCGGAACGGCGATCAGACGGGGCTCTGCGGCTGACGGCGGGTGTTTGCACGGTGCGAGGCACGGGGGAAACTCGGATGCGGGCAAATGCGAAAGGGAAAACTAGCTAGAGGGGCGGGGAAGCTTTATAGGGGAGGAGATGGCTCGGATGTGGCCGGGAGGATCGGGAATAGCGGCCGGAACATGGGCGAATGGGGAGGCGGCACAAATTTGAATTGTGGCCGTTTCGGCGCGCACGTGCGATGGAAAAGAGGGGAGAGTGGGGGAGCGAGGTGCGGGTGATTGGGGGCACGGGGTGACGCGGGGAGAGCGGGGAGTGGCCGAGGGACGCGCGGCGTGGGTGGCACGCACCCGAGAATGGCGGCCGAAGGTTGAGGAAGGATCCGATAGGTGGGGCCCACCTGTCGGTCCCTCAACCCGGCGGGGAGGCAGCCCGGACTTGGCGGCTCGCGCGGCGTGGCTTGGGCCGGCCCAAGAGAGGGAGGCGAGGAGGAGAAAGGAGAATGGGCCAGAGGCCCACGGGAGGGGAAAAAGAAAAAGGAAAAGGGAGAAAAAAAGAAAAAAAAGAAAAGCCCTTTTCATTAAGGAATTTAATTCCGATTAACCTATTTGAATTTTTAAAATTGTTTTTGGTGCTTTGAAAATTTCGATAAAAATCTTGTTAGCATATTTTGATGCGGAGAATTTAATAAAAATTTCACCAAGCCATTTCCAATTATTAAATGGATTTTAAAATTCTGAGTTTGTCTTGCTTTATATTTTCGGCCGCTTTCTTTTGCACAATTTTTCCAGGTGATTTTTAGACTAAGGAGAAAAGCGGGGCGTGACAAACCTACCCCCCTTAAAACGGAATCTCGACCCTGAGATTCGAAGGCGCTTGCGAAGAGATGCGGATGGGCGGCCTTCATCTCATCTTCTCTTTCTCAAGTTGCCTCTTCTTCTGAGTGGTGACTCTATTGCACATGACAAAACTTGGTAACTCGGTTTCGGTTCTCCTTTCACCGGTGTCGAGGATGCGAACCGGCTTTTCAACATAGGTCAAGTCCTCTTGAATCTCGATGTGATTGGGACTTGCTTGTTCCTCGGGCACTCTCAAGCATTTCTTCAACTGAGAGACGTGAAACACATCATGGATGCTTGCCATGGAGGAAGGAAGTTCTAACTGGTAGGCGACTTCTCCTCGGCGTTCCAGAATTCGATAGGGTCCCACGAAGTGTGGTGCCAACTTTCCTTTAGTTTGGAAACGGTGTACACCCCGAAGCGGAGTGACACGAAGATACACATGGTCTCCAACCTCAAAGCTTAGCTCTCTTCGACGGTTGTCGGCATAGCTTTTCTGATGTGACTGGGCAGTTTTCAACCTTTCCCGAATTAACCTGACTTTCTCTTTGGCCTCATTCAAGACATCAGTCCCAAACAACTGGCGTTCTCTTGTTTGATCCCAGAAGAGCGGTGTGCGGCACTTTCTGCCATACAATGCTTCGAACGGAGCCATTTGAAGACTCACCTGATAACTGTTGTTGTACGAGAACTCGGCATAAGGTAGGCTCTTATCCCAAGCTCCACCAAAGTCAAGTGCACAAGCTCTTAACATGTCTTCCAGGATCTGATTGACCCTTTCGGTCTGGCCATCAGTTTGCGGATGGTACGCGGTGCTGAAGTTTAAACGAGTTCCCAATTCTTCTTGCAATTTCTGCCAGAACTTCAAGGTAAATTGACTTCCTCGATCCGACACAATCTTCTTTGGGAAGGCACTCCATGCAAACACATGATCCTTGCCAAATAAAGCTCGGCTAGTTTCTTCCCAGTGTAGGTGGTATGTACAGGAATGAAATGAGCGACCTTGGTGAGTCGGTCCACGATTACCCAAACAGAATCATGACCGACGGAAGTCCTAGGCAGACCCGTGATGAAGTCCATCCCAATTTCTTCCCATTTTCACTTCGGAATCTTAAGGGGTTGCAATAATCCTGCAGGTCTCTGATGTTCTGCCTTGACTCGCTGGCACACATCACATAAGGCAACGAATTCTCCGATTTCTCTTCTCATGCTGACCCACCAGAATTTTTCCTTAAGATCTTGATACATTTTTGTGCTTCCGGGGTGAATCGAGTATTGGGTTTGGTGAGCTTCGCTAAGAATTAGGTCTTTTAACTCCTTGTTCTCAGGCACGCACAATCTTTCTCACATCCAGATTGTACCGTGTTCATCCTCAGAGAAATCTCTGGCTTTACCAGTCCTCATATTTTTCTTCAGCTCAACTATGTCGGGGTCATTAGCTTGAGCTAGACGGACTTGCTCCACGAGTGTCGGCTGAGCTTCGAGAGCAGCCACGTATCCGTGTTTGACAATTCCCAAGTTCAAACTTTCCAATTCCCTTTGCAATTCACTGCACATCTCTTCTGAATGAGCGGCGTTGCAGTAATTCTTCCGACTCAACGCGTATGCTACCACATTAGCCTTGCCGGGGTGATAGTGTATTTCCATATCATAGTCTTTAATCAATTCCAACCACCTGCGCTGGCGGAGGATAAGATCTGGTTGGGTGAAGATGTACTTTAGACTCTTGTGGTATGTGTAGACTTCACAGCAGTTATCGATAAGGTAGTGCCGCCAAATCTTTAAGGCGTGAACCACTGCTGCTAGTTCCAAGTCATGGGTAGGATAGTTGCTTTCATGAGGTCGCAATTGGTGGGAAGCGTATGCAACCACTCTTCCGTCTTGCATCAACACACATCCTAACCCATGACGAAACGCGTCACAATAAACTTGGAAATCTTTCGTTTGATCCGGCAAGGTTAGAACCGGTGCCGTGACCAATTTCTTTTTAAGTTCCTCGAAACTTTTAGTGCACTCGGCAGACCACTTGAACTTTTCGTCTTTCTTTAACAACTATGTCATTGGTCTTGCAATTCGGGAGAAATTCTCGATGAACCGGCGGTAATAACCCGCGAGTCCAAGAAAACTTTGGATTTGAGAGACAGTCTTTCGTGGGGTCTACTTGGTAACTGACTCCACATTTGACGGATCAACTGCCACTCCTTGAGCGGTTATGACATGACCAAGAAACTGGACTTTCTGAAGCCAAAAGTCGCAGTTACTGAACTTGACGTACAACTCGTGTTCCTTTAACCTTTCAAGCACTAGGCGGAGGCGTTGCTCATGTTCTTCCTAAGACTTTGAGTAGATAAGAATGTGGTCTATGAACACCACCACAAACTTAACCAGGAAATCCATGAACACCTTGTTCATTAGGTTCATGAAAAAGGCCGGTGCATTAGTGAGTCCAAAGGACATGACGGTGCACTCGTACAACCCATAGCGAGTGATGAAAGCCGTTTTTGGGATATCTTCTTCTTTGATCCTCAATTGGTGATATCCTGATCGCAGGTCTATCTTAGAGAACACTTTAGCTCCTTTCAGCTGGTCGAACAAGTCATCAATCCGAGGTAACGGGTACTTGTTCTTGATAGTGACCTCGTTGAGTGCGCGATAATTCACACACATCCTCTTGGTTTTATCTTTCTTCTCCACGAATATCACCGGAGCACCCCAAGGCGATGTGCTCAGGCGAATATATCCCTTCTGTAGTTGTTCATCGACCTGCTTCTTGACCTCGACCATCTCGTTGGCAGCCATTCTGTAAGGCCTCTTATAGATCGGAGCGGTTCCTGGGACCAAGTCGATCTGGAACTCAATCTCCCTCTTCGGTGGCATGGTTGTGAGATCCTCCGAAAATACCTCCGGATACTCTCGGACTACAGGTATGTCCTCTAGTTTCATAGGTTCTTGCTTTTCTGCCATTGGCTCATCCTGACCGGCAATCTGGTTTAGGCTGACTCCTTGCTCTAGAGGCATCGGAGACTGGAAGGAAACCACTTCTCCTTCCAGGTTGGTTAGGGTGATGGTGTGCGTCGTGCAGTTTATCACTCCCTTGTATCTTGTCAACCAATTCATCCCAAGGATGACATCTAGGTCTTTGGATTCGAGAAGGATGAGATTGGCTAGAAATCGTGATCTTTGGATTCTATTGTCACCGAGGTACTATAGTTGACAGACATCAGGCTATTCCCTGGGGTGTGAACCCGCATCGGTGTGACAAGTTTTTCTTTTCTTAGCCCATGTTCCCCAACAAATCTGTTTGATATGAAGGAATGAGTTGCACCAGAATCAAACAAAACTGTAGCAGAGACTGAGTTTACGGGAAACGTACCTAGTATGATGTCTGGTGCTGCCTAGGCTTCCTCTACTGTGGTGTGGTTGACCCTTGCTTGAACGAACCTGGGCGCGTTGCGCTTGGGCTTCGAACATTTGTCGGCGAAGTGCCTGGGCTCGTTGCAGTTGAAGCAGACCAACGGTTTTCGCCCAGATTCCTTCCTGGGTTGAGCGGGCTGAGCTGCTGCCATCGGTGGATGCGAAGCAGGGTTCCGGTGGGGCTGGCCACCACTGTTGTTGTTTTTGTCACGGCTGAAGTTGGGGTTGTGATGGAAGTTCCCTTGGTGGAATGGGCGGTGCTGACGGACAATCATGGTGGAGGGTCCACCTTGCTGCCCTGGCATGAAGCGAGGTCGCTGGTTATTCCCCTGGTTCGACCGAAATTGGGCCGCCTTTCTTTTGCGGTCCAATTTGTTCTGCTGGTCTTTTTGGCAGATGGCCTTGTTAACCAGTTTCTCAAAGTCGACATAGTCACCCGAGATCAGTTGGTTGGTCAATTCACCGTCAAGACCGGCCAGAAACTTGTCCTGCCTCTCGACGTCAGTGCGCACATCTTCCGGTGCGTAGCACGCGAGGCGGTTGAACTCATGTAGGTATTCCGTCACGGTTTGATTGCCTTGATTTAGTGCTCAAAATTCCCTCTTCTTTTGTGCCACAATTCTTTCAGGGACTTGCGCCTTCCGAAAGCTACGACAAAACTCTGCTCAAGTAACCTCCGTCCCTGCCGGGCGAGTCATCAGATGGTTGTCCCACCATGCCAAAGCGGGACACTAAAGCTGATGAGTGGCGAACGCCACCTTCTCCTGGTCGTTGCACTGCAGGAGGTTGAGCTTCTTCTCGATGGCATGGAGCCAGTCATTTGCCTCCATGGGGTTGGTGGTGCTCGAGAAGGTAGGAGGGAGGACGCGGAGAAACTCAGGTAGCTTGCACTAAAGTGGTGGGGGAGGACCAGCTGCTTGTTGCTGCGGTTTTTGAGCTTGCTGCTGCTGCAGTTGTTGGAGCATCTGTTGTTGCATTTGCTGATGTTGTTGCTGCATCTGCTGCATCATGGCAGCCATCATTTGTGTCTAAGTTGCAAGGACTTGGGCGAGTGTCGGGTTCTCTGGCGACGGAGGAGGACCATTGCCTGCAGTTCCGTTGAGGTTGTTGCCTTCGTTCTGATCCTCGCTGTTGTTGACACTCCCATTGAGAGACCTAGTGTTCACCATCTGGAGAGGGCGAACAGAAGGAAAAAGAAAGACAAGAAAGAAAAACAGACTGCTCAGAATCCTAAACTTTATTATAAATTATTCTGGTCTGAATTTAAACATTACGGAAAGGAAAACAGTTCAACTCCTAATTAATGGCAGCCATACCACAACCAATTGGTAAGGTCTGTCGACTAACCCACAAGCAAACACACCTAAGCACACAACTACCAAGCGAACGACTAAGGAAGGCGAGAAACTAGGGTGACGTCCTAGTGCTCGAAACGGCTCCTGCGGTCGGTGGAGTCAAAGTCGGACTCGGGCTCGTCTCCGACCTCCTCCGAGCGGCCGGGAGTCCACGTATGTCTCTCCACTGCCCGGCTCATTGCCACTGGAACTACCACTGGAGCTGCCACTGCTCGAGCTGCTGGTGGCGTTGGAGCTGCTACTGCTGGTGATGTTGATGAGCTGGGTGGAGGGGCTAGGCGTCACGGACAACCAACCTCCCCTGCTGCTGCCCATCGCTGCGGACGTTGGAGCGAAGGTCAGCACTGGTGCTGGGACATGCGAAGGCAGAGGCAAGGGCGGCACAAACACCAGAAGTGGCTCTGGTGCTGGAGGCGGGTTCCGGTGCGCAAGCTAAATGCGCATGGGAGCTGTGGTAGTATTCCTCGGAGTGGTGCGGATCCTGGCGCCCCTGGGTGGCGAGCGACCCTGGAGAATCACATTCTCCCTCTTGAGGCGAGCCACCTCATCCTTTAGCCTCACAATCTCCACCAGCTTCTGATTGTTAAGGGCCTTGGCCGCCCTATGCAGATCAGCGTGCATCGTGTCCAAGCCCTTCAGGACAGCGCACATCCGCCTGAACATTGTGTCATTCTCCAACACGGCTGAGCAGAAAGAGCTGGTGCGGTTGTAGTCACCACGACTAGGATGGTAGCAGTAGGCGGTGTGGCGGAAGTCGACAGCGTGATGCTCTCGGAGTCTAGTCAGCATCAGGTAGGTGGCCTCCTGACAGGCGTGCTCAAAGGTGCCACCTGAGGCCTCCACCACCATGTTAGGCAACACAGTGGGAATGCCGTGCACCTCCAAGCTGACATGGTGCGGGTACTCGCCGTTGAGGTGGCAGATCTTGGTGTACTCCAGATCATTGGGGTACCCGACCAAAATCGTCATCTTGCTCAACTCGGTCACAAAGTCTCCCAAACCCTGACCACGGTGCGTCGGGGGAAGGCCTGCCATCTATAGAAGACAAAGGAGGAGGAATCAATGCATGCTCAGATCCAAACTAAATAAAGCAGTAAAGGACTCAAGTAAATAACCAAGTAAGAAGCATATTTTTAATGCATGGAACATTTTAACATGATTACAAATAAAATACTATAGACCCTACTAAGCAACAAATTAATGAGTGAAATAGTTACATAATGATGAAGCACGAAAAATTTTTAGGTGTGGCCCATATACTAGCATGAGAGTCAATACACACACAAAAAAGGAAAAAATACAACTTTATCCGAGTATCATGACATTTAGCGTGGCAACACTATAATCCACTTGCAACCATATGTGTAAGAAAAAGAGTAAACATTGAAAAATACTTGATCGGCTGCCTCGAGTGGAGGATCCAACAGGAGGGCTAGGGGGCTCTAGCCCCTACCGCCCAAGAACCCCCTTAGCCCCTTTAGCCTCCCTAAAAAAATTTGTCATGGGAGAAAAAAAGAAGGAAGAAATAGAGCAGCGAGAGGTAGAAGACGATTCGTGGACCATTTGATCGAAGATCAACGGTCTAGATTAGAAGCCACATACCCCTTCGCTATTTTTTAAGAAACCCTGGCCTATTTTGCATTTAAACCTCAGTCCGTAGTAGTTCAAAAATATTTATGTTTTGGTCCCTAACTCTTACCAGATAATCTCTTAACTTCACAATAAATACTTTCACAGTTCACCCTTGTTGTTTTACATGCTAGACCTTCGATTTGTCTATATAATTATGTATAGGTCCGTTTTTTGCATTTTAAATCATCTAAACTCTGTTTTCTTGCCAACCAACCCCTAGAACTTGTTTTATACATAACTTTCTCATTTTAAATCTGATTAGTGTGATTTCCGTGCTCACGTGTTCGTAGTTCTGTGTAGATTAATTTAAAATCTTTTGTTCACTTTATCTTCATCGATTGGTGTATTGTTCTAATTAATAGTAAATTGTTTGTATGTATGGCTTAATTTAGATGTTTGTGTGGTGCTATTGATCACATATAGACGAAGAGTTGTATGAGTTAATTGCAGACGAAATCTTAAGAACCAGTATTAACAACAAACATTAGAATATGATAGTTAAACCCTTTAATATTTTTTCTAGATCCGCCACTGGCTGCCTCGGCTCACCATAGCACACAATCTGCTGGTTAAAGCCACCTGCAGGGTCCGACACTCATGCCCTCTCCCTGATAAGAACACAATCTAACTTACTAAGATGTTTCATATACCTACCTGTAAGGGTGGATCATCAATCTAGAGGGGACTCATCTTTTTTCTCTTCCTTCAGCCCCCTTGTCTTTTTCTTCTCTCTTCTTCTCCCTTCCATCTCTCCTCTTCTTCATAGGAATCCAGCGGGATAGAAGGACTCGAGGCCTTCTAACACCTATGCTGAATCCATCCTTGCCTACATGATCAATGAACCTATATATATATATTTCTCTGAAATAAGCCGACAGAGGAAGGCCATTCATGGTCTTCCAGTAGACTGGAGCCTTGCTTAGCTCGAAGAACTCAGTCCATGCCGGAGGCTAGTAGCTGCAACAAATCAAACAACACTTCCAGTATCCCACATAGGGGTGGAGAGGAAGCTCGTGGCTCATTAGCTCGCTCGGCTCGTGACAGGCTCGGCTCGGCTCGGCTTGGCTCGTTTTAATTTCCTAATGAGCCGAGCTGGCTTTAAAGCTCGTTAGAGATAACGAGCTGGCTCGAGCTAGCTCGCGAGCCTAAACAAGTCAGAGCACGTGGGCTGAGCCGAGTCGAGCCGAGCCTGTCACAAGCCGAGTGAGCTAATGAGCCACGAGCTTATTTTATGATGTATGGTGTATGGTGAGCCGTGAATCTAGTAATTGATGGATTAGCCGACTTAGCAAATGCATGCAATCCGAGCCGACTTAGCAAACTTGCAGTGAAATCATGTAGTCACGAGCCGGCTCACAAGCCTAACGAGTCGACTCGAGCTTTCAAACGAGCCGAGCTGAGCCAGCTCATTATCCTAACGAGCTAAGCCAAGCCGAGCTGAGCCGAGCCGGTATCCACCCCTAATCCCACAGATCCACGGTTCAAAGCGGGTACCATGTACTTTTTTATTATTTTTGAAATTTTCATTTTTTAAAAAGGTACCATGTACTTGTAGTGCACCATACAAATGCATATAGCTCAGGCTTTCACTAACTCCTCAGCTCTATCGCTCATGGTTTCCGATTTCGCCGGAGCTTACGGTACAACCCCTGCGAGAGCACGGTTTCGCGCGAAAACCACGAAAACCGCTAAAACCACGACGAAGTGAACGATGATGAAATTTAAATTTGAACCAAATTCGTGCCGTGATTTTTGGTCAAACTGCGCGAAAACCGCGCCACATCCGCGGTTTTCGCGGCGGACGATATAAATTTATTTTTGTGAATTAATGATAAATATAATTTTATGATAAAATAATTTTTTTCAATTTTTTGAATTCGCATGAAATTATTCTAATGAAACCGCGGGGATGCCATTTCGCACTCCCACGATACGTACAAAAACTGTGGTGGTTTTTGCGGTATTGGAAACCCTGCTGTCGCTGCCGCGTGCCGCACCGTCCTGCGATACAAGCCCAATGGGCCTAGGAGTGGGCATGGCCCAACCACCTAAGCAACGAGCACCTGCCTTAGCCTTGATTTTCTCTCAGGTGAGGGAGAAGGTGGATGCATCCGGAGTGGTACTCATGGCTAGAGCGAGGTATTTTTTTTCCGCAAAATGCGCAAAAGAATTGTATGTCGTTATATTAAAAGGTAGAGCGAGGTATGTTTCGAGCCACACTCGTCCTAACAAGTCTACCACTGATACTACCAAATAATCTCAAGGCTTGATTCATAAGGATATGTTAAGTTTGATCAACTTTATTGAAAAATCTAGAAACATCTAAAACATCAAATTAATTATATTAAATCTAACATCAAATATATTTTAATAATATATTATTTGGTATTAAAAATGTTACTATATTATTTTATAAACTCGGTCACATTTAAAAATTTTGAGTATAAAAAAAATCAAAACGAGGGGGTAAAATTTTTTTTCTGTTTTGGTCCTTATCGATCTGTCATCGCGCGCGTCGCCATCCCTTTCCAGCTATGGCGCCCTGCTCCGGCCGCTCTCCGCCAGCATTTGTCCCTGCCACGCTTCTGTCGTTAGTGCCTCATCTAGAGATTATTCTGCGTTCTAAGTGACTATTTGATGACTATCTGATATTAGCAACTTCTCATTTTCCGTTAATATTAATATGTTTTTAAACTACATATATGTTGTAAAAAACCTTTTATATAAAATTTGCTTAAAAAATTTAATAAATTTATTTATTATACTCAATTAATTATATACTAATTATATTTTTCGTTTTACGTGTAATTAATTAGTCATGTCAATTAGCTGGAAAGAATACCCCCTAGAGTACTTGCGTTGTATGGTGCTTCTGCATGGAGCAGCAACATAAGCATTTCACTCCTGTTTTTATGGTATTGTTTTCTTAACAAATCAGCACTCTCTATAGCCTTGTTAGATGATTTTGCTGACTGTTAATATTCAGTCGGTTATTTATATGTTAAGCTGCATTTGCTTATGTTCTGGCTCAAAATTGTTGTTGCAGGTCTGCGAGGACACCTATAAGGTTAACAATAAACAAAATCCCCGGTAATTAATTCAGACATTGGAACGCTCAGCCATGGAGGTGCATGAATTCCTGAGCTTCTTTTTCATCGAATTCAGGAAACAGGGGCAACAAACAACATCACAACGATTGGATCGGAGCTCAACCTGAAGAGACGGAGGACTTGGCGGATGAGATCACTGTCATGACTTTAGAACACTGGGGGATCGTTGCGATATGGTCAGACTTACGAGGCAACATTAACTGAAAACATATGCGTACTATACTATATATAAATAGTGATCCATTGAGGATGTACTCCGTATCTGAAGTAAACAGATAGTCAGTAGCATGCTCGCAACATTAAATGAAAACATGCATGTGTACTATATTTACTCCGAGCCGTCGAGCATGCCATGGCCTCCCGGACTCTGCCTGCGGATAGCCGCTGCATTCCCTCATCTGCCGGACACGGCGACCCCGGCCTGTCCGTAACAGCGTCGCCGTCGTCTCACACACTCTCTTAAGCAACCGGAATAGCCGCAGCTATACTCTTGCCATGGAGAGTCGTCGCTCCCCATGATTTATTGGGCGCGGCCGCGTCGACCCCATCCCACCACTCCTTGTATGTGACCGTGCGTCCCAGAGAAGATAAGGATAGAGGATAAAGAAAAAATAAAAATGAAATAAAAAAATAAGTCGAAGATAGAGGAGCCCATATTTCAAATGAAAAAAAATGAAAACTTAAAAAGATCCGAAAATGAAGACGTTGCTTTCCAATTGATACACAAAATCAAATTCACTCTTTTCAAGCCTTCACTTTATTTTAATGGGCGATTACATCTTTTTATATTTCTGTCTCTACTGTTGTTAATTGACATGAATAATTAGTAGATCTCACTGTTGGCACCTTTTTTACAAAGGCACGAACACGATCGATTCACCTAAAGATTTGTGGTGGTTCTTCATACGGAGTCGTCAACCACTTCAATCTAGCAAATACTAAAACAAAGTGAGTTTTATAGATCAAATCGGCTAACGGAACCGATTTAGATGGATAGATTGGTAACTACTCGTCTCATGAGCAAACGGAAGGTTTTCGGGACAAACCTACAAATAGATGTCGCACTCTCGCAGCGGCAGCAGACGGTTTACGGCGCAAACCGACAAAGATGGACTAAACTAGGGCAAAGTAGAAAAATATAACTGAAAAGTAAAGAATATAAAAAAAACGATTCTAGATTGTATTGTATTTTGTGTTGGTTGTTTTTTTACAATTGAACCGGCCTTGGCCCTTATATAGGGGTTGGTCTTGCCCTCCACAGACCCTTCTCCACGTCCAATTCGGGATAGACACATTTGAAAACCCGAAACATACCGTATGGAGGAAGGAAACCCGAATACCGACGAAGTCGTCTAGGTTTTGGACTCTGTCGGTCAGACCGGCCACATGCCTTCGGTCAGACCAGCCCCACTGCCCGGTCTGACCGGCCTATACACGGCGGTCAGACCGGTCTCTCTGAAGAAACCGACAGATTTCTAAACATTGGTAACTTTTCCTATTTTGATTCCTAGATGCCAATTTTGGATGTAAACACTCACCTGTTAAATAAAACGAGATCAATGGTTTGGATTAATTTCTACTATCAAAAGATAGCATCGTAACAATATGCCCATATATTACAACAAAAGATACACTCATTTTAAAAATTATCACATTAATATAATGTGATCAACAGGTCAATTTTGTGAAATTCCTTGTGACATGTTTCCACACGAAGTTGGACATGAGAAAATCCACATAGCAAGAATATCCGAGTCATTTGCAGAGTTTATCGTAAAGGTGAAGCAGGTGCATGTTTCATTTGTAACAAAAATCGAAATCACCACCAATGTTCGATCAAACGTGCCTTTTGACTTGTTAGTCTAGCTGTAGCATTCAAATCTCACCAGATTATTATTGTAATTGTTATGTTATCCTCTGTATTGTTTTCTATTTATTCATTTTTTTCTCGAATTTAATTAATTCACTCTAGTTAACATGTCCAACACTCCAACCACCACTAATTCTAGACAGGAATTCTGTTCAACCTCACATATTATCAGATAAGAACGGGACCTACAGTGACCTTAAAAACTCTAACATACGGAGGAACCCATACTTCTTGTGTGCTAGCAACCAAGAACTCTAACATTGTGTATTTGTGTGATTATCATAATCTATGTAGTAACTGTCAAGTATCAACTGACAGTAAGGGGACACAACTTCTGTTGGTTGATTTTCTAGGTACACTACCGATAAGAATTAGGAGAAGATAAACCCACTGGTTTCCTTCTCAATCAAGAAAGAAATGTTAAATGATAAATTTAGTTGTGTGATCACTACAAATAGAATTGGAGTTTAAAAACATATTTGTAGTTCTAGGTTGGGTTTAATTAGATTAAGTTTGAGAAAAAAATACTTTATTGTGCTCTTATTAAATGAGAAATCAATGAGTCAACATGATTGATGAGACAAGTATCCTGTGCATAAAACTATAAATCCTCATATCGTAGAACAAAGTTTAAATCCAAGATACTCTTATATTTCGGAACAGGGAGTTGATTATTCATGTAATCATCTGTTGCCCGATTGCAAGGGCAAGTTCTATAACATAACTAGCTATAAAAGGTTTTTACATTATCGATCTATAGTTAGTGTTGGGAGATACGTCATACCGTATTAAGGCTACAAGACACTATCTCTTAGAGTTGATCTCTTAATCCCAACTTAGAAAAAATGTGTATAACATGGCTATACGAATGGTGGGGAGTCCAATACGTTCAGAGGGTGCAAAGGCACCCGCGCCCCCAAAAAAGTACTACTTGCCCGTCATACAAGTACGTTTTTACCGTATAACACATCTATAAGTGGATTTTTCACTGTATGCCCTGTTCATCTCAAATTGTTGTATCCGGCCCACGAGTTACAGTTCGCCTGCCGCCACGCATGCACGCACGACTCTTCAGTTATTTTTGCCAGCTACCTGATAAGTTTGCTTATTTGCCATGTAAAAATCTGACTTCGCTTAGGATGTTATTATTTAAGTAGGTTTCAATAAAATACTAGGTGGTGTTCGCTAAAATGCTATTTCCGTACTTTATTGCATTTTGAAATCATTTGCCCTTTTATTTCACCTCAAGTGAGAAAAAGTTAGAAGCATATTATGTGTTTGGTTATATTTTAAACTAACTTCAATATTCTAATTACATTATTTTTGAATAAAATATCAATTTAAATTCAAACTTTGTATTGAGAAACTTTGTTTTTAGGAGATTTATACTTATAAACTATGTACAAGAATACTAAACTTTCTACGCATAAACTTTCCACTCTCTATGCGCATAAACTTTCCACTCGCTAACGTTCTACTTGAGTATAAAAAGACACTGTACCTAAATTGTAATTTTTCTAAATTTTTATCTTTAACATTTTTTGTCGTCCGTTGTCGTGTGATAACGTTCGACTATGATACTTTTGCACGCTCGATTGAGTCAGATTTTCGTGCTAAGCAGCGCCAGCGTGATGTTTGCCCCAGCGCCCGCGACGTCCTAGTGCTCTTGTGTAAGGGTGGTAATGGATCCAACTTTTTTGACCTACAAAATGTGAGGGCCAGATAAAAAAAGGTTGAGGTAAAATTTAGTATTTTATGCTAAAAATATGTAAGTACTATAGCGAACGGTGAAAGAACCTATGAACCCTGATCCATTACCACCCGTCATAGTACGTCCGGCTCGGCCCACACTAGATCGAGCTACCGCGCACGTCTGTTTCTCCCGTTCGCCAAATTGTGTGGGCTGTGATTGGTGAGATCGATTCCATGTATTGTTTCGTTCGTCATTGTTTTTTGTCCGGCGTGTACATCCATCGTCGCAGGTACGTGTACATCCACCCACCCTGTCACCGTCATCGTTTCACCTGGCAAACGAGACTTTGGAGGTGTTTGTTAGGACTCCAACTCTAAGCTTCAGCTTCAGCTGGAGCTGAAGTTTAAAGCTGGTGGAAGGTAACTTCAACTTGCTAGTTTATTTTTTAGGAGTGCTTTATCCAAATCTGTTTGGAGCTGGAGTGTTTGGCAGAGCTCCAGCTTCATTCCACCAGGATCAAGGATCTGAAGCCCTGTCAAACGCCCCCTTCATAGCCTCCATTAAGGTGTCTCTGTCAATGGCCAGGGGTGAGAGAAGCCGCTCCGCGTAGGTGCCGTGCGGCGGCGTCGTTGTGTACGTCCTGCACCATATGTCGTCCTTGCCATGGCTGACGGCGGTCGTCGTCGTTCGGGGAGGTCGCCACGACGGAGATCGTCGAAATCAGGCCAACGCTGTCACCGTCGCTTAAGAACATCCTGCTCAGAATCACGTATGAAGAGTTGAAGACCTCGTGCTCGTTGCGCTCATCAGCGCCGTCGTCGTACGTTGTCCCTAAACTTCGACTCCGTCAAGCAGACATGATCCATCTAGCTAACTATACTATACTAACTTTTTGCTCGCATAGTTGCATATGCATCACACCACTAGATATTTGGTTTGTTGCAACGACGCAAAAACGTGGCAAAAGGACCAAAATAGTTGCAATACATACAAATAGCAACTATGGCACTGTTGTTGGGAGCCGTTGCAAGTATATATGTTGCAATAGGTTCATTGCAACGGTTTTTTTGTTTGGTGGCAATAGTCTTCAGTTGCCACAGAATTATGTATTGCTTTAGATTTTAGTGGCATCGACCAATATCGTGGCATTAGTGCATGTATTGCCACGCAACACGGCATTGCTAAACCAATTAGTTGCTACAAGCGGACACTGTGGCAATTGCATATGTTGCCACGCCTAACATCGTAGCAATAAGACCTATTGCCACACAAAATGATCCATGGTAGAAGTGCCTATTGTCATGCAAATTTATCCATGGTAGTAGAATATATTGCAATACAACGTGTTCCGTGGCAGTATATTGTATTGCCACGACAATGGTCTCATGGTTGTAGCCCTATTTGCAACTAAAAATGTTTCATGGCAAGACATATTGTTGCAAGGAATTCTATTCCATGGTAATTAATTGTTATTGCATCGAACTATATACATGGCAATATTATATATTGCAATGAAGTTATTTAGTGGCATGGCTAATAACAACAGACCAAAACTGTTGCTTTACAACAGGAGCAAGTGTGGCTCGATGCATATAGCATAAAATATTTGGTGAAAAAACTAGTTGGAAAAAGGAATACATCAATATACATATTGTTGTAGCATGAATTTAAATTAAGAAAGCACCATCAATCGTGATAGTCATTCGAAATTGAATGTACATTCATCATGTCAAGTTGACCAAAAAAAATACAAGAATGTCATTAGACCAATGAAACAACAACTTTTCAGTTCATGACTATGATTGGGATTACTAAAGTAATCTATGTTATGGCTTGGGCATAGCTTGTTTACCATTGTATAAATCCTTGTCTTGAACTTGGCATTACTCCGAGTCCGAGTGATCCATTCAAGTCATATGGTCCTACTGAATAAAAGATTTAACATTGGCATATGAGAAAATTTTAGCATACTAGTAACAACAAAGTGTTTATGTTGTAATAAAATTTGAGCAATTTTTAGCACTAAACTACTGGACATCCTAATAGGCACATATGATTGGTTTTGTTTCACAAAATATTTGTTTTGTTATCTTAGGTTTAGAGGCACATTATATAATAGCTGAAAGATATATAAACTCCAATTGTCAACTAGAGTAGGTACTGTACAATCCAATATTAAAAACTTCCAATCCAAAGACCAACATATTCTAAGTAGAGGATTTAACCAGTTCCTACGTTATTTAGAAATTTGCTCTGTAATACATACCTGTTGGCTCCTTGTTCATGCACGTTTTGTAGCTACATTTATCAGTTGTTGCGAAGAAATATAAGTCCCTGGCCCATTAGCTTTGTTGGTCTGAAAAAGACTTCGGATAACATTAGATCTTCGAGTTTTTTGGCCATTGTTCTCTAGAGCCGGAGTATTTGCAACATCACTTGTAATGATGCTTTGTGTGTTTGTCTGTATACAAGAAAGTGAGCAAGCATTAGCACATAATACCCATAAAACTGAACAGAAAGCAAATGGCGTGATGGGCACAAACCCAGCTGTATGAATTATTTGATTGAAAATATTGCAGATATGTATGCTAACACTATAAGAAAAGTAAAGTAAATTTCTCTGTTCCACAAGTACATAGAGTCAAATTGTGCTGGTAATATAAAATTGGTAATGAAACATTCTTCATTGTACTGTTCTAGAACCATATAATCAAACATTTAGAGTTCAAATGGCTTAGTGCTATAGAGTTAATAATAGGAGTACATAAGACTACTAAAATGCTACCATTAATTGTCAAAGTAGTAAAACAAATACTAGAATTTGTAGCAATAATTTACATTAGGCAGTAGTTGTGCACAATACACCATGTCATGGTTTTATGAATCATAATTGTACAACTAAATAGTTTCCAATATGTATTACTTGAGGTATTGTGGCTTGCCTCTGATCTGCAAGTGCTGCTAGCAACTCTGCCCTGGGTTCTTCCCTTTTCTTATTCTCCTCATCCTGAAGTTCTTGCAATTTTTCTTGGAATATTCTCTCTTTTTCTTCAAGCTGTTCTTTTAAATCTTCAACCTCACCTTGTAGCTTCATATTTTTCTGGTTGGCTTCAGCTGTAGCACGAGCTTGTTCTTGGATTTTAGCATTCAGCTGTTGACTTTGTGTTGGATATTTTGACAAGTATCCATGGCCATGAAGTTTGGATCTTTTGGATCCTGTACTTTCTTTGTAGGTTTTCTGGAAAACAATGTTTGTTTCTTCTCCTGAAATGGAACATCCTTCAGGGTTGTTGGTTTCTCTCGATGAAATAATTTCGCAAGCATTATCCTGCGTGGAAAAAACAGTGATGATGTTATACTTTGACATTAAAATTTTATAGAATATTTTGAATCACCTTGTGACAGTGGCAAATCTAGGACGTAAATTGAGGGGGTGCTAGTGTAAAAATATATATAGTATAACCAAAGCAAACTAGAGATATATCCGCCGATATTTCTAATGACACCCAAAATATGCATATGAACAAAAAGCACACATTGCTTTTTCTCATTTTTAATTGGCAGCTAGATATATTAATATTCAAAAGATAAGTATGGTATACTGAAAGATATATGTTCCATATTTGTAACTTTGAAAGCTAACAGCAAGCAATGAGGCAATCATCATGCAGCTATCTCCTTGGATTCTTGGCATACGGCTAGTTTTTATTGCCTAATTGCTAATCGGCGATTAATAGCTAATTAGAGAGAAGAGATGGAGGTGGGGCTGGAGCCCCAACCAGCCCCAATAGTGGATCCACCACTGCCTTGTGAGTAGTGAATAGAGTAAACTACTCACATAGACAGCCTTAGATGCTTCATCTGACCATTGTCCATTCTTGCAGTGAGTACTCAACCAAAGATCTAAATCAGTTGGCTCTTCACCTGTTAGTGGGTCTCTCTGTGAAGGCAAGAATGTATCACAGGTGTGTGAAATTAATGCCAATCACTATATGAGTATGTTCATATGTTGTAGCATTACTGTTCATTGCTAATTTTGGAAAATGGTTTGGATCCGAGCAATGTTTGGTCCTTTGTTTCCCACGGTTTTCGAGTTCCTGCTGCTCACCTTCTACACAAGATATCAACAAAAACAACACTTTAGCAATGCACTATTTATAAGTTTCACTTGTGTAATATGAAAGCAAAGGTAATGGCATAGTACCTTGAAGGCTTCAAATCCAAATACAAATTTAAATAGTGCCACTCAACATAGTCTATATCTTTAGGTATGTGTTTCATTATCTCTGCATAATAGTTGTATGCCTTGTATGTAGCACTGAGTGTTGATCGCCATCCTTTGTACCTCTCCTTAGCTATTGCCCATATCTTTTCCTTTTCATCTTCGGTGTTCGAATGTCCCACCTATTCTGTATAATTGAAACACAAAAATACATGAACTCATCGGTAATTAGAGATATGACATGATTAGGCAACATAAAACATTGTACGTACAAGTATATCAGATGCTATTGAATTTTTGACGTTTTGGTCTATATCTTTCCACTTTTGCACCCCAATGAGTGGAGCCCTTTTTCTTGTATACATTACCACTTCATCCACAAATGATCGGGCATTAGGACCTGTGGGGCCTCCGAGCCTAGATGCAAATTCAATTGGTAGTTTCTGGGAGCAACTCTTTATTCTCTTGGTGGCTGCTGCTATACCCTTTAGGGTACCACGTCCACCTTTGTTGTGGCCTTGACAAGAATTTCCTAGGAAACAATTAAGTGTAAAATGATCCGACACTTTCATAATGGAAGATTAGAACCTTTAAAAAATTGTAAGAACTATTACATGCCATTTACTTTCTGCTTTTGACGACGAGCATGAGATGGCCTCTCTATTGATGGTGTTGATGGTGAAGGGCTGCTATCAAGACTTTGTTCATTTGTATTCTCATTCAAATAAGATACTGTATACATTGGAAGCATGAGCAAGTCCACATCCATTAGCAGAAGCAATATTATCTTAGACAAACTTAGTGAATGTAAATAAATTACCCATTTCAGGAAGATAGCCTTCACGCTTTAACCACTCTTTATACGTCTTGATTGTTTCTTCCTGTAATCATCCTTAAACTCTGCATGTACATTATGGATATGTTAGTGTGATGTTCAATGTAAGACATTGTATATTAATTGTGGTGACCAGAGAAACATAAATTTAGTAACCTGTGTCCTGTTGATCATATTGCAGTTGTGCAAGCCAATCCTTGTATGCATCAATTGATTCTTCTCTATCTGGTTCATCACTAGTAGGGACATCTCTAGTAGGGACATCTCTCTGTCGCTTTAGGGGTGTTATGCTCATCTGCAGTGTTGTCGGTTGCTCTCTTGATAGCACAAATCTGATTGTTTTATCTGTCTCATTGTTTGCTAGCATGGCTTCAGTTTGTTCCTCAAATTCAAACGCCTCGAGGCTTGCAATGTCCCTGCCACATCTCTTCTTATAGTATAAGAAGTCTCTCATACCATACCCAAGCTTTGATTTTATAGAACTCAAGTTCTGAAGTGAGATGTGAACCCTATCACAATCGAGCTCAACAAATACTCTATGTGCAGGCACACCGATGCAATGAAAACATATAAGCCACAACTCACCAGTGAGCCTGCCACAATAAATAGTAATAAGGAAAAGTGAGTATCTTAAAATGCAGCGCCATGGGCTTTTCTATGCGACGAAAAGAAAAACAACATAAACACAAAATTGTAAGTACATCGATATATACTTGATTAGGAGGCGTCATAAATTCCAACCGCAACTAATTTTATTGAGACATCGCCATTAATTATGGTCAATAGTAAATAAATCTCTTGTTCGCAACTCTCATCTTATTAGCTTTCAAAAAAAAGTCAGTCAATTTTTAAGCAGTAACAGATATTAGGTTTAGTGATTATAAAATACTGGATGCATTAGCAAAGCGCTTCTCTAGAGTCTAGAATCATAGCCCACCCACCAAGATACACGCCACAAACTATACTTCCCAGCCCCTAAGATGATCATAGATTCAAAATGTAAGAACTTTGTTTTTACCCTCTCATCTTTAAAACTGGAATACAATAATTCAATTTTGGAATTGTACTTAGCAAAGTGTTTCAACATTAATTCGCACAATTCCGAACCATAGGCGGTAAGCGCTTAACAAAATTGAATTAACCATCTAGAGTTAGCAACATGGAATCCAAATGGAATTAAAAAAGTTTTTTAATCATGGTTAGCAATGAGAAAACAGGAGGAACTTTGTCAAAAAGAAAAGAAAACTGGAGGAAACGAAACGGGGAATCCTAGTTTAGCAAACTAAATGAGAGAAATAATGTAGTGCATGACGAATCTGCAAGGCGCATTATTGTCACAATTCTCTTGGTTTTATACTAATAAGCGGCACGTTCGCACCCAAGTTATGCAATCTGAAACCATATGTGTGACATAATAGAGAGATAGCTGACACGTAAACAAGTGTCAAAATCATAGATAGTCAAACCATCTATGAATATGACAGGAGAAAATTAAAGAACAGACCATCAAACACAATACGCACTAGGCGATTCAGGATGGGGAGGGCACTTCCATGATTTTAGTTCATAGGATAGCGAATAAAACATACAAAATCATCTATCACTTGGTTCCATAGGCGCTGGTAATCACATTCGTATACCTAGTGCCCTAAGCAAATCAGGATGGGGAGTGCGCAGTGAACGTACCTGGCTGCGGGAGCATCAAAAACGTTGACCACCCCTTCATCGGTCACTTCAGGATGAACGGCGTCACTGGTCTCGTGGTTGCCGGCGGAGCCAGTACTATTCGGCGGCAGTGGCGGTGGCGGTGGCGGTGGCGACGTCCTTTCTTGAGGCGCCATGAGTAAACCGCGAGACTCTCGTCTCTCCCAAACCCTCACGGCAGATTAGATCAAGTGCACGATTATAGGGATACGGGTTGGCCCTGTTGTGCATTATTTGAAAATATGGCGGGTAATTTGGCGGGCAGCGGAATTGGTGTGGAAAACTGAAAACATTGAGAGGGAAATAGTTGAGGAATGGGATCAGTGATTTATTTGGTTGTATTAGAAATTTAAATCATTATATAAAAATCAGAAATTTAAATAAAATCCTTGAACAAATTTGACCGACTCACAGGCGAGGTCGGCCGGCAGCTGGCGCAGCGTGGAGTCGAAGGAAGCCGCAGGCAAGAGCTGACCGCAGCAGGTGTGGAGTCAAGGTCGGCCTCCGACGCGGAGGCTAGGGGCCCAGCCGCCGCCGTCGATGCGAGGGCAGCCGCCGCCCGCCGGCGGGAGGCGAGCGCGACCACCAATGTCCAACCAGAGTTGCTATGTCCTCCATGCTGTCGTGCCCCTCAGCTGCTCGATGGAGCTCGCGCCGCCGTAGATCAGTCGCGACCTTCCGCCTGGGCTGCTGCTGCTCAATGGAGCTCACGTCGCCGTAGATCAGGCACAACCTTCCGCCTGGGCTGCTACTGCTCGATGGAGCTCGTGCCGCCGTAGATCAGGCTTGAGCTTGCGACCTTCCGCCTGGGCTGCTTCTCTGGTTCATGATCAGGTCAACTGGAAAAAAGGAGTGGCAGGTGAACGAGTGGCTGACAGTAACGATGGATAATAAACGTACATTTGCTAAGAATTTTGCGCGAACGTTCACATATGCCACGTAGGTTCCTTTTCTGTTCCTCTCTGTATTTTTCGTGTCATGTGTTTTTTCCAATCTTGTGGTTAAAACAAGTCAATATATATAATATTTAATTTTCATACGTGCAGCATGAAAAGTTTAGTATTATTTTAATTCTTTCTAAATCCTAAAAAAATATACTAACTTAATGTTATCATGCATATACCAACTTACTATGCACAATGCATATAACTTATATGAGAAACGAAGGTAGTATAACTTATACGTATACATGCTGGACAATTGTACACCAATTTGCCATTTCACCCTGTATGTATAAATCAGTATTAAGATGCATGTCCAAGTTTATTTTAACAAACCTTTCTAAAAAAGTTTATTTTAACAAAAAATACACCCATATATGCAAATGTCTAATACATTTATACATAGGAAGCCACAACCGAGAAAATAAGCGAAACAATAACTCCACTCGCCGTCGGCTCTCGCTCCTGCTCGCCGTCGGCTCCCGCTCCCGCTCACCGCTGGTAAGAAGATGACGCCCCGCTGCTGCCACCTCCTCCCTCGCCGCCGCCATTTCCTCCTCTCCCCTTGCTTGCCGAGGGGAGAGGGAGAGAGGGGGAGAGGAAGAGAGCTAGGGAGAGGGAAAGAGATCCGAAAAATGTGCTAAGTGTTGGATCGGTGGAGAAGACGATGCGAGCCGAGGATATATATAGCCAATTCATCTTTAGTCCCGGTTGGTGGCACCAACCAGGACTAAAGATAATTTCCCGCTATTTCTAATTCATCTTTAGTCCCGGTTGGTGCCACCAACCGGGACTAAAGATAATTTTTCATAGTTTTCCAAATTTATCCGGTCCCATTAGGGTTAATAATTAAATAATCCATTAAATAGGGTCAAATTAAATTTATTAAATATAGGTTTAAAATAATAATATTAAAATTAAATCAAATATAGATAATCCTAGACATTAATGTGCTCCTCTAGATATTGTTCCTCTTTTGCCCTCGATTTTCTTCATTTTCATCTCATTGAGCAAGACATGAAAAATTTTACTTTTTATTTTTATTTTTTATATTTTTTATAGACTTAAGAGCATATGAGAGGTAACCACATAAAATTTGAGCGTAAACAAGAAAGACGTGGCCTGTGGAAAATTCGGAAGACACACTCAAAATCGGAAAAAAGCTTCCGGGCTCGAAGAGGCAATCTTCTGAAGCTTTTTTGGGAAAAATAAAATCGCCAAACGCAGAAAAGCATGAATGAACGCATCCGAAATTTTTTTCTGATCGATTTTCATATATGAAACGTCTCGATCGGAGTCCGTATGCGAAAGTTATGGTCGTTTTAAAAACCGACTCCGAGTTAGAGGACAAAACGGGAACAATGCGCGTAAAAAAATTAAACCGTAATTACACTAGAGTTACATTTGTAATTATAGTGTATTTATAATGTAATTTTTAGTGCATTAGTTTATAATACTTATTTTAATTGCATTAGGTTGATCCGGTGAAAAAGCGGGTCTGTTATGTGGGCCTCCGAGCCTGACAGGTCTATCCCTAATCGTGACCGTGAGGGAAGAGAGAGCAGGTCGCACGAATCCGGACGCCGCAAGCCCCACTTATCCCTCCTCTTCCTCCAGCCCTAATCCACGAGCCGCTCGCCAAGCGCCGGCGAGGATGGGACGCGCGGGCGGCAGCAGCGGGCCGGGAGGGGCGCCGGCAGAGCAGACTCCAAACTGCAGTGCACTCGAAGGTTTGTTTCATAGTTTTAATGCATCAATTCAACATGTAAAGTTATTAACTAGAAGTAACTGAGAATTAGTTTAAATGGGTCGAATGCACTACTTTGAATGGATCAATTGAAATACTGAACTTTTATTAATGCACCGATTTCCTAAGTAATCGGATCAATTCAACAAGTATGAATACACTGATTTTTCTTCACCTAGAAATACTAAGAATTCTTCAATGGGGTCAAAATAAAATAAAAAAAGAATTAATATCTAGTATAGGAAACATGTCAAACAACAACCCGGTGGAAGTATAATATGTCTTGTATTGTTCAGTAGCTTATTTCACAGTAAATAATTATTCCACATTACCATTTATTGAACTTTTCTTTTTATATCCTTGTGCAGAGCATGAATTGTTTGTTCAGTAGCTTATTTCATGTTAACTAATGAGAATCCCTTTGTTTTAGCCACTCTCTTAGGATCGAAATATTTATGTCTGTCAAATATTTTTTCATGTTGTCTCAACATGGTTGGTTTTTTTAGATTTTTAGAACATCATCCCCTCACCTTCAACCTCTAACCATGTCTCTGCATCTAAATTTTCCCTTTTCGGATAAATTGGATCAACGTAGGCGGTGAAATCTGAAACAGAGTGACTCAGAAAACTTGTGGGTGATGGCGTAGTGCAATACACAACACATGTATCTTATCTCTTTCAATCTATGATTGGATCATCTATATTCTAGACCGATTTCCTTCAGTTTTCTCAACATAGATTAAAGGGTGGTGCTATCATTTATACATACTTGCTAAAAAGATAAAAAGATATGTTATTCTTAAAAATAAATAGAAAGGTATTTTTCATGAAATATGTGAAGAAACTAGTGGATTCTGATTTCTCTGTTTGTTTTCCAGTTTAGGCACATTTGTTCAGACTTTCTCAACATATACTTCTTGATTTTTATGCAGCGGTGGCTATGCCAGTTTCGGGGTAAATTGAGGTAGTATTTGAATTAATCTTTTGATAACTCGTGCCAACACACGCTAGCACTACTTGCTGGTGAAAGTTGATTTTAAGAGGTAAGGCGTAAACGCCACTCATTTACCATATACGAATCTTTACAACTTCATGCTGAAATTACTTGCTTGTATTCAATGCAATTTATTTTTGTATAAATGCGGGGCATTGAACAGGTTTGAGGCCCCGATAATTGTTAATCACTTTGGTTCATAAGGTAAGCATGTGGCATGATGATAGGAGTTGGATGCGAATGCCAAAGTTTACCTCGAGTGGCAAAAAGGATTCAAGGAATTTATAGAGAGTAGATATGGTGGCACATCTAAGGGAGAAACGCACCTTGTCCATGCAAAAATGTCGCTCCATGTCATACGAACACAAAGTGAAGTTAAAAATCATTTGGTTTTGAGATGGTTTGATGAAAGTTTTATCCAAGGGGAAGGAACAGGAGAAGATTTAGATGAGGGTAACACTCAAAGAGATGGCAATGAGGATGCAACAGGTGATGGTGCTGGTATGGGCAATTTGATTTCCACACTCATCAGGGGTGCAATACATGGAGAAATTATAGATACTGAAAATGAATAGCCAAATGAAAGGGCTAAGAAATTCTATAAATTATTAACAGAGGCACAAAAGGAATTATATCCAGGTTGCAAGGAGGCTAGTATGATATCTTTCATAGTGAGGCTCTTCCAGATTAAGTGCATGTTTGGTATTAGTAACAACGCATTAGAGGCCATTATTCAGTTGTTCTCATTGGTGCTCCCTGAAGGCCATTGCGTGCCAGACACATTAGAGAAAGTACAAAAGGTAGTTCGTGATCTTGGTCTGGACTATGAAAAGATACATGCATGTATCAATGATTGTGTTTTATTTCGAAAGAAATACTCTGCCTTGGATTCATGCCCAACATGTGGTGAGTCGAGATGGAAAATGGATGGTGAAAAGGTGGTGGGTAGTGATAGTGCAACCAAGAAGCGTTTTCCACGAAAAATCCTAAGGTATTTCCCAGTTACACCTCGACTGCAAAGATTATACATGAGAGAGACCACATCTGAATATATGCGTTGGCATAAGGAGGGCTTGGTCCAAGATGGTAAATTGCGGCACCCTGCCGACTCCAAGGCATGGAAGCACGTGGATAAAGAGTTTCTGCAGTTTGCATTGGACCCTCGCCATGTTAGGATGGGTCTTGCCTCTGATGGCTTCAATCCATTTGGGATGTTGAACGTCACATACACTACATGGCCTGTGATCTTAATCCCTTATAATTTGCCTCATTGGTTGTGTTTGAAACAACCATTTTGGATGATGTCAATGTTGATACCAGGGCCAAAATCACCGGAAATAACATTGATGTATATTTGCAGCCCTAATCGATGAGTTAAAAGATCTTTGGGAAAAGGTGTTGAGACATGGGATGCAAAGGCAAAGAGGAATTTCACTTTGCGTGCAATTCGCTTTGGACAATTAATGACTTCCCAGATATGGCATGCTATCGGTTGGAGCACAAAAGGAAAGTTTGCTTGTCCATGCGTAACAAGGATACCGAATATTTGTGGTTGAAATTTGGGTCAAAGCATTGCTACATGGGTCATCGACGATTTTTGCCTATGGACCATAGGTGGCGCCGCAACAAGGTTAGCTTCAACAACAAGGTAGAAACCAGAGAGGCTCCGGTGCCACTAACTGGTGAACAAGTGTTGAAACAGTATGAAAGCTTTGAGCAAGTGTCATTTGGGAACACAACAAGAAAAAGGAAGCAACGTGAAGAAGAAAGTAGATGGAACAATTGGAGGAAGAAGAGTGTTTTTTTTGAATTGCCATACTGGGATAAGTTGCTTGTAAGGCATAATTTGGATGTGATGCATATTGAAAAAAATATCTGTGAGAGCATATTGGGGACTTTGCTTAACATTCCAGGTAAATCAAAGGATAGCGAGAATGCTAGGCTTGACATGGAACATTTGGGCATGAGGAAGGATCAACATCCTTTGGTGAAGAATGGCAAGTACACTTTGCCATTAGCATTATACTCTTTGGATGACGATGACAAGACATATTTGTGTAGTTTTCTAGAAGGAGTGAAGATGCCGATGGTTATGCCTCCAATATCAAGAGATGTGTGGACGTAAAGGCGAGTAAGCTTACTGGACTCAAAACTCATGATTATCATGTTATATTCCAAAAACTATTACCCATAATAGTACGTAGCATATTGCCAGAAGATGTTGTGATCCCATTGATTGAGCTTAGTGGGTTCTTTACTGCAATATGTTCAAAGGAGTTGAGTACTGATGAGTTAGAGAAATTGAGCATTTCCATTGGAGAAACTCTTTGTCGTCTTGAGATGATCTTTCCACCAGCTTTTTTGATATCATGGTGCATTTGTCGGTTCATCTTGCTGAAGAGGCTAAACTAGGAGGACCTGTGTGCTATAGATGGATGTATCCAATAGAGAGGTGTCTACGTACACTTAAAGGATATGTCCAGAACAAAGCCCACCCTGAAGGTTCAATAGCCGAGGGGTATATATCAGAGGAGTGCATGACATTTTGCGCCCGCTTCTTGGATGACGTCAATACCAAGCTTAATCGTGCAGAGCGCCATGAAAGTGCCACGGTGAATGAACCACCATCTGGTTTAAGCATATTTGGGAACATTGGTTATACTAAGAAAGGATTCAACGTTGAACTAATTTCTAGGCTAAAAATGCAGCGAATCAAACACTATATAATAACAAACACTGATGAGGCCATCCCATGGGTCAAGTAAGTAACAATTCAAATATATTTTTCTTTCAAGTATGCATTGCCACTATTTTTCTATTTACTAGAGACATGTCTGATCTGTACTGCAATGAGCATATTGATGAACTCAAAAAAATTAGTCCGTGAAATATTGAGAAACGTCACAGGGACCAATTTGTAGGATGGTTCGAGTGTACAGTGAGTTACAAACTATATTTCTCCCTTGAATTGCAGTGTTGGCCTATAATTTTTTATGCGTATATTTTTCTTGACATTTTGATTTTTTTGCTTGAGGATCAACAAACTCTATGCTAAAGGAAGCACAAGTGATGTCATATATGCACTTTCTTAAGGTCCAGACCATCGAGCACGTGTTTTCAATAGATGTTTCATCAGTGGATTTCTATTTCGAACATCTCAGATAGAGAAGAATCTGAATACACAAAACAGTGGTGTTGTTGTGAAAGGTGATCATGCTACTGGCAATATCGACTGGTATGGCGTCGTTACAAAAATTTATGCACTTGATTTTGCTACACAAAAGGAAGTCGTCTTATTTCATTGTGACTGGTATGACGTATCTGCTGCTAGTAGGAGTAGAAGTAGAGGCTAAAAAAAGATAAGTATGGGATTATTGATATCGATACAACTCGTTTGCGATATTTAGATAATCCATACATTTTGGGGACACAAGCTGAGCCGGTGTGTTATGTGAAAAACCCAAACACACCCAATTGGTGCACTGTGCTCAAAATAAATCCTAGAAATCTGTTTGCCATGCCCGAATCAGGAGACACAGAAATCGATGTTGACTCATTAGACGCGGGAGTGGAAGACATGATCAATTCACGAAGACAGGACGAGTTGGTAAGTTGGACAAGGCCTTGCATGGAAGGTGTTACGGTGATGCTTCGTCATTGAAAAGGCACTTGCAGATTCGTACTTGAGCCTAACGATATTGGGTTAGCGAGATGAAGAAGAAGATGACGACAATGACGCCTACATCGATGATGGGTATGTAGCTCCTGTGAATTCTACGGCGAAGGAACGGATGATGATTTTTTATAAATTTTGTAATTGTTTAATGAGTCGATGAATTTCACTTAGTTCCCCTTTTTCAATTGTTATATATAACTATGGCTTTACTTTGAGTTATCAGTTTGTTGCCGGGAAGAAATGCCAAATATTGAGAGGGACATTTTTCTGATTTTGCTTCAGAACATTGACAACTATATATATACACGATCCGTTTCTGATTTGTTGTCGGGAAGAAATGCCAAATTTTGCTTCAGAAATGCCAAATACTTTCTGATTTATTGTACATGATCCATTTACATGCTCTCAAGTTCTGACAATGTTTATTGTTGTACTTTCAGAATAAACTGCATCAAACACTGACCTCTTTTTAAGTTAAAAAAATATAAATGTTAGTATTGTAAGGTAGTGAAGCTAGCCTAGTGGTAAATGCTTGTATCCTAAACCCACAAGTTCAGGGTTCGAGTCCTAGGCTTCTCATATTTTTTTTAAGTTTTAATGTTTTGTAATTCATTTTATTAATTAAACATAGAGGAAACAAATTTGAGAATTTAAATTATATCATATTATTCTTGACTAATCAGTTAGCTTAACAACAATAAATTTAGATTTTACATTTATAAATATATCATTAAGATTAATATTATAATTTAAGTGCTCGGATTTGTTGAAAAATTAATTTATTGCGATGACAATACTATCAAATACAGCCACCTATATCCCAAAAAAATACAGCCACCTATTGCAACGCAAATTATCCTTAAGACAACGAAATCAAATTTGTGGCAATACAATCTTCAATCTTGCAACGACTTAGGTTTTCATTGCAATATGGAGAAAACTATTGCAACGCAAGGCATGGTTATGACAACAAAATCAAATTGGTGGCAATATTAACAAGTAATTACAATAGTTCTATATTTGGTGGCAATAATATGTGCATATTGCAACGAAAATCAGGGTTATCATGACAGAAAAATATCATGGCAATATTCCCATCTACTTGCAACCATTTTGAAAATAGTTGCGATAACACCAACCTATTGCAATGATATTACAAAACCGTGGCAATAAGACCTACCTATTATAACTAATTTGCATTGTTGCAATGCGCTCTGTGTCAAAATTCAGTAGTGTGATAAAGAATCTGAGCCTGACATTAGCTGTGTTTGTGCAGGTAGTAGTAATGCTGTGAGATGAGATCCATTCCTTCTTTGTGTTCACAAGACTACGGGCAAGTTCAATATGTACATTGCAGCTTAATGCAATGAAACTTTTTGCCGCACACGTAAGAGTATTTAGGTTGGATTCGAAACCACTCTTCCCATATTTTGATCCCTCCGACTAGCTATAAAACATTTGGAACCAAATTCCTCTAAAATGTCTAAATATAACTGTAACGTAATGTATTACATTGTAAGTCAATTATAACTACAAAGAAACTTATATATAACTTACACAAAACTTTTGATTGTGGTGATGGCGCAAGTGGCTAGCGTGCACAGCTTGCGAGGACGACGCATCAGGTTCAAACCCCGCGCGTACGTTTTCTAAAAAACTATATTTAATACTTAATTAATCGTATGTTAACGAGTCATGACAAAGAGAAAAAGTTAAAAAGTTCTGGACGAATCGTGTGTTAATTAGCCCCTGTGTTATTCGATTGGTTATGGAAATATATTTGTCGTGATGTAAAATCTGATCACGATAATGCGATGCAATATACAAGTCTGAATATATGAAAAAACATGAGAATTTGTTATAGTGTACAATATTTCTAGTGGTTTAATTTATTAGATTTCTTTCTAATACTAATTTATTTTCATGTTATAGTGTACAATATTAATTTATTTCTTTCTAATATTTGTGATGTAAAATCATATTTTTCATATTTTTAGTTAATATTTTAATTAATTATGTGTTAATGAGTGATCGTGTTATTCATGCCAAAGAGGAAAAGCCGTGTTATTCGTGCCAAAGAGGAAAAGTTCTAAACTTTCTTGTTCGACCACAGCCTTAATGCAACGACGATTGGTTATGAAAATATACAAGTTTTTTGTGATGCAAAGTCTAATCATGATAGCACACAATATACAAGTTTGAATACATGAAAAAACATGAGATACAAGTTTGAATACATGAAAAAACAAGAGAATGAGAATTTGTTATAGTAATATATTTATTAGATTTTTTTAATACTAATTTATTATTCTATCCTAACGCACATGTTGATATAGTTAGGGGAAGCTTGTATTATCATTGGATATTGCTCTACTCATATCTAGAGGATTTGAATTAAAGATAGGGTAAACTGAAATCTAAAGTGGGTCTTTATTATTTTTTTATCACTACTCCTCTATAAATATTTTCAAAGACTGAACCATATATATTGACAAAGTCAACATCGGTACTGCATTGTCGATGAGTGTATCACCTAACACTGAAAGGATAATTAGTCGTAAATTTGGGTGGATAGGTTTTCCTAGAGGAAACCTAATCAATTGAGTACGTGTTATTATAAACTATTCATCGTACTGACTACATAACATGAGATATTTTATCACCCGCTGTAATGCACATACACATGTATTTGTTAGTACATAGAAAAGAGTTAATGATGTATTATAAAAAATTAAGCTGAGATAAAAAAAGAAGCATTAGGGCCAATGGGCTGCTAATGGCTAATGTGGCCCATGTGGTCTTCATAACCCACGCCCGACCGTGACGTACGCATCTCCGTAGCAATAGAAACTCCGATAATATGTGATTTTCACGGCGCAATATATGTTTTTTCCCGTCCGCTACTTGGCCAAGCTTCCATTGAAGATTCAAAGTTATTGTCGACGTGTCGATATCGACAGATATATTAATCTATAATTTATAAAAAATTTTGTTGTGTCTGACTATTTTGTAAAAAAACCCTTGAGTTTTTCTAAAATTAACCCGCAGTTAGGAGTGGATACCGAGCCGGCTCAGCTTGGCTCAGCTCGGCTCGGCTCAGCTCGGCTCGACTTGATAGAGAGCCGAACCAGAGGCCGGTTCGGCTCGGCTCATGAGCCGGCTCGAGCCAGCTCGTTTAGTTCGCGAGCCACTTTACAAATTACAGTCTATTTTTTCTGAGTCTATTAAACATGCAAATATACAATTAAAAAAAGTAAAAAGTGATATATTAAGTCCATAATTAACGTAATAACAGTCCATCGATAATTATCCCTACAAATGTAATGATGTAACTAGATTAGATATTATTACTATTATAATCTAAAGTATTAGATCTATATTGACCATCACAAAATCATAAAAATTATTGATTTATTGTCACATCAACAACAAAACAAGCAAAATAATAGCAAAACAAGCAAAATATTAGGCCTTACTTTATACATTGCATGTGGCTCGTTGAGCTCACGAGTAGCTCGCGAGCTGACTCGAGCTGGCTCATTATAGCTAACGAGCTAAACCCTTGACACAGCTCGTTAACATTTCTCAACGAGCTGAGTCGAACAAGCTAGTGAGCCATGAGTATTTCGTCTAGCCCTACCCGCAGTCCCACTGCTAAAAAGAAAGGGAGGGCTTGGATGAAAAAAAAGACCTCCTTCGCCCCGTCCTCCCTGCGCCCCTCCCTCTCGTTCTCATCTGCGTCGCGCTTGCGCTCCTCCCTTCCATCGCTGCTCGAAGCTCTGCGCCCCTCCGTGTCGTCCCCATCCGCGTCGCGCCTCGATTTCACCCGTTGCAACGCACAGGCACAATTGCTAGTATATAAAGAAGCAAATAGTGTTATCCAAAATTTTGTTTTGCCTGGCTATTTTACATAAAACCCCTTAAGTTTATGAGGGTCGCGGCCCAAGCAGCGATCCACCTCGGATTTGATCCAATTCCGAGGCCATCTCGCGCCCAACACGAACCAGGCCTGAAATCTCTAATGGATGACCAAGCGCACAACCCACTATACGTGCGACCACTTTCATTTTTGGCTCATTGATTGTTTTGGGAATTTTCTTTTTTGGCCCAACCTGTGCGATCAATTCGACCCATTACCAAATTTGGCTGCACGTTTTCAGACTATATTTTGTAATTTTTTATGAGCTTCATTATTTAGCAGGCCTATCCAATTCGTTCACACGTATCTATAACTATCTATAAAACAAGTAGTGTGTCCATCCAAAATTTTTGTCCGTATGGCTATTTTACAGAAAACTCCTTGAGTGTTTATAAAATTAACCTGCAGTCCCAATGCTGAAAAGAAAAGAAGGGCTTGAATGGAAAAAAGACCTTATGCACCAATTCCTCCCTGCGTCCCTCCCTCCCGTCCCCATCCGCGCCCCGCGCCACGCCGCGCTTGCACCTCTTCCTCCCGTCCCTATCCGCGCCATGCCCCTTCCTCCCATCGTCGCCGGAGCTCCCGCCCGTCGCTCGGACTTTCGTCCTTCGCCCGCTTTTCTCCCTACGTCGTCGTCCATGCTGTCGGCTCGCCGCTCGGTCGACCCAGAGACGGACGCCCAGGGCCAGGTGAAGACATAAAAAATATAAAATTGAATTATACGAGACTTCAACTTTAGAATAATTATGATAAAATAAAATGACGCCCGTTGCAACGCACGGGCATATTTACTATATATAAAGAAGCAAGTAGTGTTTCTATCCAAAATTTTGTTCTGCCTGGCTATTTTGCAGAAAACTCCTTGAGTTTTTTCAAAATTAACCTGCAGTTAGGGATGGATACCGGCTCGGCTCGGTTTGTCCTGCTCGGCTCGGCTCGACTCGGTAGAGAGCCGAGCCACTCGTGAGCCGGCTCGCGCAAGCTCGTTTAGCTCGCGAGCCACTTTAATACAGTGCAATTTATGTACAAATTATATTTTATTTTTCTGAGTCTATTAAACATGCAAATATACAATTGAAAAAAGTAAAAAGTGATATATTAAGTCCATAATTAACGTAATAACACTTGTCCATCGATAATTATCCATGCAAATATAATGATGCAACTAGATTAGATATTATTACTATTATATTCCAAAGCATTAGATCTATATTGACCATCATAAAATCATAAAAAATATTGATTTATTGACACATCAACAACAAAACAAGAAAAAAAGCAACACAAGCAAAACATTAGGCCCTGCTTTCTATATTGCATCTGGCTTGTTGAGCTCATGAGCAGCTCGCGAGCTGACTTGAGCTGGCTCGTTATAGCTAACGAGCTAAACTCTTGGCGCAGCTTGTTAGCATTTCTCAACGAGCTGAGCCGAGCCGAGCCGAGCCAACCACGAACCGAACGAATTAGCGAGCCACGAGTATTTCGTCAGCCCCACGAGTATTTCGTCAGCCCTACTCGCAATCCCAATGCAATCCCAATGCTGAAAAGAAAGGAATGGCTTGGATAAAAAAAAGACCTCCTTCGCCCCTCCCTCCCTGCGCTCCTCCCTCCCGTCTCCATCTGTGCCGCGCCCCGCGTCGCGTCTGCGCTCCTCCCTTCCATCGCTGCTCGGAGCTCCCGTGCCCCTCCGTGTCGTCCCCATCCGCGTCGCGCCTCGATTTCACCCGTCGCAACAAACGAACACAATTGCTATTAATCATAAATATAAGTATATATATTTATCACTAGAAAACTAGAGTTACTAAAGTTGAGCTATGCTCGCTTTATTCCTGGGCTTTGTTGTAGACCTGTGAACGTGCCCCGTGAAATTAAAGTGACGCTTCGATACTTTTTACATGTAGTATTATATGTATTATATTATCAGTAATAATGATTGGAATGGTTAGTTATTAAAAGTAAATCACTAATTTATTACCATTTAAGTTTTTTTAAATTGATACTGGTCATTTATTACGCTAGCATCACTCATATTTCATTAAAAAATAAGTTTAGTTACTATTAAATGACGATTATACTTCTCAATATTTATTTTTTAACAATAAAATATTTTTACGTTTATACTATCGTTAACAATATAGGTAACGATATAGACCTGAACCATACGATGAAATAAGATGTTCAAATTGCTTTATGTTATCACTTGAAATAACCCAGTGTGCTCGTGAAATTAATAACAAGCGTACCGAAAAGTTCTCTTTATATATATATATATATATATATATATATATATATATATATATATATATATATATATATATAAAGAGCAAGAAAACTTGCCACGACCACGATGTCCTAATCACCTCCCTCGATAGTTTACTAGCCTCGTTGATTGCTCGAGCGTCGAGTGCATGCACCGCCGCCGGCTGCTGCACGTACGTCACACTTTAACTTTTGCTAAAGAAATATCCTCCACAAGTTTTGGACTAGATACCAACCAGTATTATTTATTTTTGACACGTACTAATACAAAACAAAAAATACTATAATACTTATATTTTATCAAATCCAAATACAACTATTTATCATTTTATTTACTCACTGTACAATTAATCTTTACTTTTATAAACTTCGATATAACAATTACTTTAGAAATAAATTTATTTTTAAACAAATGAATAAAGCTAAAAATAAATTTATATTTGAGAAAGGAAGTAGTAGCTTGTTGAAAAAGAGATATGATAGCAACTAAGGTTATGTTCTTCCTCTCTTTTTTCCAACTCATATCTCTCGTTTTTCATTCATATGTTTCATAAATTATGTTTTTTTAAAAATTTTCTATACAAAAGTAGTTTTTAAAGTCGTATTAATTTATTTTTTAAAAAATTAACTAATATTTAATTAATTATATTAATTAAATTATGTGTTAATGAGTTGTTATATTTTACGTAAGCTATGCATTAGTTAAGACAACACAAAGAGATATTGTCAACGACCAGCATTAGAAGGCAGAAAAACATGGATAAAATAAAATGATATTCTCTTTTTAAAGTTATAAATTATCTATTTTAGAAAATAAACTTCACAAATACTTAGCAGCTTAGAACAACTAATTAAAGCAATGCAACATAACAAAGTTTTCTAAAAGCATATTATTAGAAGTTTTTGCAGGTGGATTTTTGTCCTTCGAGTGGATGCCATCATTTTGCTCATATCATCCAATTTTTTAAAAAATTGATAATACAAGATAAACACGTGATATTTCTCCCTCAAGTGGATGTCATTCGTGTGTCTTCCAAAAATCATCAAAATTTATTTTAAAATTTTGATAATATTGATAAGTATTTTGTATACTACAAACATGCAAACATATAAATTCAAATTTAATTTTTACAAACAGAAAAATAATAATAATAAATTTAACAGTGAATAATACGTCTCAATTTTTTTCATTTTGTTTTAATTTATATAAATTAAATTTAAACTTACACGCTATAAAATGATATATCAGAGCCAGCTATTGATGACTTTTCTAAGTCATGCAAAAGGGAGGTGACATCTTCTGAGGGAGGAACAGACTTTCTCGAAATGTACAATCTTCTCGCCGAAGTAAATAATATACTCGCTTCCTTCCATAAAAAATAAATATACTATAAAATATAATATATGTCACATTTTAACTGTGGATTTTTTCTTAAAATAAATAAGTACAGCTGTATTTATTTTAAGAAAAAAATGTTAGATATAAAATATATGTGTTACATCGTGTATCATGTTTGTTTTTTTAATAAAAAGGAGGAGTAATTCTGTTCCCCACTCTCAACAAGTCAAACGTTCGTGAGCTCTATAGATGTCGACGTGTCGTCTAGCGACAGAACTGAAATAGGAAACGACACCGTCGCCAGCCAACTACACCACCAGATAATGGAGACGTTCACCGCCGGCACAGCAGAGGTGCCGCGCACCGCCGAGGACCAGCGAGACGCGCCGTGGCCGCACGTCGTGCTGTTGGCCAGCCCCGGCGCCGGCCACCTCATCCCGCTGGCCGAGCTGGCGCGGCGGCTGGCTGAGCACCACGGCGTCGCGGCCACGCTCGTCACCTTCGCCGACCTCGACAACCCGGACGCGCGCTCCGCCGTGCTGTCCTCGCTCCCGGCCTCCGTGGCCACCGCCACGCTGCCGGCGGTGTCCCTCGACGACCTCCCCGCCGACGCCCGCTTGGAGAGGGTGCTATTCGAGGTCGTCCACCGCTCCCTCCCGCACCTCCGTGTGCTGGTCCGGTCCATCGGCTCCACCGCCGCGCCGCTCGCCGCGCTGGTCCCGGACTTCTTCTGCGCCGCGGCGCTGTCCGTCGCCTCCGAGATTGGGGTCCCGGGCTACATCTTCTTCCCCACTAGCCTCACCGCGCTCTCTTTGATGCGCCGGACCGTAGAGTTGCACGATGGTGCTGCCGCCGGCGAGCATCGCGCCCTCCCGGACCCTCTCGAGCTTCCCGGCGGCGTGTCGCTGCGTAACACGGAGTTGCCGTGCTCTTTCAGGGAGAGCACCGTGCCGCTGTACGGTCAACTCGTCGAGACAGGACGGCAGTACCGCCGCGCCGCCGGCTTCTTGGCGAACAGTTTCTACGAGCTGGAGCCTGCCGCCGTGGAGGATTCCAAGAAGGCGGAGGAGAAAGGGACGTTCCCGCCGGTTTACCCGGTGGGACCATTCGTCCGGTCGAGCTCCGACGAGCCCGGTCAGTCAGCATGCTTGGACTGGCTGGATCTCCAGCCGGCAGGGTCGGTGGTGTTCGTCTCCTTCGGGAGCGCCGGCATGCTGTCCGTCGAGCAGACGCGCGAGCTCGCTGCCGGACTGGAGTTGAGCGGACACAGGTTCCTCTGGGTCGTGCGCATGCCAAGCCTCAACGGCGAGTCTTTCGCCTTCGGGAGTAACGGCGCCCACCGGAACGGCGGCCATGACGACGACCCACTGGCGTGGCTCCCCGACGGATTCTTGGAGAGGACGAGCGGCCTGGGCCTCGCCGTCGCGGCGTGGGCGCCGCAGGTGCGCGTGCTGTCCCACCCGGCGACGGCGGCGTTCGTGTCGCACTGCGGGTGGAACTCGACGCAGGAGAGCGTGGCCGCCGGCGTGCCGATGATCGCGTGGCCGCTGCATGCGGAGCAGAGGATGAACGCCGTCGTCCTGGAGGAGTCCGTGGGGGTGGCCGTGCGGCCACGCCGGGGGCAGAATGACGTCGAGGGCGGTGGGGTGGTGACGCACCAGGAGATCGCCACGGCGGTGAAGGAGCTGATGGAGGGGGAGAAGGGACGCGCCGTGCGGCGCCGGGCGAGGGAGCTGCAACAGGCGGCCAGTCGGGTGTGGTCGCCGGAGGGGTCGTCGCGGCGGGCGCTGGAGGAGGTCGTCGTCAAGTGGAAGACGGCGACGCCGGCGCACAAGTAAACGAGCGTAGATTCAGGGGATTGTCGTGTCAGCGTGCGTTGTTTACGTGACGCTGGAGCGTGAGCGTGAATTACTTTAATTATATCTATATCATCTAATTATATCTATATCATCGCGTGCGGGTACGCGTCATTTTATTTTATTAAAATTAAAATCTTATATAATTTTAATTTATATTTTTTTCATTACATCCGCTTGTTCATGACTGAACTTTTTACCACGTAAGCAGGACATTAGCTCTTGTTTTCTAGTGTAAAAGCACGAACGGGCTCAGAATAATGGTGCATTGTGTATGTCATAAAACTTGCATCAATAGAACATATCAGCGTCACTCTAAGTTAATTTTGTCCAAACCAAACTAATCCTAAATCTAAGGAGATATCATACTCTGTCTTTTCACTTTTGAGTATTACAAACACAACTTATGAGGTCCATGACACCGGAGGGCATGTTGTTTTTACATTCATTGTCTTCGTATGTTAGTAGTTGTCCCAAAATTTGCTTTCTGAGGTCGTACCCATCCTGTCGATTTATAATTTTTTTGTGAGGTAAATAATCAATAGTAAATTTGTATATTTAAATAAACAACATTAATTTATAAGTTCCATGAAACTGACCTTTAAAACTGGCAATACTAATTCTTCATCTTTCCATGTGGAACAAGATAACCGAATATCCCTGGTATAAGATAGATTTTTTATTAATCAAAGTTATAAACAATATTCTAAAAAGATTAAAGGCATAAAAAAGTTAGTATATTTAAATACCTATTACAAACTGAAACATCAGGTATGATTTTTTTGATGCCACAAGAAAATATTCTCATTCCATATGGGCTTAGGGTAAATTTTTGACATAAGAGGATTTGGATCCAAAATGTATATGTCTTTGAGTATAATCAGAATGAAGCCACCATTGTATCTACTGAAAATCAAGTTGGTCATGCTATATCTATACATACTGAGAAGAGCTTGAGGTGTGATAGCAGCTGGTTTGCTGAGTTGGTTGAAGTCGGCTCGACGAGTAGCCCACTTAGCAAAATAAGTAGGGATGTTTGAAGTGAAGAAGGCATTCATGAAAGACATTGCCCTCCCTTGATCACCTTTGCTCCTGTCAGAAAGAAATGAAATGAGAAATTTCTAACATCAGCTAAGTTCCGGTTACGCAAACACTTTATCACCTGGCATCATTGATGGCATTATGAGTGATAAGCAATATTGACGCAAAAAGGGGCAAAAGGGAGCTATCAGCTTGATCAACTTTTGCTCCTTTGTTAATGAAAGAATAATCCACCAAGATCAGAGCATCATAAAGGATATCTCTCACCAAGATTTCATCATCAGCACCCTGAGTTATGCATAAGAAACCAGTATGCAACATCAATAAGATGGCACAAAATCCCAGCAATGGCATCATCGCAACCCACATTCGATGAATAATAACTCGCAGCTCACTCTTCTAACTGATATTACCAGAGTAAATGAAGGAAACTGATCAAGTAGTCATTTACTCGAGGGAAACATAAGAACGAGTGCAATATACAAAATAAATTAGTTTGGGAACAATATATGGTGATAATATCGGTGATAAGAATGAGAGCCATGATCAGGATTTCCTTATGAATAAACAGTATAACCAATAATATTTGTTCAGGCAACCCCAATTAGTTTGCTAGCTTCACACAACACAGCATAGTCACTCCTAGTGAATATCATATCAATTGAATAAAAGGATGTAAGAATATCCACAGTTCAGACTTCAACCTGTTTGCTCATCCCAATGATGAGATAGAACTCCATCCCAATTCAGCCTCCTTGAGCAATAATGGTACAGTAACACCAGCATTGGGAAACATAATATTCCTAACACTGTTCTATTTAATTTCCGCAAGTTAACAGACACCCAGAGACGACCAAACAGGCGGCACGGCATGGGCCCGTGCCGGCACGGTCCGTTTTGGCACGGTCCGTTTGGCCCGCTTCATAAAACGGGCCGTGCCGTGCCAGCCCACGTGCCTAGCCCCGGCCCAAGCACGGGACGTGGGGAGCCAGGCTGGCCCGTGCCGGCACGACACGCCGATGGCCCACGGGCCGTTATGTACAGTGCAATTTTTTTAAAAAAACAGCACATAAGTTTTAAAAAATTAAAAATAAAAATTAAAGTTTTCAAAAAAATTAATGACTTAGTAATGTTAAAAATAAATTCACATTTACGAAAATATTGCAAAAGAATTTGTTAAAAATAGTAATGACCTTTATTGATGCTTATATAATTATAGAATACAATGATACATGTTGCCTTGTTAAAAACTTTGTCATGTAAAAATTTATAGGAAAACCGAGAAAACCATGACAAAAAAAGAGTACAAATCAAAGGTCGAACTACTTCTAACAAAATTCTATGGGGTTGGTCTCGATCCGTAGAGTTGCTCGAACTAGGCGGCCAATTCTTGGTTGTCCGCAGTGTATTGGGCATGTTGTCGAGCAAGCTCCCAGTCTTTAACGCTTAGTAGCATTTTGACGTGGTCGCTGCTCAGATTCGTCCTTTGGTCTTCGATGATATGGCCGCATAGACTGAAAGCCGATTCGGAGGACACCGTCGAGACGGGCACCGTCAACACATCCCGTGCTAGTTTTGAAAGCACGGTTGTGGTCATTCCACCACCCAAGGACGTTGAAGTCTAGTGCTTCGTGGTGGATGACGTCGTTGTCCAAATAACCGGACAACTCTTCGGCCACACCATGCGAAGAGCCGTCTCTACTTGTAGCCGACAAACTGCCACCACCTTGGCTTGAGGACGATCCACCCCAAATCCTACCCCACTGTATCTTCTTCTTACCTGTAGTGGGGATAGAAGGGGGTCTCTGCTGTCGAACTCCCTGAAACTTTAGTTCATATCTTCCAAAAACTTCATATAATTTACCCCTAACCTCAGTATAAAAAGAATTATAATATACACCTACAGTATCACCAAGAAGTGATAAAATAGCAGACAATCCCCTTAATTTACACCTAGGATCCAAAGCAAAAGCAAACGCATACAACATAGGTATATTTTTCCAATATTTAAAATATTTTTGTTTCATGTGAAAGACAGTTCGGTTAGAACATCATCATTTTCGTATTCTTTAAATAAAGAAGCAATTTCAAGAATATTGTGCAAAATTATATTATAAGTTGGATAATAAATTTGTGACAAAGTAAGAGTACAATCATAGAAAGTTTCTAAAAATTGGTTATATTTTTGGACAATTGCCCAAACATGCTCATTCGATTGGCGACCGTCAACTGTTTTCGTAGGCCACCACATGATTGAACAAAATCCGTAAGTAATTCACTATAAGGTAAAATAACTTTTAACATTAAATATATTGAATTCCACCGATGCTCAGCATCGGTGGCAAACTTACGAGCTCTCTTACCAGCCACATGACAAAACCTCTTCCACGCACCAATCCGCGGGTTCGAAGCAGTTAACCACGCGATTGCTTGACGAACAACATCAATATGGTTATGAACCCTTTTCATGCCAGTCTTAACAATCGAATTAATTATATGACATGCACAACAATCAAATTAATTATATGGCATGCACAACACTGATGGAGTAGAAACGATTGAGCATAAACACAAAATAAAGGTTGCAATATTTTCATAGCCCGAGAATTAGCAGATGCATTATCTAGGGTGACAGCAAATATCTTATCAGCAAGATTAAATTCATTAATTACTTCCCTAATTCTTTCAGCTATGTTTTCTCCTGTATGTGAGATATCTATTAACCTAAGCCCTAAAACTCTCTTTTGTAATTGTCAATCATCATCAATAAAATGAACAACAACGCTAAGATAATCCTGCCTAGCTCTACTACTTTATATATCTGAAGTAATACTAACAGAGAAAGTACATGTACTAAACAGTTCCTTAAGTGCAGTTGAATCTTTCTGATAAACATTCTCTAAATCTCTAGTTGTTGTTTGCCTACTCATATATTTAAACCTAGGGTTATGAGATTACTGAATGTATTGTTCAAAATTAGGAGTCTCTCCAATGTTTAGGGGTAAATCTTGCTTGGCGATTAACCGGACAAGAGATTCCCGAGCAACCATGGGATCGTACTCCCAACTACGTACCGTGCCATCCGGGTTTAGCATAAGTTGCTGTTGCCGAAGTTGTATTCCTTGCTTCCTGGCACACAACTCCGCATGACGCTTCAGATGATCTATACCAGCAGAACCATGAGCAGATAACATTTGCCTACATATTCTACAACGAGCTTTTGATACCTCCCTTCCGTTCGGGGCTGTTTCCTTTATCTCGTCGAAGTGTTGCCACACACCGGAGGTTCTCGATCTTTTTAGGCCAGTGCGTGTCGAAACATTTCGCTCACGGATCCAAAAGATAATCCTTCCGAATCGCGCTCGTGAACGCATCCTCCTCCACGATGGTGGAGTTGGAGCCGATCCGGAGGCATCTTTAAACCCCGGCATGTAGTTGGGGTCAAAATCAACCAAAGTAAAAGACGACGACTGGTATGAATAGTTCGGATCCATTCTGAAATTTTAAACCGATATAAACAAATTATAAAATATTTATTGAATTTATAAACACAATACAAATAATACACAAATTTGAATATTACTTACATCTTTCCAACTCGCGAGAACTTCAAACTTCGCGATCAAACTATTGAACTACGAAACTAATTTTGATTTTTGACAAAATTTGAGCAAATTTTGTCAAAATAAAAAAAATGGACACTTGAGAGCAAAGAGAGCACTTTAGAGCACTTGAAAGCACAAAATGAGAAGTGAGGGGTGAGGAGAAATGGCTGGGGTCCATGCCCTATTTATAGGGCGAAATTTCAGATTTTTTGCAATTTTTTTGAACTTTTTATGATTTTTTGTCTTCAACGGCTAATTTCAAATTTAAACAGCCATATAGCCGTTGGGGGACACATGGCGCGCTCCTATTGGACCACCGAAGAGCCGTTACGCGCGCCCTCTGCTTTTTCGCCACGCGTCGGCTGCCGATTCGACCCTCACGCGCCGCGGGCCATGCCGTGCCGCGGGCCGGGCCGTGCCGTGCCATGCCGCTTCAGTGCATGTGCCGTGCCGTGCCGGCCCGTGCGCTCGACCGCCGGCCCAGGCACGACACAGCTGCTCGGGGCGTGCCGGCACGACCCGTTTGTCTATTGGGCCATGTCGGGCTATGCCGCTATAGTGGTTCGCGTGCCCGGACCGGTCCGCCTAAGCACGACCCATTTGGCCGTCACTACAGACACCTGAGTCCAAGCACAATTGAAGTACAAAGGAATAAGTCGCAGAGTTCGTATTTCATAAAGGTAATTTGTGCTAATTAATTAAGTAAACACATAACATACAATGATAAACCTGAGCATACACCCGCTTGTTAATTTAAGGCATGAGCTTATTAAGTTAATTTCTACTCCTAGGCTTCTTATGATCCATATAAGAACGGCAGTACTGTGAAAATACAATGTTTGTGATGCAGAAATGCATTAAGAGGCTAGTGCATACTAACCCTATGTTGCTAGCCCAGTCATACACCATAGCTATATCCCTCGAATCAATCATAAATCATGAAACACGTACAAGTAGTGAATAAATAGGTAGCGGAGGATTCGCGAGCATGTTCGGCAGAACCCCTGCAAAATACATGAGCAAAACGAGCATCACAATCGAGTCACTACACCTGAATCCTAAGAGAAACCATGATACAAACACTGGTATCATCCTCTTCAAGCCTTACCGAAAAATTGCTGGTTCTGAAAGACCGAGATGGAGCTCACCGCCCAGATCCTGAGCTCCTTCTGCAGCTCAGCACGTGGCACTCCTGCTGCGCCCTGCACCTTGAGGCAGAGCCTGAGCAGGAACGCCTCAGCAACCACCACCCCGGCGAGGAAGGCGACGTTACAGCCTTCCCTCATGAGCTCCCGCCTGGCGTCCTCCCCGACCAGAGGGAAGAGCACCTGGAATGGGCACCTGTCCCTCGAGTGGCGCACGCTCCACACCTTCACCAGCTCCCCGAAGGCCGGCAGCAGGCTCCTGGCGTCGGCGCTGGCCTCATCGCCGCCGGCGGGGGCGCGGCTGCTGCAGATGCTGATGTAGCTGAGGACGGCCTCCACCAGGGCCTCAGTCTCCCTGCGGGGCTTGGCGGAGTGGAAGAGCTCGGACACGACAGGCGTGAGGAGGGCGAGCGGCTTGGCGACGGAGCGGGAGGAGGCGGTGAAGGCGGAGAAGAGGTGGAGGAGGCTACGGAGGTCGTCAGGGACTGCGGGTTAATTTCAAAAAAACTCAATGGGTTTTCTGCAAGTTATTGATCTATAGTCTATATCTATAACTATCTATATAGCAAGTAGTATTTTTACCCAAAATTTTCGTCCGCCTGACTATTTTAAAAAAATTCATTGAGTATTTATAAAATTAACCCGAAGTCCCAATGCTGAAAAGAAAGGAAGTGTTTGGATGAAAAAAAGACTCATGTGTCCCTTCCGCCCGTCCCCATCCACGCTGCGCCCCGTGTCGTGCCTGCGCCCCTCCCTCCCGTTGCTGTTCGGAGCTCCCGCAGCGCGCCACGTCCCTCTCTCCCGTCCCTATCCGCGCCACGCCCGACTTCACCCGTTGCAATGCACGCAGCATAGTTGCTAGTGTTCTAAAATATAAGTAAAATATAAGGTGCATTATCATTTTAAATAGTATTTCACGTTATATTTTTACCATTGACTATTGACTTTTGTTTATGTTATCAACAACCACTAAATTTACGTCATATGAAAATATTTTAAAATACAAATCTAACGAGACTATATGCATGGCACTTAATACATAAATAAATATTTTTAGTTTAATTATTAGTCAAAATTTTAATGTTGATATTCTTAAAATCTTAGAACACAAGGAGTGATTTAATTTAATAAAGGAAAAAAGTACGAAGGAAATAATCTATGGATTTTCCATAAAAGGTTTGAAAGTGCACAACACGATTAAATAAAGACAGTTTTGTGTTGTATTAATTTTGTTGACATAGACGGCTAACACAAAACACAACAAAGCATTATTATGCACATGGATTTGTTTTTCTATGTATAATTTTTAGGATTTAAATCACTCTTGAGTCTCGCTTTCAGCCGGATTTGATTAGCCTTGATGGATTTGCTGTTGTTCATACCTAGGACTGAAAGAACCAATCTTTTCTCTCCGGTTACGAGTTTCCTCTCTTGAGATGTGATGTGCATTAGTAATCACATCCAGGGGCATTGGAAGGAGAATTGAGTTCTCGGTGATTTGGTTTACCATGACGTTTTGGTTTGTGTTGCACACTATTGAAGAATCGGTTTTTTCGTATGGACCAAAAGACACTTTCTCGTGCAGAAGGCATGCCCGCACGCGTGAGATGATCTGAAAAAAAAATCAAATTTTCAAATGCGGGTGGCCTAACCACACAGGAAGACCGATTATCCCGTGCGGGCGGCTTAAGAGGCCCACACGGGAAGATTTATTATCCCGTGTGGGATACATAAGCCAACCACACGGGATAATAGATCTTTCCGTGCGAACGTGTTAAGTGACCCGCATGGGAAGATACATCCCTTCTAAAGTACGTATATAATTATTAAATTATTGAATTATATCGAGAACTAATATCACATCATAAATTAGAAAAAGAAATTTCACATCATCATAATTTTACCACAAATTTTACATGTATAATTTTACAACAAATTTTACAATACCGCCGGCGGCGCCGGCGGTAGAGATGGCGGTTGGTGTTGCCGGCGGCGGTGGAGGTGGTCGTGTCGGTGAGGAAGGCAACCGCAGTGGAGGAGACAGGAGCGGAGGTGGAGGAGGCGGCCGCGGTCGGTGAAGGCGACGGTGGAGGAGGCGGCCGCGGTCGGTGGAGACAACGGTAGAGCAGTGGACAAGACGGCCACGGTCGGTGGAGGTGGCGGTGGAGGCCGATGGCGGAGGAGGCGGCGGTGGAGAAAATTCCATAAAACTAATTAATTGCATTAAGAACCATTGTGAATGAACCTATAGAAATATTTTATTACATACTTCTATAAATTTTTTACATGGATTAGACTATGTATATATTGTTCCAGAGAAATTTCATTTTTGAAGTAATATACTATTTTTTATCAATTAAATGAATTTCTGCGTGTTTTTCGAAATTAATTCTGAATTGAACTGCGAGTACCCCAAACCCCAAATAAGGTTAAAAAAGAAACAAAAAATATATATGTGCTCCTATATTTGATTCTATCCCATATGCAAGAATTAGATGAAGAATTCAATAGGTTGCTATAGATAATTAAAACCTTACATCTCTAAATTGAACTATAAAATTTATAATAATATCTAAATTTGGTTAGAAAATTCTATAAATCGATATCAAAACTTAATTTTGATCCATAACATTGTCATAAAAATTCAATTAGTTTTGATCAAGTGAGACTATATGTTATTAATAAAATGGTTACACTTTTGTATACCTTATAAGAAATTATGAACTTATATGCATCTCAAATTTATATATAACCTTAAATCAATATCATAACATATGAAGTTATATTACCATTTCTCTTTTGCCCCTCTCTATTTTTCATTTTGATCTGTTGTTGATCAAGACAGGAAAAATTCAATTTTTTTCTTTTTCTTTTTTATATTTTTTTGACTTAGGAGCACACGAGAGGTAACCACATAAAATTTGAGGCTAAATAAGTGAAAGACATGGCCATTGGAAAATTCAGAAGACACGTTCAAAAATGAAAAAAAGTTTCCAGGCTCAAAAAGGCAACCTTCTGAGCCGTTTTTGGGGAAAATAAAATCACTGAATGTGACAAAGTGCGGACGAACGCATCCGAATTTTTTCTGATCGATTTTCATATATGGAACGTCTCAATCGGAGTCCGTATACAAAAGTTATGATCGTTTTAAAAACCAACTCTGAATTAAAGGACAAAACAAGAATAATACGTGCAAAAACTTGTTACACGTGCAAAAATATATATGTGCTCCTGTATTTGATTCTATCTTATATTCAAGAATTAGATGAAGAATTCAATAGGTTGCTATAGATCATTAGAACCAAGCATCTCTAAATTGGTTTACTAAAAATGTAACAATATCTAAATTTGGTCAAAAAATTCTACAATGTAACATTGCAATAACATTTTGGTCTGTAACTTAATTCAATAGGCTTGTAGATAATTAAAACCTTACATCTGTAAATTTGTTTACAAAAATATTTGGGCCCATCATCCCGTGCGATCCACTTAAAAGACCGTACGGGATAATATGCATTATCCCGTGCGGCCGCACAGGATATATCGTGTGCGATCGTTAATATGGACTGCACGCGATAATGTGTATTATCCCGTGAAGTCCACTTAAGCGACCGCACATGATATATATTCCGTGTGGTCTTTAAGATGGACCGCACGGGATATTATTCTGTGCGGTCTTAAGCGGATCGCATAGGATAATGCAACCAGCCCCTGGAAACTGGTTTTTTTAGGTGTGACCACTTATGGCCCGTCTGAAATCTATTGAGGGACTCATCAAAAAAACCGATTATGTAGTAGTGGCATGCAGTATATTGAAATCTTTTATGGTCAACTTTCTTTATAACCACCTAGTTCTGAGGAACGATTAGCAATTGCCCTGACAAATAACACCATTAAACATCGTTTTTCCATGGCAAAGTTATGACTGTCAAAAATTACACTCATTCTTGTTGCATACATGATTGACAATTTTATTTCACAAATCTGACAGGTAGGCATAACATGTCTTCGCACTCATAACCTTTTCCAATAAAAAATGCACAGTACACCACAACTTTTTTCCACTCAAAAACTAACTTATGGCTATCTCTACATAGCAAAATGCCGCTAACGAGATTGGAAATTCTTCTTCTGTACTAAATTGGCGCTCGAATTATCATTTGTGTCTTTCCTCGTCTTCTCCTCAGCAATAAGATACCCAATGAGATTCTTAACCGAGAACTCATATCTCTTATGTTTCTGAGAAGTGGCAAGATTCCTCCATGAGGATGGAAGCTTTGCAATGCAACCTGCGATGAATTTGTGTGGTAAAACACATGTAAACTTTTTGAGCTCCTTATCATTGGATTGCATTTTATGACATTGGTAAATTACAGAACAGTCATCTACCATCTTGTAGTCTTGTAATTGCTTCATGACATACAACTCACTAGCTGTGTCTGAGACCCAAATTTAACCTCGAGTGCATCCCACATCTAATTCTCAGAAGGAATGCGCATGTATGCATCCACTAGGTTTTCAACAAAAAACATTAATCACGACACCTTGAAAGAGGTTGTTGGTAGTCTCAAACGTTTTCTCCTCTTCAGGAGGCATTGTTCCTTTAGGTTTGTCATTTGTCACGTGAAAAATATTCATGGCTGTCAACCATGGCACAACCTTGGCACATCTCCTTTTATAATTTGATCCATCGAATACAATGGGTTTGAGAAATGGGTTTGAGAGCAGCCGTAAAACCAGTAGATGAAAATTGCCTACAATCAGGTCTGTGTTGGATTATTGGAAACATAAGCATTTCACCATAATATTTAATCTAGAAATAAATAGTGTAAACCATAATGATGTAAACGTAAACCATAGGTGGAATACTCTCAGCAACATGAATACACAAAAAAGACATGCTATAAGTGTAAACCTAAAAGTAAGCATATCTAACTCATTTGCGCATGTAAATGGAATCAACATAAAGGAACAAAAGAGAAGTATAACATACCATCTGCAGCAGTAGTTGCCATGGTAGCAAATGTAGAACCATCGTCGTTGCCATTCTTGTCGCCAACGATGATGAAGAGGAAGTAGTTGATGTAGTCGTTCATAGGCACGAGCGAGCAGTCATGCGACGCAATTCCAAAAAACCTGATTTGTCTCCTCTTCTCGGTGCAATATGAGGGAGGTGAGGGTTCCGGAAGCCTGCTCTCCTAACACATGTGCACACACTCACCGGGATGGGAAGAGAAGCAACATTGTTTCGATTCATAATTTGTGTGCTCCTCTCGTGACGAGTAAACTTATGAGTAAATATGAGATGAGTAATCCAATTTATAGGATTACTCAAGAATATGAATAGGAAAAGCCAGGGAGATGAAGAGAAAAACTCCAATGTAAGCCAAAGGTGAAGGGCAAGAGTCAATTCCGTTTACGTCAATAGCAGTTGTAGAATGTAAACCTTGTCGTTTACTCCAAAACTAGCCATGTAACATTTGTTTAATCCAACACCAGCCTAAATGACAAAACCAGGCCTACGTGGCCATGACATGCCAAGCCTTGACCACGGCCTCGGCTTGGCGTGACGGGTGAGCATGGACGTGTGGCTTCCATTTTGTTTCTTTTCAACTTCACAATTGGTATAAACAATTTTCATCGTTTAAGTTACTCATCTTTCCTTGAATTTTCCATTCTGGACTAAACACACATTTTTCTCTTAGCATTTAATGAGCTTTGGGATTTATTTGATTTAATTGAAATGGGTCAATTACCCAATTAAACCTAACAATAAACTTCACAAACACTCCCTCTATTTATTAATAGATGATGTTTTTGACTTTTGCAATGATGTTTGATAATTCATCTTATTTAGAGAAAATATATGTGTTATTTACTTTTGATGTTACTTGCTTTTATAAAAAAATAAAATTTAAGCATAACTTATTTTTTTCATATTTATACTAGATGTAGGAATAAGACGAAGAGCCAAATATTATTCGAAATGTTTACGGTGTTATAAATTAAAAAACAGAGATAGTACACTTAAAAACTAATCTAAGTAATAATTGGCAACCTAGCGACATATCTTCTTGCTGATATAATAATAAAAGCTTTGCTATTTCATTTGCGGCAGTTATTTTTTCTTCACTAGCTTTTGAATTTTCGGCCATACGATGGTGCGCTAAGATTCGTGCTACCCATGTCGTATGAGGGAATTTTTTCTCCCACATGGGCAAGACGGGGCTCAAACCCGTCACCCTTGCTGCAGAAGCAGGCTGCACTAGCAAACCAGCTGCAAGCTGTTTGTTGTTAAAAAATATCGGAATTGCTAAACCACGTTCGACAAAAAAATGAGTGGCAAAATCTTGCAAATTTCTAACCTTCATATCCACTTTGCAATTCATGCTCTAGTGAGCCTCTTCTCCAACTCCAGCAACCTTGTTGAACTCCAGCGAACAGTGGCAACGACCCTGACCATTTAGAGTCCTGGTGGCCAGGGGTTGGGGGTGGGGATGGGGAAGAGGGAGGGAGTTCGTCGTCTTTAGAGAGATGGTAATGGGCGGCAGAGGATTGATGGTGGGCAGTGGACTCGGGCGAGCAGCGAGGCGGCGATGACGCCACCGGAGCCGTGAGGATGGAAGAGGATGGTGGCTCGGTGGCGGCGGCGAGGACAAAACAAAGCAACTTGTTAGGAGGTGGGGCCGATGGTGGCGGATCTGGCGGCGGAGAGCCGATAGAGATGAGAAAGACGGCGAGGCAGGGGCACCTCGTCATCGCTGGCTTTAGGAGAAGGAAAGGGGGGAGGAGGAGGCTTGCCGGTGCCGTTCGTGCCTTTTGGCCAATCGACAAGGCCGGGCGGTGGCGGTGGCAGTGCTCAAGGAAGTGAGCGGGTGAGCTTGTCTCGTGCTCGTGTTGCATGCGGCTTGAGGAGATAGGGAAGGGGAGAAAAAGGATAAGATAACTGTCGCGCACAAATCTTAATGCATAACTAACGGTCCATAATTCGAAAGATATGAGTTGGGATTTTATGTCACAAGATATATAGACAACCTTTAAATTTATAGTAGTACATATAAGTTACACAGTTGCAATATAGTTACAATAAATTATAATAATAATGTAACTATAGCTATAGTTATTGTAACTACTTGTAACAGCTCGGGTTTTTAGCTATGGTTTTAATCATGCTAATGACTTGATCACACTTGGTGAGAGCGGTGTTAATCGAGCCATGACACTGGCTAGGTCATATTAATATATTAAATTGTTATTTCTGCTTTGGATTTCCTTGTTTATTAATTGATTATTCAATGTTCGGCTATTAAGTCATATGCATATGCAATCTCGTTACAGTCAACTATTTTTGGAGTGGGTTAAATTAAACTATGATTAATGCCATGTTGCTGACCATGAGTAGGGGGTATCAGTCATGACACATTTCACTGCGAGAAATACATAAATGTACCTTAGAAATCACAATAGAAGTTGTAACGCTTTATTCATAGGTTTGCATACGTACATGCATATACTTACACACTAAAAATCTTATTCAGTATGCATATCATATATAGTACATATACATGATGATACATCAAACTCACACGCCCTGCATTCAAGTCAAAAGAAGAAATTAAATGTATTAGAAAATGTTTGTGTGATCTTAAACCACACAATTTTAATTTAGAAGGTTTGCATTTTTAAAACTTTAGAAGTAGTGATAATAAAGAAATATTTTCGAGTTGCTGCAATCTACAAATTTTGCATCCAACCATGATGGGGCACAAAACTGTAAACTAAATCATCTCAAACCATATTCCAAAACTATCCATTTTTTTGCAGAAAAACACCTAAAAGTAGGGCAATTACAATTCAGTCCCTAAACTCAGGACCTCCAAATTTTCAAAATCTGAGGCTAGAATGCAAAAAAGTACCAAATGTCCTTGAATTCACTAAATTTAAATTAAATTGGAAATTGGTGGAACTCCCATGAAATTATCAACCAAACAAGCAGTGCTTATGTGTCAGTCAGGAAGGCAACCACAAAACTCAAGTAGGTGAGTCACCTAGTAACCATCGACGTCCCTGTGACAAAACTATCCCAGTGTGAATTCCATGGAGACAAAGCCTCAGTTTCCTCGTAGAGACCAAAACCAGTTATCCAGAGTATCCACCATAACCAGGGAGTAAGAGTAAGAAAACAAATACAAAAAGAGGGCAAATCCACCAAGCATGAGGTGAAGCAGGGGCTCCAGCTCCAGAGAAGAAGCCGATTCAGCAGAACCAACAAACCTAGAGAAGCAGCAGTAGAGGCACAAGAGGACTTCTACACATTTTTCCACAGCCACTGAAAAATCAACAAAGAGGTAAATCAGATCAAGATTTAGAAAAAGAGTAAATCGTGCATAAGATCATGTATATATTATATTTCTTGACCACAAGCATTGGTGTTTTCAGAATTTATTCATGCAAGCATATCACTCATGGCATATAATCATCACTAGAAATCAAATTATTTACTAATCAAGAATCTAAAGACCATAATATTTGCATTACGAGGACACAGTAGCTCACATCCCAGCAATACCTTGTTGGGAGGCATCCTGAGAAAAAGAACAGAGAAGTAGAAGAGGGGGAGAAACATGGGGAAAGGTATATGGAGTTTACTGGTGAGCGTTGTAGCCGCTGGAGTTGCCGGTGAAGGCACTGGCCATCTCCACGGTGACCACCATGAGGGCCCAGTGCCGATGGCCATTGGGCCGGCGACATACTGAATTGCTGAAAGAGGAGAGTATGGAGTAGAGGATGGAGGAGAAGCTGTAGATGAGCTCGTGAGTGCTTGGGGAATCGATTCGCAGTAGTGGCGGCTGCTAGAGGGGTCACCAGGGGTGAGGCGTGGCAGCCGGCGCAGGGGAGAGCGACGGCGCTGGAGAGAGCGTGAGGGAGAGAAGAGGAGAACGAGAAAAAGAGAGAGAAAGAGAGAGAAGGTGGACTAGAGAGACAGAGAGGTGGGCTGTAATGGGCTTCTGTAGATGGGCTTTAGTACAGAATGTCTAAGAAAGTAAAATTTTGTGTTAAAATGAAGAGAATAAAATTAGGACATAGATAAATTCAAATTTCTCTCATGAGATTTTTGTAAATGTATATATATTTTCTGGGAACCAGATTAAGCAAACACACCATATGATGGATAATGAGAGGCACATATGACCAAAGCCTAGTTGGCGAGCCACAACTGATGATGAAAACTCATATGAAATACAAGAAAGGCTTCCCATTGATATCTCAGTTGGAAGAATGCATGGAGAAATAGCTGATACGAAATTTTCCCTGGCTTGCTCATCGGAGTTGATGTTAGTGAGGTTGAAGTTGGATGGAAGCTTGAAGGTGTCTATATCTACATTCTGACGTCCTTGGGAAAGTCATGGTAGAAGTGATCAAACCAGAATCTAGTATCATCAGGAGTTAATTTGCTTCCAGGATAGGTCGATGCTGCTTCTCCTAAAGACATGCATCGGCAACAGGTAGGATCGGCGTCCTCTGCATAATTGGCTGGGAAAGTACATTGCTCAAGAGGAGGCATTTTTGCTACTTAAATGGTGTATAACTTGAGCCATAATTGAATGAACCACCATGGACCTCCAATACAACCAACGGGTTGGTCGGTCAATAGCTTTGCCGATGCTTGATGGAGTAAATAATAAGTGGCTCCCAAGAGATATTTACCCAAAGGTATTATTTTGCCATTGACAAGAGCTTGAGCTATGTGTTGTAGATTGGCTGTTGGCCCCAAAGTTGATCCGCAAAAGACAAATCGCTCTAGCCAGAGGTTGAGAAAAGCTATGTGTTCCCGATCAGAAATCGGACCTGTCTTGGCATGTTTAGCAATATAGCCTGGCCAACCTCCTGCAGCTTTGGTTTCTAGCTTGTTGGCACACTTGATTCTCAGACTAATAAAGTTGGCTGATGAAGAGATGTAAGTCCAATAAGCATGATCACATTCATTAATGTTGATGTCATCGACCCATGATTAAATAAAAAGGCGTTCAGAGTATCGGACGAAAATAACTAGCCGATGCAATGAGGGATTCATGTTTGAGGAAAGTTCAAGGCATTGAGCTATACCGATATCGGACCAGAATTGATGTTTGGCAGACATCATTCTCCGATACCAATTCCTTCATCCCGTTAGTTCTGTCGATCAAGATCTAAAACTTAGATGCCAATCTGATATGCAGGGGCTAGATTGTTTGAAGGGGATTATGTCAGCATTGATAAACTCAATTGGATTTTCATTGCCCATCGGCCCCAGGAAATAAAAAAGCTGTTGATTGGCTATAGAGATGGCTATTTGATTTCTCAGGTGCTACCGACAAATAAACAGTGAAAGATGAAGAACATGTAGAACGCGGAGTGCGAAGTTGAAGGAAGACCTAGGTCAAATATGCATAACGCGGTAAAAATAAAGGAAAAGAGGGGTTTTGGGGATTCTTACCGCAGGGATTTCAACAGTGGTGGTCATTTTTCGGTGTAGCAAAGGGATTTGTTCCTTGAAAAGGCTAGCTCGGAGATGTCGCCGGAGACAGAGGAGAGAGAGAGGAGAGAGGAAGGAGTTCACTGGCGTGGAGAACGAAGGAGTGGCTGTCAAGTTGGGCGATTGGGGCGATGACCTAATGGGCCGATGGAGTTGAATGGGTCGTACAAGAGAATTCTAAAGCATGTCTATTCATACTCCAGAATTGGGGGGGCATGTGTTAACGGTAAAATTTGACAATTTTTGTTAGTTAAGGCCAAGTCAAAGATGGGATTCACGTCATGATTTTAGTGGATTTGGTTGGTAAGATTATCCGGAAAAGGAAAGTAAATTTTAGTTTCTATATTGTTGCTAGAGTTCTAAGCCGATTAGAATCATATTTGAATCGGAATTGTAATAGTAATTCTTTTGTTTAGGGATAGAGTGCTGTATGAATCCGATTGTGATAGAGTTGGATTTAGTTTAGTCTGTGGGTATAAATATATACGCTTAGGATCTTTGTAATTAAACAATAGTTCAATACATAACTATTTGGCGTTTTGTCATCTTAGTTTTTTTAGGTTTTCAATGAGTTCTTGTTTTTGATTTTGGGCTGCATCAGTTTCGATCTCCGACGAGAAAGTAAGTCTTGTCAACTTCACTTGTTTTGGCCAAGTTAGTACTTCCGTCGATTGAGTTCGATATACTGGTTAGTCTTCATTTGAGATATATCAGTTTAGTATAGATTGCATTTGTTATCTCTACTTAATCTGTTACGAAAATCATCTTATATAAATATATCAAACATTTAAATCTACTAAGTCTGTTATCGGTCTTACACTATCTCGCTTAGGTCCAATCTGTTAATAACGTGGCTTGTTTAGTAGATTTAACCTAGTGTTATATTTTTGTGTAAGGCTATATCGATTGTGATAGTCGATACATTATCTGTTTACCCCTATCGGCTATTGACCTGATTTATTTAATCTTGAACTTATCTGATCTTTGTCACTAGCAGTTAAATACTCTCTCGATTGAGTCTGATCTATCATAGCTGATAGTAATAGAAAAGATTAAGTCTTTGATTGCGTATTATTTGTTCATAAGCTGATGATGGCTACCTTTGGATTTATTTATGTGCCTATTATAGTCCTATGCATCTGTTAGTTGTTTAGACCATGTAATTGTTGAGTGATTGTCTTTATTGATTTTAATCTCGTCCTAATTAGGTTCGATCTATCAAGATTAAGAGTAATAAAGATAATTTGTTGGTAATTATATTACACCTAAACTATACCGATGTATAACCCTACTTGTACATTCTAATCTATTTTGATCATAGCCGATTCCTAATTGGCATCGACTGAGCAACACGATATCTTATCGGCCCGACGGCCGATTGGCCATCGTAATCTATTTCTCTGCTTATTAAGTTAGCTGCAGGATCAAATTAACATGCATATCCTGAATCCAAATTTGATAGGACCTGCACTGAAATGAAGCAAATCTTTCAAATCGTCATGTAAACGATAAATTTTACGTCAACAAATACATAAATTGTTATATGATAGTTCAGATTTAATCAAGTGACCATAGAAGGCCATGCAGCAAAAACACTGTAGAAAAGTATGCTTAGCACCTAAAACAAATGAGAATGTATATCTTAACGATAGACCATAGACCACGTAAGAAACTCGTTTAGGGCGTAGCAGGTTTAGAGTAAAGCACAACACCAAAACAAGTCACTAGACCATCCAGAGAGATCAATCACCATATGTTCATTTCTTGATAAAGTTCAGTTGCCGGTAATATATAATTGGCATCGTTATATACGTTTGCATCCATATAAATAAATATAGTGTTAAAGTGACTCTATAGTATTTAATTTCCTATGAATGCAAGTATATATAAGGAATGATCATGTTAGTGTGATTTAAAATTTTAGTGCTGCATTTTCATATGCTGGTTTCTGGAAGCAGTCATTAGTTCATAAGCATATAGGCATAATTCAATTATATTAAGTTAATTGATCAAGCACTACTATTGGGCAATCAACAAAGCCTACCATGATTCCATAAATATTCATAGGCTGAGCAATAGGACCTTTCTAAATAGTTTTAGAGCGAGAGCCTGTGTCCTGGTACTTAATTGTAGACCAAGTATATCATTATGCATTTCATTAGTATCGGTACTCTTGTTTTGTTGTAGACCAAGCATATCATTATGCATTTCATTAGTATCGGTACTTTTGTAGTTAGTTTTGTTCCATCGCTTCTTTTAGCTGGCTGTTTATCTCAAATTTTCTTGGAGTTTTTCATTGGTTTATTCGTTCTTGGTTATGCGGTATCTCATGCAAGTCCAACACCTTTGACCAACTTTTGTTATATTTTTTATTTGCAATCTATATGTATCACCTTGCATTAAATTATATATTTTTATAATTAAAATAAATATGATGATGCATTTGATTGACTAGTGGAGTAGTGTATTCTGAACTTGTCATTGGTTCAATTGCATATATTTATCATCCTAAGGTTAAACAACAACTGTTACATGGCATGCAAGCACCGTAGCGATCGTGCCAAACGATATTACCTACAATAGGATAGGCTGGCTTAGTAGTTCTTTCCTTATTGGCTTTTTCGTGCGGGCTTAAGGACTTCTGCGAACCCCGTGAGTGTGGGCTAGCGATGAGGATCGCAGTTATGTGTTTCCGATTAGATGATGTGAATCGTCATTGTGGTGGGGCCTAGCTTTGATCATCCATTGTTGGTAGGGATCACCCCAGTGATAATTGACAGATGGGATTGATGAAACGCCTATGACCTTAGCCTTGCTGGCATATATCATGAAGTGTGCTTCAAACGCTGACGAGCATGGGCATTAAAAGGTTTAATGCGTATGCGGATACAACTACACACCTATGCAGAGTGTATTAGTTGTGATATGTTACTCCCTGTTTTGGGTAGAAATTGCGAATGCGGCAAGAAAAGAACATATCGGAGGTTCTAATACCTATGGTGTCTTATATGCAATTGCTCAATATGATTTTTTTGCAACACTGTTTTTATGAACATGCATAAAATTTCTTGTTGGATTATGGGGCTTTGGAGATATATGTATTATGCAGATGGATTATGGGTATACATTTATTGGATTTCTACAGCTGGACTTGTTGAATACCATTCGTACTTATCCCCTGTATATATTATTCTTTGTAGTATTGAGCTAACACTTAGATAGAGAAAAGCTTCTACCCAATTGATCAACAGTTTCATATGTCTACATCAACAAGAAGTTGAAGAAGATGAAGAAGTAGAAGAGCAACAACAAGGTAATGTTAGGGTTGTCATTTTGGAAAAAAATCTAGTTTCTAATGGTTTTATTGATGGGTTTTGTTACAACTGTTTCTGCTATGCTATTTTAGTGTGTCCATTCCTCGATAAATTGATATTCAACCTCAGAAGTAGAATAAATTGCTCTTCTCTACTACCTCTAGGTTTTTTTATATGACTCTCTAGGTCATTTGAAGAGTTGTTTTAATATTTGAAATTCTAGCTTAGTGGGAAAAAAGAGTTCCATCTTTGCCCCTGCATCGATCTCCACCATGCCGCAGTCGTCTCCGCCTCGCCGCGTCTCCGCTTCCTACGCGCTGGCGCCGTCCCCGTCTTCATCTCCCCTCTTTCCTCTCTGCCAATCTATCCATCGCCATGACCACGCTCTCTGCCCAAGTCCTCCTCAAAGCTGCTCGACCGCATGAAGCAAGGATTGCAATTTCGAAAATTTCTGAAATTTCGATCCCCCGGTAAGCACATATCTCGCTCGAAATTTTTGGTTTGTCCAAATTTTTGTTGATTTGGTCAAATTTTATTTAAATTCATTCAAAATTCGTCAAATTTTCAAAAAAATTCGGCCAAAAAAGTACCAAAATTTCCGTCCCCCGGTAAAAATCCCTATTCCGAGGTTGCTAACCCTGGCATGAAGACATGCGCCAGTTAACGACCAAATTTGGTAACCAAACCCCTGAGTTCGAAGCCTGTTTGAAGTAGAGATTGGTGCGGATAGGAGGAAACGTGCAATCTACGAAACCGAGGCCGCATCGGCTAAGTTCGACCGGCTCTGAGCTAGTCGAGTCCGAGTCGGACCAAGATAGCCGATAGCCGATTCCGATTGAAGACGGAGGTGAAGCCAATCCCGAAAGAAAAGCTTAAAGATAAATTATTGGATTCGGTTTCCAGAAGTAACAACGCCAATTATATCTTTAAGTTAGGATATTTTGTATAGTTTTCTTTATAGATAATGTCAGTTTGTTTAGAGATTCAATCTGTAGTAGGAATCGTGTTCGTTACGGACTCATTGTATATTCGGGTATAAATATGACCCGAGTGTTAGTGATATGCCCTAGAGGCAACATGGAGATGTTGGATATCACGTCAATGTTTATGTATTTATGAATAAAGTGTTATTCGGTTCCATGAAATAGACATCTTGTATTGATCAATAAGTACGTGACTTATTTATGAGACTCGATATGTATGAATCTATTTCTAAACGATCCCCTGATCATATGTCATATTGTTGGAACAAATATGATTCTAAGATCGGCATGTTTATTGATTGATGATCATGTCTCATAGATCATGGGTATGGAGATACCAAATCAATAAACATGGACATATGTGTTGGAGAACACATTGTTGGATAGATCCACCATGAGACACTACAGAATTAATGTGCCATTAGTTGGTCTCGGTAGTGTTGGGACAAAGTCCTTAGACCCGAGATCACCATGGATTCCAACATGTGTAGTAGCCTACTTTGGGACTACCAAACGCTATTCCGTAATCGGGCGCTTATAAAGGTAGTTTTCGGGTTTGCTATGAAACATAGAGTGGGATGTGAGTGATCAAGATGGAATTTGCCCCTCCTTTGGAGAGATATCTCTGGCCCCTCGAGGTAATGGATTATGAAAATACATGGCCATGCTAAGTTGATTGAGGAGTCAATCAACGATGATAATCCAATACGGTTCGAGTGAATGGTTAAGCTATTGAAGGGATGGCACACATCTTGCCTATAGCTTAACCGGTATCGTGAGGCAAAGGGATTTGTGTACACATTACAGGGTTCGAGCCGATATTATTCTTGTATACTATGGTGTCAATATGTGCTGCTAGGCGCCCGTTGACGGGTCGGCGAGTTGGACTCGAGCCGACGATCGGCTAAGTTAGACTATAGCTGAAACCGAGTATACCCGAACCTACTGTGGTCGCACGCTTAAGGGGATAAGAACAGGGCATTCGAGCTGGACTCGGATACGGCTCGATCGGATAGGGATCCGATCGGATAGAGTCCTATGGGCTTACGACGTGTGGGCGGCCAACTCTATGAGATACGGATGAGATCCGATTCAAAATAGAGTCCTAATCGGCCACTAGTCCCAGTCGGCCAACTCTATATAAAGGAGGGAGGGGTGGAGAGCTGCGGCATGTCAATTGCATCACGTGCAACGTAAGTCGGCGAGATCAATCTCCACGGAAACCCTCCCCACTTTCGAGCATAACCCTAGCCTTGCATCGCGTGCTAGCACACGGGTGTTCGGCGTTCGTCCCCGGACGTGTGGATACCTGGTAGAGGCGCTGCTACGTTGCGCGCTGCCGATCGGCTTCGGATCGGCCGCAATCGGAGCGATCGACCGTGGTGGAATCGGCCGCGGCGGCGCACGGAGCGAGGCGTGAGAACGCGGCCGGACGACTCGAATCGGCGATTGGCGAATCGGTGTCTCGGGAATCGGCTACACTGCTTCGGATCGGATTGCCCCGATTGGCTATTCCGCCGCACTCTACTCCAATCGGTAACGATCTATCGGCCCATACTTGCAAGTGTTCCCGGTTTGCGCGGTAAAAGTTTTTGTTTTCGGCTAGCGTAGCCTCCGCGTAACCCTTCACCGAGACCTTGTAAAAAATTAACAACACACATCAGACAACTTCAGCGCACGCCCAACCTTTTCGTTTACGTTTTCTTGGTGAGTTCTTGCTTTGCTCTCGGCTGCATTAGTTTCAATCTTCGAACAAGATAATTTTTTGTTACAAGTGGCTTGTATCGTCGGGGTTAGTGCTTCCATCATCATGATACTCTAATTCGATGTTATGCATCGCTTAATTTATCATATGCGGCATATAATCTAGATCAATGTCTAGATCTTTCTCGCGATCGGCTAATATCTCCTTGAAGATAGCAGTGATGTGAGCTAGATCCGTGAGGTTGATTTAGGTTATATGGTGTATCTACCATCTCAAGAAGTTCTCATTAGCCTAAATAGATCTCATACCTCTTTTTACTTAATGCTGCATCAATTTGATCTATTAAGTCGCTCTTAGAGTTACATAGATCCGTACGGTTCAATGTATCGGAACGGCGTAATGTGATTACGTCGAAGCAATTTCCATATAACTCGGTTTGAGTTGGGTTCGAGATAGCGTTCCTTGATAGTGTATCGGAACGGTATAATGTGATTATGCCGAAGCTATCTCGTAGTCCGATCTTGTTTGTTGCCTCGCGCCTACGCAAACCATCTCCCTTGATAGTGTATCGGGACGGCATAATATGATTATGCCGACATGGTTTCGTAAGCGAATTCATAGATTGGATCTATGAATTTCGTGTGGTGTTCCGGCGCTGCCCCCTCGACCCCGCCCGCTAACCGGCTAGCGGGACCGCCGTGTGCGTACCCCTTATAGGTCGTCTCGATGCCGTAGCTCTGCGATAAGTAGAAAACGTTTCTACGCCTAACTAGTTTTTCAGAGAATGCTTTGAGATGGTATGGCCCTATTGTATGTATGAGATGTATGAGATGCATGTGATGCATGTAATATTCTTTCATATGTGCAATCTCGTAATATTCTTTCATACGTGCAATGCTTGTAATATTCTTTCACGACTCGCGAGTCGATGTAATCTTCAATTAGAGCTTCTATAGTAGTAGCTTAGTTTGAAGAAATCAAGCATTCGGCACTCGAAAGAACAAGTGATGAAGATGAAGATCCCGTACACCTAGGCATGGAGATGGAGATCACCATGTGAAGGGGGCCATACTATTTCACTATATGCTATTCTTCTTGCTTTCATATGTGATATGTCCGTTTGATAGGATAGCATCCCTCGCAAAATTAAGTAGTAATGATGCCCTTTCAAATGTTGCACCCGTCACCGTTATGCTCGTCAATGGTGGGTCCGCCAAAGCAGAGTGCCATTCTCTATCATAACACGAGGGGTATATGTCGACATATACATGCAGGAGCATTTGGTTTACTTAACAAGGCTATCAAAACAGCTTTTGGGCCTTGGGGCATAGGTTGGGGCCGGGGCATGAGATGCCACACCAACAACAAGAGTCACATAGAGATGTGATTAGCAAGGAGTTGCTTACCGATGTTATTAATCTTCTAGCAGTGATGCCAAAGCTCACTAGAAAATTAGTTAACATGTGGATCTTGACCCAATACGTAACCTAGAGGGAAGGTGGAAAATACGTAATGGGAGTCTAATGTTAAATTGTTTAACAATAGACATAGCATAAACATTGTGCTAAACTTTGCTTTTTTGTTGTAGAATAAATGGCGGCTAATACTACACCCAAGTACCTTTAATTTGCGATCTATTCTCGAAAAGGAAAAATTAAATGGAACAAACTTTATGGATTGGTATCGAAACTTGAGAATTGTTCTCAAGCAAGAGCGTAAGGAGTACGTTCTTGAAGTACCTTATCCCGAGGATTTGCCAAATAATGCCACTCGCAACCGCACGGAGGGCTTATGAGAAGCACACTAATGATGCCCTAGATATAAGCTGTCTCATGCTAGCTACAATGTCCCCGAGCTTCGGAAGCAATATGAGAGCAGCGATGCTCACACTATTATTCGGGGACTGCGTGGCATGTTTGAGAACCAAGCTCGGGCCGAGAGGTTCAACACCTCAAAGTCCTTGTTTGCGTGCGGAGCTTGTTGAGGGGAATCCCGTCGAGTCCGCATGTGATAAAGATGATTGGCTATATCGAGAGTCCGGAAAACTAGGTTTTCCCTTAGCCAAGAGTTGGCTACCGATGTGATTCTCCGGTCGCTCCCTCCGAGCTTCGAGCCATTCATATTAAACTATCACATGAACAATATGGATAGAACCTTGGCTGAATTGCATGGGATACTAAAGACAACCGAGGAGAGTATCCAGAAAACGGTCATCATGTGATGATGATGCGAAGGCAAAGCGCAAACCACTGTCAAGAAACTTTGCACCAAGAGGAAGTTAACTCCCGATGAGATCGCGAATGCCTCCAATGCAAAGAAGGGCAAGAAGGGGTCGGCGGCATCGATGCCGTTTGCTTTTATTGCAAGGAGACAGCCATTGGAAGAGGAACTGCAAGAAGTACATGGAGGATCTCAAAAAGAAGCAAAGTACGACTTCGCCGAGTATTAATGTTATAGACATTAATCTTGCTACTTCACCTACTGACTCTTGGGTATTTGATACCGGATCGGTAGCTCATATTTGCAAATCGTTGCGGGAATGAGAAGAAGTAGAGGATTGAGAAGGGGCGAGGTGAACCCGCGCGTCGGCAATGGAGCAAGCGTTGCTACGCTTGCCGTCGGCACGTACCACTTCATCTACCTTCGGATTAGTTTTGGAATTGAATAATTGTTATTGTGTTCCAACACTATGTCAAAACGTTATTTCCGCTTCATGTTTGCAAGCGGAAGGATATGATTTTAGATCAATGGACAATGGTTGTTCAATATATCTCGAGATATGTTCTATTTTCATGCTCCATTGGTGAATGGATTATACGTTTTGAATCTTGAAGCGTCTCCCATCTATAACATTAATACGAAAAGGCAACTCTCTAATGATATAAACCCCACGTTTATCCGTCATTGTCGCTTAGGCCATATAAATAAGAAACGCATGGAGAAGCTCCATAAGGATGGATTGCTTCACTCTTTTGATTTTGAATCATTTGAGACATGTGAGTCTTGTTTACTTGGTAAGATGACAAAGGCACCTTTCACGGGGCACAGTGAGAGAACAAGTGACTTGTTGGCACTCGTACATACCGATGTATGTGGACCAATGAGCTCAACGGCCGAGGTGGTTATCGGTACTTCATTACCTTTACCGATGACTTTAGTAGATATGGCTATATCTACTTAATGAGGCATAAGTCCGAATCCTTTGAAAAGTTCAAAGAATTCCGTAATGAAGTACGTAATCATTTAGGGAAAACAATCAAGTTTCTACGATCGATCGTGGAGGGAATACTTGAGCCAAGAGTTTGGTAATCATCGAAAGATTGTGGAATTGTTCCACGCTTGACTCCGCCAGAACTCCACAATGGAACGGAGTGTCCGAACGGAGAAACCGCACCTTGTTGGACATGGTGCGGTCGATGATGAGCCAAAGTGATCTTCCGTTATCCTTCCGGGATATGCTCTTGAAACACTGCGCTCACACTAAATAGAGTTCCATCTAAATCGCTTGAAAAGACACCACATGAGATATGGACAGGGCAACCTCCTAGTTTGTCTTTTCTCAAAATTTGGGGATGTGAGGCTTATGTAAAACGTTTACGGTCGACAAGCTCACACCCAAATCGACAAGTGCTTCTTTGTGGGATATCCTAAGGAAACTAAGGGATATTACTTTTATAATCGGGAACAAGGCAAAGTGTTTGTCGCCCGACACGGTGTCTTCTTGGAGAAAGAGTTTCTTTCAAGAAGGGTTAGTGGGAGCAGGGTGCATCTTGAAGAAGTTCAAGAAACACCGTAAAACGTTTCGGCGACCACGTAACCACAACAGAGGAACAAAGTGTTGCGCCACCGGTTGTAGATACACCAGCCCCACGGAGGTCGAAAGATCACGTCGTGCGCCCGACAGTACAAAGGTGCGGAACAACGTGATATATTGTTGTTGGACAACGATGAACCTAAGACCTATGAGGAAGCGATGGTGGGACCCGATTCCAACAAGTGGCTTGGAGCCATGAAATCCGAAATAGAATCCATGTACGACAATCAAGTTTGGAACTTGGTTGATCCACTGATGGTGTCAAAACCATTGAGTGTAAATGGGTTTTTAAGAAAAGGCCGATATGGATGGAAATGTTCACATCTATAAGGCGCGATTGGTGGCGAAAGGTTTTAAACGAGATTCAAGGAGTTGATTATGATGAAACCTTCTCGCCCGTCGCAATGCTTAAATCTATTCGGATTATCCTAGCGATTGCTGCATATTTCGATTATGAGATATGGCAGATGGATGTCAAAATGGCTTTCCTAAATGGAAACCTAAGCGAGGATGTATACATGATACAACCTCGGGGTTTTGTCGATCCGTAATCACTGGAAAGATATGCAAGCTACAAAAATCCATTTATGGATTGAAGCAAGCATCTCGGAGTTGGAATATTCGTTTTGATGAAGTAATCAAAGGGTTTGGTTTCATCAAAAATGAAGAAGATGCCTGTGTTTACAAAAAGGTCATGGGAGCGCAATTGTATTTCTAATCTTATATGTGGATGACATATTACTGATTGGAAATGATATCCCTATGCTTGAATCCGTCAAGTCTTCATTGAAAAATAGTTTTTCCATGAAAGACTTAGAGGATGCAGCATATATATTAGCATTCGGATCTATAGAGATAGATCCAAGAGGCTAATTGGATTAAGCCAAAGTACATACATTGACAAGGTGTTGAAAAGGTTCAACATGCATGATTCCAAGAAAGGTTTCTTGCTCATGTCACATGGCATTAATCTTAGCAAGAATCGGTGTCCTCGGACACATGATGAGCGGAATAAGATGGGTATGGTTCCATATGCTTCGGCAATTGGATCCATCATGTATGCCATGCTTTGTACATGCCCGCATGTCTCGTACGCTTTGAGTGCTACGAGCAGATACGCCGATCCACGTGAAGGTCACTGGATCTGCCGTAAAGAATATCCTTAAGTACTTGAGAAGAACTAAGGATATGTTCCTAGTCTATGGAGGTGAAGAAGAGCTCGTTGTAAGTGGTTACACCGATGCTAGCTTCCAAACAGACAAGGATGATTATAGATCGCAATCTGGGTTCGTGTTCGCCCGAACGGAGGCGCAACACTGTGGAAGAGTTCCAAGCGGATACTGTTGCTGATTCTACAACGGAGGCCGAGTACATTGCTGCTTCGGAAGCTGCAAAGGAGGCTGTTTGGATCAAGAAATTCGTTTCGAGCTTGGTGTGATGACTAGTACGACTGGTCCAATGTCTCTCTATTGTAACAATAGTGGAGCCATTGCGCAAGCCAAGGAGCCGAGGTCACATCGAAGTCCAAACACATACTTCGGCGATATCATCTCATCCGCGAGATAGTGGACAGAGGTGATGTCAAGATATGCAAAGTGCACACGATCGGTCAAGTTAGACTATAGCTGAAACCGAGTATACCCGAACCTACGTGGTCGCACACTTAAGGGGATAAGAACAGGCATTCGAGTTGGACTCGGATACGGCTCGATCGGATAGGGATCCGATCGGATAGAGTCCTATGGGCTTACGACGTGTGGGCGGCCAACTCTATGAGATACGGATGAGATCCGATTCAAAATAGAGTCCTAATCGGCCACTAGTCCCGGTCGGCCAACTCTATATAAAGGAGGGAGGGGTGGAGAGGCTGCGGCATGTCAATTGCATCACGTGCAACGAAGTCGGCGAGATCAATCTCCACGGAAACCCTCCCACTTTCGAGCATAACCCTAGCCTTGCATCGCGTGCTAGCACACGGGTGTTCGGTGTTCTGTCCCCGGACGTGTGGATACCGTAGAGGCGCTGCTACGTTGCACGCCGCGATCGGCTTGGATCGGTGCAATCGGAGCGATCGACTGTGGTGGAATCGGCTGCGGTCGGGCGCATCGGAGCGAGGCGTGAGAACGCGGCCGGACGACTCGAATCGGCTGATTGGCGAATCGGCTGTCTCCGGGAATCGGCTACACTGTTCCGGATCGGATTGCCCTGATTGGCTATTCCGCTGCACTCTACTCCAATCGGTAACGATCTATCGGCCCATACTTGCAAGTGTTCCTGGTTTGCGCGGTAAAAGTTTTTGTTTTCGGCTAGCGTAGCCTCCGCGTAACCCTTCACCGAGACCTTGTAAAAAATTAACAACACACATCAGTACAACTTCAGCGCATCGCCAACCTTTTCGTTTTACGTTTTCTTGGTGAGTTCTTGCTTTGCTCTCGGGCTGCATTAGTTTCAATCTTCGAACAAGATAATTTTTTGTTACAAGTGGCTTGTATCGTCGGGGTTAGTGCTTCCATCATCATGATACTCTAATTCTGATGTTATGCATCGCTTAATTTATCATATGCGGCATATAATCTAGATCAATGTCTAGATCTTTCTCGCGATCGGCTAATATCTCCTTGAAGATAGCAGCCGACAGAGCTAGATCCAGAGGTTGATTTAGGTTATATGGTGTATCTACCATCTCAAGAAGTTCTCATTAGCCTAAATAGATCTCGTACCTCTTTTTGTACTTAATGCTGCATCAATTTGATCTATTAAGTCGCTCTTAGAGTTACATAGATCTGTACGGTTCAATGTTTACTATTAGAGATAGTACCGGGTTTCAGTCGGTCTTACCTGTTCTAATCATTTTTTATGTATTACTACTGATAGATGTATTAGAACTGCCTTTTATATTGAGATCTTAATCTACTTAAATGTATTAAGTTTGGCATAAATCTGTTAGGTTATACTAGTAGCCGATTGATCTTAGTTTAGCGTATTTGATTCAGACTAATATCTTTTTATAAAACATATCGGAGTACTAGCCGATTTACTTTAGATCTGCGACATCGGTTAGGTTATGAATATATATAATTGTGGTCCTAACATACTTTTTGATCTAAGTGATTTATACTGTGTCGGTACACTACCGATCTATCCCAGTCATTTAATCTAAATGTGATTTGAGATAGCAATTGTATATTTATTGATACCCATAGCCGATCGAGTAAGATCTAACCCTAACCAAACACCTATTCTTTGTTTTCTTGTTGGTTACAGGATCAAACCAACTGGCACGCCTATTTAATCACCAAAGGCGACCAATTTGGACCTGCACGGAGCTAAGCGATTTTCCCGGCCGGTGCATGTAAAAATTCACACCAACGGGCTCGCTAGGAGCACCGCACCGCCAAGGTCGGCCAGTTCGTCCACCTCATCGTCGACGCTAGTCCATGCTCCCCTGGCCGCCACTCGCTCATCGTCGAAACGCCTGACCCGACCTCGCGTGCCAATCCGGCCACGCCCAGGAGGGGCCCCAAGAACCATGCCGGCATCCTCGTGTCGCCCAAGGTCATCAAGCCCACCACGCTCAACTTTGACAATAGGAAGCAAGCCCGTATATGTATGCGAGTGCCGCCGTGGTGGAGGCGTCGCCGTGTGCAGCAGCAGCAGCAACCAAGCAAGCACACGTCCAAGATGCATAGGTCCCGATTCTCACCTGGAAACAATCAAGAAGAAAAATTACTGAAGCACTAAACTTTGCAGCAGTGGGACATAATTGCTGAAGCACTCAAGGCTGAGACTTGAAGAAGCACTGAAGTTCAAACTGTTGAAATGCATAATTTTGAACATCTAGAATTTACATCTTGTTATGGTACATCATAATAGTAGGAATATTGTGTAGAATCGAATACCCAATACTAAGCTAACTAGAGGAGAGGGTGAATGGTTGGTATCCCCAAAAACCAAACTTTTAGCGGAAATAAAAGTTACCCTCGAAATTTGATGTAGATCGGTCTGACCAAAGTTGTTGAGCCGGTCTGACCGCCTGAATACCTTCGGTCTGACGGACGGTGTAGATCCGGTCTGACCGCCAGATGTCACTGAAGTCGCCTTCCTCTGTGTGCCGGTCTAACCGCAGTATTCCGATCGGTCTGACCGGTGAGAAGACACCGGTCTAACCGCTGGTGTTCCTCTGGTTGGACCGCCGCACCCGAGAAAACACAAATCGAAGAACTCGCAAAGTAGATCGAAAATATATTACTTCTCTCTGTGTTTACAAAGTGCAATAACAACACTCCTCACAAAATTTTGACAAAAACTCGAAACCCTAACTTTCTCTCAACTCAACTCTCTCTAAAACACATACCGGAGACTACACCCTCCCTCTCTATTTATACATAAGTTAGGCAGCCTAATGTCACGAATCCAACTCATACAAGAAGTCCTAATCCACTAGAAAACCTTCCCATACAAGAAACGAACATTACAAACTCCAATTGTAACAATTTTGGACTCTTTCCAAAATATAACTCCACATCCCATACGCACACAATATCTCCATCGTATGTCGTATGGAATCTTCGCCAACCACGTGCATCAATCTTTATCCTAAGTATCTCACATGATCTCTTTCGGACGTCACCTTATCTTCAAGTTGACTCCCAATCCATCACTTGCGATACTCTAATACTCTCCCGAGACGTAAAAATTACCTACACATGAATCAAACAAAGAAACCATATCCGAGCACAAGCTATATCCAACTTGACTCATTATTAGAACACAATAATATTACATACACATAGTATCCATCTAGAAGCCATAAACACGAATTAATCATAGAAATCCAATGAAACAACCCGAAACCAAAATCGACACAGAGTCGGCCAGTCAGATCGCGGGCTGACCGGCATCAGAAGCACGGTCTGACCGGACCAAGAAACAACAGTCTCTGTTCACCATCTTAAAAATCCAATCATCTCCAAAACCACTTCGCCAATAATCTCCAAATATCAAAACCAATAATCACATATGCCAATTATTCATCACCATAGAAGAATCAAACACACTTTGATTTATAATCTTTCCCTTGATGAACACATTAACAAACCTATCAAAAATGTTTTGTTATGATGTTTGGAAAAGTAAAAACAAAAAATGATAAAAAGCATCGGAGTGCTAAAAAATTCAAAGAAAATTTCTCCCCCTTTTAAAAAGAAAGAAATATCCCTTGATCTTGAAAAACTTGTACTTTTTAACTTTGTTCTCCCCTTTTGACAATGATTTTATCAAGCATAAGAATTATGTACATCAATATTCGAGAGCTTAACATCATACTAATAGCAAGTCATGTCATGTGTTGCAAAAATAAAAAGATAAATCCATCAATTATATAGCAAATATGCATTAGAGTACAAGCATGAACCAAAGATTTTATAATTAAGATCAATAATGCAATCAAAATTGATGAATTCAAACGATTTATAATGCAACATCTTTACAAGCATATAGGTTGAAAAATGAACCCAAACATATATATATATATATATTGCAAGCATTACGCTTTCTCAAATTAACTTTTTGCACAAAACAATCAAGAGAATTTTTTTCACATTTGTTTGAGCCAAGTTTTGCTCATATTTTTCTCTTAATTATTTTGGGTACGTCCTTGTCGTCAAGACTATTTTCAAGGATTCAGCACCAATTGTTTTTGCTCACATCGAATATGTACTTGTCGTCAAGACTGTTTTCAAAGATTCAGTATTCTTTTTTCTCTCATAGAAAATATTTTATTCTCTTTCACAATGAACAATTTTAAAGCAATTTGAGGAATAACAATTCAACACAACACATATATAAGCATTTACAATCCAAACTATGCACTAGTATCAACATTGCATATTTCATTAATTCAAGTATGAAATTAAAGTGTCATGTAAGATATCACTTAAAATTAAAATCTAAGCCTCATGAAAAGACTAGAATACATATAAGCTATGATAATGACAAATAAACCTTCATAATATTGCTAGCATGCACAAGAAAATGCTATAAGTATCAACAAAGCTTTCTTTTTCAATTTACTTCATTCAAATATTGCTTGATAGAACCAAGAGCACAAAACTCCCACTCAAACCATGCCAAAAGGACGAATAATTCTCAATTCTCCACGAAGAAAAGCAAAGCGAGATGTATCCAATGGTTTAGTGAAAATATCCGCAAGTTGCAACTTAGTATCCAAAAATTTCAGTTCAACATCTCCCTTCTCAACATGATCCCTCAAAAGTGAAAGCGAATATCAATGTGCTTTGTACGTGAGTGTTGTACATGATTTTTAGCAATGTTAATAGCACTTGTATTGTCACAATAAAGACAAACCTTCTCAAAAGCAAGTCCATAATCTTTCAAAGTTGAAATAATCCAAAGAATCTGAGAACAACAACTAGCAGCAGCAACATATTCTGATTCAGCAGTTGATTGAGCTACACTAGATTGTTTCCTAGACGACCATGCAATCAATGATATACCAAGAAAATGACATGTTCCACTGTACTTTTCCTATCAATTCTACAACCCGCAAAATCAGCATCGAAATAACCACTTAAGCATATAGAATATGAAGTAGAATACCAAATTCCAAACTCAAGTGTATGATTCAAATACCTCATTATTCGCTTGACCACTTGACGATGTGAAGCACGACAAGAAGCTTGAAAGCGTGCATTTGGTTTCAATAATGTCATTTTTGTTTATTTTTGAAAACTCACTTGGTTCCAATAATGTTATGTCCTGAAGGTGGTTCAACTAAAGTCCAAACTTTGTTTCTCTCAAAATTTTCAAGTTCTTCATGCATGGCGTTAATCCACGATTCATCAGTTAGTGCATGAGTAACATCTTTGGGTTCAAAAGAAGCAACAAATGTAGAATTTGCACAAACATCATGAGCTACCTTTGACCTTGTAGTCCACTCACCTAAATTACCAATTATTTGTTTTGGTGGATGTCGTCGTTGAATGTGCAAAGGAGCAGCAACTTCTGAAGTTGATTCACGTTCTGTACCTTCACTAGTTGTAGCTTCTGAAGAGCCACCTTGTTCAGCATTGACAGAACCCGACGTGGACGGCCCCTGCCGGTCTGACTGGACCTCCTGTCGGTCTGACCAGGTGTCCTGCTCCAGTCTGACCGGCGGTCGTCGGGCGGTCTGACCGGCCAGGTCGACCTCGTCATCGTCATCGTCGCTTTCGTCCTCAAAAATACGACCATCCTTCCCCTGAATCTATGACAATGTACCTACAAGTTCTGGTCTAGTACCTGCACTAGCCTCTATCAAAAGTGACTTCACAAAACTCAACAATTTTATTAGTTTCCAAAACAAGTGCACGATATCCACGAGAATGTGCGGGGTAACCAAGAAACAATTCGTCAGTAGAACATGCCTCAAACTTATCCAAATTTCCAGATTTCAAGACAAAGCACTTATAACCAAAAATATGCAAATGTGAAACTTTGGGTTGATGATCAAATCAAAGCTCATAAGAAGTTTTTCCAAGTTTTGATCTCAAGAAAACATGGTTGGAAACATAACAAGCAGTGTTAATATTTTCGGCCCAACATTTCCTAGGAATGTGATACTCATCAAGCATTGTTCTAGCCATTTTAACCAAAGAACGATTTTTTCTTTCAACAACACCGTTTTGTTGTGGAACACGGGGAGAAGAAAATTGATGTTCAAGACCTTTTTCATTGCAAAACAGTTCAAAAGAAACATTCTTAAATCACCTCCATTATCACTTCTAATTCTCTTCAAAGAGCCAGAAAGTTCACAATTCAATCTAAGATACAGACTCCGAAAGTGTCCAAAAGCCTCATCCTTAGTTGCCATGAAGAAAACCCAAGAATATCAAGAAAAATCGTCAACAACAACCAACACATACCACTTTCCTCCAACGGATTGCAGTCTAGCTGGACCAACAGTGTCCATATATGAAAGCTGTCCCGGTGCATTCGTCATTACAGAAATAATAGGAGCATGTAAAGAAGTAACCATCTTAGCATGACGACATGGTGTACAAACTAAATCAAAATATTTCTTAAGTTTAGGCAAACCACGAACAAGATCCATTCCACTTAGCCTAGTGAGAAAATCAAAACCAACATGTCCAAATCTACGATGCCAAAACATCAAATTTTTGTTGAATTTCGCAACCAAACATGTTACAACAGGTGAAACAAGATTTCCAAAACCAGCTTTAAACACTCTTCCATAGTAAGAAAGATTCAACACAGAATCACCACAAGAATCAAATACTTTACTTCCAGTTTTTTTAAAGTGAACCTCAAAATTCTCATCAACAATTTGTGAAACCGAAAGCAAATTGTACTTTAAATCCTCAACCAAAGCTACTTCTTTTAATTCAAACTTGTCACTTACCTTGACAGATCCTGTAGCAAGAATGACACTAGTAGAAGCATCACCAAAGATAATCGATTCAGTGTTAGATGCCATCTTGAGGGAGAAGAACCAGTTTTTATCACCGGTCATGTGCCGCGAACAACCAGAATCCATAATCCACACGTTCTCCTTCCTTGCCACCAAAACCTACACACAAAAAAATGTCGAAGCCTCAGTACTGGGATTAGATAAAAGAAATTTAAGAATCCAGTACTGAGACACACGACCAGTAGATCCAATAGACATATATCCATGTGCAAAAATAGTTTTAGAATTTTCAGAAAGATTCCTCCGAGGCCGGTCTGATCGTTGTTGTGCCGCCGGTCTGACCGCTGGCCGGTCTGACCAGGACTGTGCAGTCGGATGCCAGTCTGACCGAGCGCCGGTTTGACCAAGATGCCCACGCCGGTCTGACCGGTCTTCCCGAGGAAAAACCAGATTTTTGCCACTTTGATTTTGCAAAAGAAATTTCTCTTATTTTTTCTGTTTATGTGCTAATCTGAAACAAAAACCAACAAGATGACCATCTTTATCACAAAAGGAACAAGTATACTTTTCCCTAGGAGTTGATGATTTCAAAATATTAGTTTTAGTTTCTTTTAGTGTAGCAGAAAGAGAGGGCATAATTCCAGCAGATTTAAAAACTGTTTTCACAACATTAGGTTTTGTCAAAATTTCACCATATTTAGTCATATTCAAAACATTGGGTTGATTTTTGGTGAAATAATCATGAGCATCAAAACCTATACCCTTATTGTAACTAGTCACTTTAGATTGATCCAAAATCATGTTAAGTTGTTTCTTACCATAAAAAAATCTTTGCAAAGAACTTTTCAAATAATAAACCTCTTTTTTCAAATTTGCACAATTTTCACAATCTACCATAACACCTTTATTTTTACGACATTTAAGGCAAGAAAGCACTTCATCAGATTTTATAACATCCTCCATGTACTCAACACGACCCAAAGCATCTTTCAATCTCATCTTGTTTAGTGTGCATGTTGAGCAATTCAAAACATTATGTTGTTTTAACTTCTTAGCACTAATCATGTTAAACATCAAACTAGCATGAAAAGCAACTTGATATTTTTTCAACAACTTTTTAGTTAAAAACAACTCATTCAAAGTGCGTGTGTGCATAGCAAATCAAAGAGAAAGAGAAAATTTTAATTTCAAATCATGTGAAACATTGATATCTCTAGTTTTTGAAATTTTATGCATTAAAACCTCATAGTTTTTGCAATCATCATCATTAGGAATAAGAGATTTTAATCTAGCAATTTTAGCATTTAAAGATTCAATTATAAACTCTTGTTTTTTATACATCTTCTCACACTTCTTATTTTTTCACTTAAAACAAGAATAGCTTCCTCAAGAGAACTCACCTCATTGTCCTCATCCTTAGAATCCGTTTCACCATGTGTCATGAGACAAATACTGGAGATGTTCTTGTCCTTCTCCTTATCTTCATCGCTATCAGAATCTGTCGCCTAATGGTTCAAAAGCAGCATAAACTTTACTCAACACCTTTCTCATCACCTCCTTCGATTTCTTCCCTTTGGGCTTGTCATCCTTGGTCTTCTCACCACCTTGGTTTTCCTTCTTGCCTCTCCCAAGCTTAGGATAGTGTGAACGAATATGACCTTGAGCACCACATTCAAAGCAACGAGTTGGTTCACCTCTTTTTCTGTACCTTACATTATTCATAGCTCAAGAAATCTTGTTAGCAGCCAAAGCCAAGTCCTCCTCCTCGAACTGTTCGAGTTGCTCATCGGACATGGCATTAATCAAAGCAAGAGTAGTGGGAGTCGACGAAGAAGCATCAACATCCAAGGAAGAGAAGGAAACCAAAGCAATAGACTTAGAATTAATTTTTTGAGAAAGAATATTCATCTCATCAGTTTTGAGTTTTGTGTAAAGTGAATCCAAACTCAGAGTAGACATATCAACAAACTCTTGAATAGAAGTAACTTTTATCTCCCAAATAGACATATCAAGATCATTCAAAAAGTGACAAGAAACCTCAGATTGTGGATAATTTGTATCATAAGCACAATTAACAGATCTAAGATCACTCAAAATTTTGTTAAATCTATCAAGATAATCATCCAAAGCTTCTGCAGGTTTCATCTCAAATTTTATATACTTCTTTTTGAAAAGATCTCGACGAAGTTCTTTAATGTTATTAGTTCCTTGATGAAAGTTTCTCGAAACAACCCAAATCTCATTGGCGGTATTAAGATGTGACACACGATCAAAATCCGAATGAGAAATCTCATTCAACAAAATATTACGAGCTTTGCAATTGTTATTAAACTCAGTTTTTAAATCCTCAGTATTAATAACTTCAGAAAACTCATAATGAAGAGCAACCTTTTGCCAAACAGCATAATCTTGAGCCATAATATAAGATTGCATCTTACTACACCATAAGCAAAATCAGTACCATCGAGAACATGTGATTTAGTTTAAAATTTATCAGTCATGGCTTAAAAACTCTAGATCGATAAAAATCCAAAGAAGAAATTGAGGCTCTGATACCACTTGTAGGATCGAATACTCAATACTAAGCCAACCAGAAGAGGGTGAATGGTTGGTATCCCTAAAAACCAAACTTTTAGTGAAAATAAAAGTTACCCTCAAAATTCGATGTAGATCGGTCTGATTGAAGTTGTTGAGCCGGTCTGACCGCCTGAATACCTTCGGTCTGATCGACGGTGTAAATCCGGTCTGACCGCCAGATGTCGCTGAAGTCGCCTTCCTCTGTGTGTCGGTCTGACCGCAGTATTCCGATCGGTCTGACAGGTGAGAAGTCGGCGGTCTAACCGCCGATGTTCCTCCGGTTGGACCGTCGCACCCAAGAAAACAGAAATCAAAGAACTCTCAAAGTACATCAAAATATATTACTTCTCTCTGTGTTTACAAAGTGCAACAACAGCACTCGACAAATTTTCGACAAAAACTCAAAACCCTAACTTTCTCTCAACTCAACTCTCTCTAAAACACATACCGGGAGGCTACACCCTTCCTCTCTATTTATACATGAGGTAGGCAGCCTAAAGCCACGAATCCAACTCATACAATAAGTCCTAATCCAGTAGGAAACCTTTTTGTACAAGAAACGAACATTACAAACTCCAATTGTAACAATTTTGGACTCCTTCCAAAATATAACTCCGCATCCCATACGCAAATAATATCTCCATCATATATCGTATGGAATCTTCACCAACCACGTGCATCAATCTTTATTCTAAGTATGCATGATCTCTTTTAGACGTCACCTTATCTCCAAGTTGACTTCCAATCCATCACCGGCGATACTCTCCTGAGGCGTAAAGATTACCTGCACATGAATCAAACAAAAAAACCATATACAAGCACAAGATATCTCCAACTTGACTCATTGTTGGCACACAATAATATTACATACGCATAGTATCCATATAGAAGCCATAAAGACGAATTAATCACGAAAATCCAATGAAACAACCCGAAACCGAAACTGACACAGAGTCGGCCAGTCAGATCACGGGCTGACCGGTTTGACCGTACACGGACCTCCGGTCTAACCGGCATCAGAAGCCTGGTTTGACCGGACCAAGAAACAATAGTCCCTGTTCACCATCTAAAAAATCGAATCATCTCCAAAACCACTTCGTCAATAATCTCCAAATATCAAAACCAATAACCACAGATGCCAATTGTTCATCACCATAGAAGAATCAAACACACTTTGATTTTACATATTGTTGTTTGAGTCGTACTGATGCTGCCGCTCCTAAGCAAGCTAATTTTTCGCTCTTAGAATTCAGTGAAGAATCATGCAAAATTCAATGTTCTTTTTTGACTATCAGGACATGCTGGACACACATGCTTTGCTTGCCAGGACTTACACTACAGTGGACTGAAAGTTTTCTTTGTTCTGAATAGCATTACAAACTGAATAAAGTAGTTTGGCCTGTTCTTTCTTTAAGCAACACTTACCAATCAAAATTACAGTTATTAAAAGTTGTGCTGAGACTGAAATAAAATTTCTGCTATAACTGAACCAAAGATCAGTGAAACTGAACTAAAAATTTATGCTGAAACTGAACTAAAATTTTCTGCTGAAACTGAGATGAAAATTTCTTCTGGAACTGAAGTAAAAATCTCTGATAAAATTGAACTAAATGTTCTGCTGAAACTAAACTAGTAAAAATTTCTGTTGAAACTCAAATGGGATAGTCATCTGCACGGTACTTGTATACAAAGAAAAGCAATCAGTGATCGGTTATCTTTGCATGCCTTCAGTTTCAGAATTCAGAATTCAGAGTTTCTGGCCCAATGGTGATGCATTAATTTTCTCTGGTAATGACCAGATTAGCAATAACATTTCAGGTACTAGTAGAATGAGGCTTGCTACTTGATCATATACTCCCAAGATGAGAATTCAAAGTACTCAAACTATGCAGGGGCGGTGGGTAGGGACGTTGTGGCTTGCCATGACCATCGGCCGCCGCCGCCGTGCTGCTCCATGGCCGCCTGCCCCGCTGCTCGCGCTAACTTGCTCCACGACCACCTGCCCCGCCCTCCTCCATGGCCGCCCGCTGCGCAGCCGGGAGGATGGTAGAGCGCTAGTCCCGCCGCCGAGGTGGATGCGCCGGTCCCGTTGCCGGGATGGAGGCATTGGTCCCGCCGCCGGCGCGGCGTCGTGGATAGAGACCGGCGTTGATTTTGTGGGTTGATGCCTGGAGGGAGCAGGAAAGAAGGGTAAAATGGTCAATTTATTATTTCCTTAATTTGATCAAAGCTGTCATAAACGTGTAACGAAGAAAAACGGACAGAACATATTATAACCTTTATATCTATATCTATAATATATAATCTATAATAATAACTATGCTTTTGTGTTTCATCTAAATTTTGTTTTGCCTAGCTATTTTACAGAAAACTATCCGCCAGACTATTTTTTTAAAAAAACCCAGTTATAGATACGATAGAGCTTATCTTAACTACTTAAAAAATCTATAACTTTTCGATCATCAAATCATTTTTTCTCCAAATCTACAAAATTTTTGATCCGTATAACCTCTCGCTCCATTGTTGCCTCACTTTCCTCACCTCCGGCAGGCGAGCCCGACTTACGCGCCTCTTGCGTCGCCGTGCATTACCTTGAGCGGCGACCGAGCACACGCTGCATGCGTGAGCTAGCACGCCGCCGTCGATATACATGCAACTTATCCTATTCATCAATATACTTTTCTAACTAATAATATCCGAGTCATAAATATTTTAAACTTTTACCAAATTTCTAATCGGTTTAAAATATCGTAAGTTAATATCTATTTTCATTATATTTTTGACTTAATTTGGTAAAATTAAATTAACTTAGACTAAATGTCTATCTGAAACTATTTATTAATCAAGGTCGAGTGGTACATAAAATTGGATACCCTTGCTTTTAAAGATATATATATATATATTATATTTATATATATAACTATCTAAAAAGCAAGTAGTGTTTTTATCTAAAATTTTCGTTCGTCTCTAGTTATTTTGCATAAAACCCGAGTGTTTATAAAATTAACCCGTAATCCCAATGCTGAAAAGAAAAGGAAGGCTTGATGAAAAAAGACCTTCCATGTCCTCTCTTCCATCCCCATCCACGTCACGCCCGCGCCGCGCCTACGCCCCTTCCCCATCGTCGCTCGGAGCTCCCGCGCCGCCGCCTGTACCTTCGCCCTCCGCCTGCTTTCTTTACTGCGTCGTCGTTCCGTTGCAACGCACGGGCATTTTGCTAGTCTATAAAGAAACACATAGTGTTTTCATCCAAAATTTTGTTCTGCCTGACTATTTTATAAAAAACCTCTTGAGTTTTTCCAAAATTAACCCGTAGTCCCACATTACCCGGAATCGCTAGAAGTTTCAGTGTGTGCGCAGCGAGCCGAGCCGCTTCTCCATTTGGCCGTGCCATTTTTCGTCTGATTTGGCCATCGTCTTCATCGTCTCCCGACTGCCTCTTTCGCGCCGCGGCCGCCGCAGTAGCAAAAACCCTAGACCCTAGCGAGAGAGCAAATGTAGTACGGTACCACCACGGATGGCGCGCTCCTCGAGGCCGTACCGCTCGCCGCCCCGCGGACTTGGCTGCCCCTCTCACCGCCGCCGTCGCCACCCTCTATCCAGGTCCACGCTCTACTAGAACGGTATTTGATTTACATGGTCTGGGATGTGTATGTGCTGTAGATTTGTGGATGATGATGGTTCTGACTGGTGTGTACGGTTAAATAGGAGTTTAGAATTTGGATTATGTTTTTTGTGGTTTAGAGATTGATCTGAGAAGTGCGTGGACAATAAATTGATGAAATCCTTGCTTCTGCTTTTATGTTCCTGTATCTGATGATTGATACGTAGTGTTTTCTCGTTGCTGCAGATTCAGAATCGACTTTATTCGATGTCGTCGCTTCCACTAAAGGCTCGAGGCGTGAGAATATGCGAGGCTTCTCTAGCAAGTGACTACACGTGTGTGATTCTTACCATCAATTGCATTATTCGCTTAACTGTACTGCGTCATGCAGTGCTCCAGGCAGGGCGATCTGCTTGTCAGATTGTTTGTGACGATGTGTTGGTCATTTATGGAATAATTCTCATGGAAACTCTTACGTATTTGCAGGAAGGTATCTAGATGTGGCTGATATCAGGCAAATAAGAAGGTACTCTCATTCCTAAACAATATCTGGTATATTTTTTATTTCATAGTGAAATTTATGTTCTCTTGAAGAAATATAACGTTCCCCACTTTAGAAATTGATGATAATGTCTGAGCTTCACGTGAAAAGAAAACAAGAAGCAAAAGAATATTGGGTTGGGCTGCCTCGTCAATATAATTGGGAAAGAAAGGAAAGAAAGAAATAGTTAGATGTTACCATAGATTTGTCCGAGCTCGTTGGGTTTTTATAACTATATATATCTATATAAAGCAAATAGTGTTTTCACCCAAAATTTTCGTTCATCTGGCTATTTTGCAGAACACCCCTTAAGTATTTATGAAATTAACCCATAGTCCCAATGTTGAAAAGAAAGAAAGTGCTTGAATGGAAAAAACCTTCTGTGCCCGTCCCTCCGTTCCCATCCGCACCGCGCCCCGCCGCGCGCCTGCGCCCTTCCCTCTCGTCGCTACTTGAAGCTCCCGCGTCACGCCTGCGCCCCTTCCTCTCGTCCTCATCCGCATCACGCCTCAACTTCACCCGTTACAACGCATGGACATTGTTGCTAGTAATTTATTAAGTATACAAGGTTATATATATTTTTTAATACTCATATACAAGTTATAATTTACATTATAGTTATAGTAAAATTATTAATTATATTATAACTATAGTTATATTTTAAAGTTTTCACTTTAAAAAATTACGACAGTTAAGGATAATCCAAAAAACTTGATGTAATATTGTTCCTCTCTCAACAGGTCAAACGTGCGTGGGCTCTACATGAAACGGGACACCACACCGTACGTCGCCAACCACACCACCAGTCACAAAGGAGCCGTTCACCGCCGGCACTGCAGGGCCGCTGCGCACCACCGAGGATCAGAGGGAGGCGTCGACCACCACGGCGTCGCGGCCACGCTCGTCACCTTCGCCGACCTCGCCACCACGGGGTCCACGGACGCGCGCTCCGCCGTGATGTCCTCACTCCCGGCCTCCGTGGCCATCGCCACGCTGCCGGCGGAGGCCGTCGACGACCTCCCCGTCGATGCCCACGTGGAGACGGTGCTGTTCGAGGTGGTCCACCGCTCCCCTCCCGCACCTCCGTGATCTGCTCCGGTCAATCGGTTCCACATCGGCGCCGCTCGCCGCACTGGTCTCGGATTTCTTCTGCACCGCGGCACTGCAAATCGCCGCCGAGCTCGGAGTCCCGGGCTACATCTTGTTCCTCAGTAGCCTCGCCGCGCTCTCTGTCATGCGCTGGACCGTGGAGCTGCACGATGGTGCTGCCACCGGCGAGCAACGCGACCTTCCAGACCCTCTTGAGATTCCGGCGGCATGTCGCTGCGAAACGCTGAGTTGCCCCGAGATTTAGGGACAGCACCGTGCCGGTGTACGGGAAGAAACTCGTCGAGACAGGCCGCCAGAACCGCCGCGCCGCCGGTTTCTTGGCGAACAATTTCTACGAGCTGGAGCCAGCCGCCGTGGAGGAGTTCAAGAAGGCGGCGGAGAAAGGGACGTTCCCGCCGGCTTACCCGGTGGGGCCATTCGTCCGGTCGAGCTCCGACGATCCCGGTGAGTCAGCATGCTTGGATTGGCTGGATCTCCAGGCGGGCAGGGTCGGTGGTGTTTGTCTCCTTCGGGAGCGCTGGCATGCTGTCCGTGGAGCAGACGTGCGAGCTCGCCGCCGGGCTGGGGATGAGCGGCCACAGGTTCCTCTGGGTCGTGCGCATGCCAAGCCTCAACGGCGAGTCTTTCGCCTTCGGGAGTAATGGCGCCTACCGCAACGGCGGCCATGACGACGACCCACTGGCATGGCTGCCCGACGGGTTCTTGGAAAGGACGAGCGGCCGTGGCCTCGCCGTCTCGGGGTGTGCGCCGCAGGTGCGCGTGCTGTCACCCGACGACGGCAGCGTTCGTGTCGCACTTGTTAGCAAGCTTTGTTTTTAATCATGTGCCATTTTTCATTCCTTCGCACTGTACATCGTTTTGGCGTTGTCGGTTCTGTACAGGTTCCGGAGTCATTTGTTTGATCCGACCTCGCGGTGCTAAGTGGTGCTCGTGGGTGTTCGTGGTAGAGAGTTTTTAGGCCACTACTTGTTATTTCCGCATGTAATTTTTGTTCTATATAATGGAGATCACAAAACGTCACAAGCTGGTTGAAGCGGCACCAAAATTACTCTGCTCTACTCTGTTTTTCCATTCATGTGTTCTTCTCCAACTTCTCCCAAATACGCGAGGACGAGTGAAATTCCTGGGTTTGGCTAACATTTGGTATCAGAGCCATGTCTGCTCCCACTAGCGGTTCGTCGCAGACGCCACGGCGCGTGGGCCACTTAGGCCACCGGCTCTCGCCGTCGCCCCCACGGCCACGCGGTCGACAAATTGTCGTGCAGCGGGTCGTCAAGGAGGGTGGCTCCGTCCCATCTCCGACGCTTACACGCTCAAACTATACCGACTGGGCGGTGCTGATGCGTGTAAACCTACAAGCCATGGGCTTGTGGGAGGCTGTCGACACCGGTGACGTGCCTTACCAAGAGGATCGGCAGGCGCTCTCAGCCATTCTGCGGGCGGTGCCGACCGAAATGGTGCGGCTGCTTGCCGAGAAGGACAACGCCAAAGATGCGTGGGAAGCGCTGAAGTCCATGCGAGTTGGCGCGGATCGAGTGAAAGAATCCCGTGCCCAGAAGCTTCGTCAAACATTTGAGTCCATGCGATTCAAAGACGGTGAGCTGCTAGAGGATTTCAGCCTTCGCCTCCAAGGTGTTGTCAGCGATCTCCGGTTACTCGATGAAGATTTGTTCGAAGAAAAAGTTGTGTGCAAACTCCTCCGAGTTGTGCCCCGCAGGTATCGCCAAATGGCTCTTTCAATTGAAACATTGCTTGATCTCACCACGCTGTCCATTGAGGATCTTACTGGCCTGCTCATCACCGTCGATGATCACCTCGAATCCGATGGCGAGGACGCGGGCCAGGCTCTTTTTGGCGAGAAGGAGACTCCGGCGCGTGCTCTGAAGGATCGAAGGCGCCCACCCCGCGACAACGGCACTGGGGGGAGCGCGCCCGGTGCGCGACGCCAGGGGCGCGGTGCGTGCGACCGCGACACCGACACCAAGCAGGGTCCGTCCCAAGCGGCGGGCCGGAACGTCTCCAAGGACAAGTGCCGCTACTGTGGCAAAATTGGTCACTGGGCCAAAGACTGTCGCAAGGCGAAGAGAGATCGCGAGAGGCTCGCGCAAGCTAACCTCCTCGTGGCCAAGCCAGAACAGGCCGCCGAGGAGAATGAACCTACTTTGCTCATGGCGCAGGTCTGTGAACTCGCACCGGCCATAGAATAGGACAGACTTGACGGGGATGTGACTCTCGACGAGGCGCGCGTGAACGTGTCGCTCTGGGAGGACGGTGAACTTGCGGATCCTAACTGGATCCTGGACACGGGGGCATCAAACCACATGACCGGCTCGCGGGATGCCTTTACCGAGCTCGACACATGCATTCAGGGCAAGGTGAAGTTTGGTGACGCCTCCAAAGTCTGCATCGAGCGGCGCGGCACGGTGCTGTTCGCGTGCAAGAACGGCGACCACTATGCGCTCACAGGGGTTTATTGAAGGGTTACGCGGAGGCTACGCTAGCCGAAAACAAAAACTTTTCTACCGCGCAAACCAGGAACACTTGCAAGTAAGGATCGATAGATCGTTACCGATTGGAGTATGCAGCGGAAACAGCCAATCAGGGCTATCCGATTTGGAACTGTACTGGTCGATGACAGCCGATTCCCGCTAGCCGACAGTCGATTCCTGGGGACAGCCGATTCACCAATCAGCCGATTCGGCGATGTCGAAGCCGATCCGAGTCATCCGACCACGCTCTCGTCGCCGATCTGCCGCAGTCGCCTCACTCCGATTGCAGCCGATTCGTAGTCGATCAACAGCTCGCAACGTAGTAGCGCCTCTACCGATATCCACACGTCCAGGGACAGAACGCCGAACACCCGTGTGCTAGCACGCGATGCAAGGCTAGGGTTTGGCTCGAAAGTGGGGAGGGCTTCTGTGGAGATTGATCTCGCTGACTTCTAACCCCGCGTGTGATCAGACTGATTTCGGCGCAATGCAAATTGATTGACCTCATGCAGCTCTCCACCCCTCACCCCTTTATATAGAGTTGGCCGACCGGGACTAGTGGCTGATTAGGACTTTATTTTGAATCGGATCTCATCCGAATCTCATAGAGTTGGCCGCCCATACGTCGTAAGACAATAGGACTCTATCCGATCGGATCCCTATCCGATCGAGCCGTACCCGAGTCCAGCTCGAACATCTATTCTATCCCCTTAAGCGTGCGACCCTGTAGGTTCAGGTATACTTGGTTTCGCTCGAGTCTAAGTCACCGATCGTCAACAAGGCGCCTAGCAAGCACATATTGACACCATAGCATACAAGAATATAATATCGGCTCGAACCTGTAATGTGTACACAAATCCCTTTGCCTCACGATACCAATTAAGCTATAGGCAAGATATGTGCCATCCCTTCAATAGCTTAACCATTCACTCGAACCGTATTGGATTATCCGTCCGTTGATTGACTCCTCAATCAACTTAGCATGGCCATGCATTTCCATAATCCATTACCTCGAGAGGCCCGAGATATCTCTCCAAAGGAGGGGCAAATTCCATCTTGATCACTCACATCCCACTCCATTTTCATAGCAAACCCGAAAACTACCTTTATAACTACCCACTTACGGAATAGCGTTTGGTAGTCTCAAAGTAGGCTACTACACATGTTGGAATCCATGGTGATCTTAGGTCTAAGGACTTTGTACCAACACTACCTCGAGACCAACTAATGACACATTAATTCCCGTAGTGTCTCATGGTGGGTCTATCCAACAATGTGTTCTTTAACACATGTGTCCATGTTTATTGATTTGGTATCTCCATACCCATGATCTATGAGACATGATCATCAATCAATAAACATGCTGATCTTAGAGTCATATTTATTCCAATAATATGACATGTGATCGAGGATCATTTAGAAATAGATTCATGCATAAAGAGTCTCATAAATAAGTCACGTACTTATTGATCAATACAAGATGTCTATTTCATGGAACCGAATAACACTTTATTCATTTATACATAAACATTGACCATGATATCCAACATCTCCATGTTGTCTCTAGGGCATATCACTAACATCTCCCACTTGCACTAGAGTCAATCATGTAAGTATCTAATACCCATTGCTCTTGTGTGCGCCTCATGTTTCGGAGGGAGAGGTTTTGTCACGGATCGGCTATGTTGAGATCCGTGTGCACTTTGCATATCTTGACATCACCTCTGTCCGCAATCTCGTGGATGAGATGATATCGCCGAAGTATGTGTTTGGACTTCGATGTGACCTCGGCTCCTTGGCTTGAGCAATGGCTCCACTATTATCACAATAGAGAGACATTGGACCGCGCACTAGTCATCACACCAAGCTCGAAATGAATTTCTTGATCCAAACGCCTCCTTTGCGGCTTCGGCGAGTGTACTCGGCCTCCGTTGTAGAATCGCGCAGTATCCCGCTTGGAACTCTTCCACATCGCGCTCCGTTCAGCGAACACGATCCCATTGCGATCTATAATCATCCTTGTCCGTTTGGAAGCTAGCATCGGTGTAACCACTTACAACGAGCTCTTCTTCACCTCCATAGACTAGGAACATATCGTTAGTTCTTCTCAAGTACTTAAGGATACTCTTTACGGCATCCAGTGACCTTCACCTGGATCGATGTATCTGCTCGTAGCACTCAAAGCGTACGAGACATCCGGGCGTGTACAAAGCATGGCATACATGATGGATCCAATTGCCGAAGCATATGGAACCATACCTATCTTATTCCGCTCATCATGTGTCTGAGGACACTCATTCTTGCTAAGATTAATGCCATGTGACATGGGCAAGAAACCTTTCTTGGAATCATGCATGTTGAACCTTTTCAACACCTTGTCAATGTATATACTTTGGCTTAATCCAATTAGCCTCTTGGATCTATCTCTATAGATCCGAATGCCAATATGTATGTTGCCTCCCTAAGTCTTTCATTGAAAAACTATTTTTCAATGAAGACTTGACGGATTCTAGCATAGGGATATCATTTCCAATCAACAATATGTCATCCACATATAAGATTAGAAATACAATTACGCTCCCACCGACCTTTTGTAAACACAGGCCTCCTCTTCATTTCGATGAAACCAAACCCTTTGATTACTTCATCAAAACGAATATTCCAACTCCGAGATGCTTGCTTCAATCCATAAATGGATTTCGTAGCTTGAATATCTTTTCAGCGATTGTGGATTGACAAAACCTTGAGGTTGTATCATGTATACATCCTCGCTTAGGTTTCCATTTAGGAAAGCCATTTTGATATCCATCTGTCATATCTCATAATCGAAATATGCAAGCAATCGCTAGGATAATCCGAATAGATTTAATCATTGCGACGGGCGAGAAGGTTTCATCATAATCAACTCCTTGAATCTGTTTAAAATCTTTTGCCACCAATCGCGCCTTATAGATGTGAACACTTCCATCCATGTCGGCCTTTTCTTAAAAACACATTTACATTCAATGGTTTTGACACCATCGGTGGATCAACCAAGTTCCAAACTTGATTGTCGTACATGGATTCTATTTCGGATTTCATGGCTCCAAGCCACTTGTTGGAATCGGGTCCCACCATCGCTTCCTCATAGGTCTTAGGCTCATCATTGTCCAACAACAATATATCACGTTGTTCCGCACTGTGTACTGTCGGCGCACGACGTGATCTTTCGACCTTCGTGGGGGGTATATCTACAACGGTGGCGCAACACTTTGCTCCTCCCGTTGTGGTTCCGTGGTCGCTGAAACATTTTCCGGTGTTTCTTGAACTTCTTCAAGATGCACCCCGCTCCCACTAACCCTTCTTGAAAGAAACTCTTTCTCCAAGAAAACACCGTGTCGGGCGATAAACACTTTGTCTTGTTCCCGATTATAAAAGTAATATCCCTTAGTTTCCTTAGGATATCTCACAAAGAAGCACTTGTCGATTTGGGTGTGAGCTTGTCGACGTAAACGTTTTACATAAGCTTCACATCCCCAATTTTGAGAAAAGACAGACTAGGGGTCGCCCGTCCATATCTCATATGGTGTCTTTTCAACCGACTTAGATGGAACTCTATTTAGTGTGAGCGCAGTGTTTCAAGAGCATATCCCGGAAGGATAACGAAGATCACTTAGGCTCATCATCGACCGCACCATGTCCAACAAGGTGCGATTTCTCCGTTCGGACACTCCATTCCATTGTGGAGTTCCCGGCGGAGTGAACTGTGGAACAATTCCACAATCTTTTCGAGATGATTACCAAACTCTTGGCTCAAGTATTCCCCTCTACGATCGATCGTAGAAACTTGATTGTTTTCCCTAAATGATTCTCGTACTTCATTATGGAATTCTTTGAACTTTTCAAAGGATTCGGACTTATGCCTCATTAAGTAGATATAACCATATCTACTAAAGTCATCGGTAAAGGTAATAAAATACCGATAACCACCTCCGGTCGTTGAGCTCATTGGTCCACATACATCGCATGTAGGAGTGCCAACAAGTTACTTGCTCTCTCACCGTGTCCCATGAAAGGTGCCTTTGTCATCTTACCAAGTAAACAAAACTCACATGTCTCAAATGATTCAAAATCAAAAGAGTGAAGCAATCCATCCTTATGGAGCTTCGCATGCGTTTCGATTTATATGGCCTAAGCGACAATGCCGGATAAACGTGGGGTTTGTATCATTTGGGAGTTGCCTTTCGTATTAATGTTGTAGATGGGAGACGCTTCAAGATTCAAAACGTATAATCCATTCACCAATGGAGCATGAAAATAGAACATATCTCTCGAGATATATTGAACAACCATTGTCCATTGATCTAAAATCATATCCTTCCGCTTGCAAACATGAAGCGGAAATAACGTTTTGACATAGTGTTGGAACACAATAATAATTATTTAATTCCAAAACTAATCCCGAAGGTAGATGAAGTGGTACTCGTGTCGACAAGAACGTAGCAACGCTTGCTTCATTGCCGACGCGCAGTTCACCTCGCCCTTCTTAAGCCTCTACTTCTTCTCATTCCCGCAACGATTTGCAAATATGAGCAACGATCCGGTATCAAATACCCAAGAGTCAGTAGGTGAAGTAGCAAGATTAATGTCTATAACATTAATACCTGGCGTAAGTCGTACTTTGCTTCTTTTTGAGATCCTCCATGTACTTCTTGCAGCCCTTTTCCAATGGCCTGTCTCCTTGCAATAGAAGCAAACGGCATCTGATGCCGCCGACCCCTTCTTGCCCTTCTTTGCATTGGAGGCACTCGCGATCTCATCGGGAGTTAGCTTCCTCTTGGTGCAAAGTTTCTTGACAGTGGTTTGCGCTTAGCCTTCTGCATCATCATCACATGATGACCATTTTTTGGATACTCTCCTCGCTATCTTTAGCATCCCATGCAATTCGGCCAAGGTTCTATCCATATTGTTCATGTGATAATTTAATATGAATGGCTCGAAGCTCGGAGGGAGCGACCGGAGAATCACGTCGTAGCCAACTCTTGGCTAAGAGGGAAACCTAGTTTCTCAAGACTCTCGATATAGCCAATCATCTTTATCACATGCGGACGACGGGATTCCCCTCAACAAGCCTGCACGCAAACAAGGACTTTGAGGTGTTGAACCTCTTGGCCCGAGCTTGGTTCTCAAACATACCACGCAGTCCCCGAATAATAGTGTGAGCATCGCTGCTCTCATATTGCTTCGAAGCTCGGGGACATTGTAGCAAGCATGAGACAACTTATATCTAGGGCATCATTAGTGTGCTTCTCGTAAGCCCTCCGTGCGATGAAAGTGGCATTATTAGGCAAAACCTTAGGATAGGGTACTTCAAGAACATACTCCTTACGCTCTTGCTTGAGAACAATTCTCAAGTTGCGATACCAATCCGTAAAGTTTGTTTCGTTTAATTTTTCCTTTTCGAGAATAGATCGCAAATTAAAGGTACTGGGTGTAGTATTGGCGCCATTATTCTACTACGTAAAAGTAAAGTTTAGCACAATGTTTATGCTATGTCTATTGTTAAACAATTTAACATTAGACTCCCATTACGTATTTTACACCTTCCCTCTAGGTTACGTATTGGGTCAAGATCCACATGTTAGTTAATTTCTAGTGAGCTTTGGCATCACTGCTAGAAAATTAATAACATTGGTAAGCAACTCCTTGCTAATCACATCTCTATGTGACTTGTTGTTGGTATGGCATCTCCATGCCCCGGCGCCAACCTATGCCCCAAGGCCCAAAACTGTTTTGATAGCCTTGTTAAGTAAACCAAATGCTCCTGCATGTATATGTCTGACATATACCCCCTCGTGTTATGATAGAGAATGGCACTCTGCTTTGGCAGACCCACCATTGACGAGCATAACGGTGATGGGTGCAACATTTGGAAGGGCATCATTACTACTTAATTTTGCGAGGGATGCTATCCTATCAAACAAACATATCACATATATGAAAGCAGGTAGAATAGCATATAATGAAATAGTATGGCCCCCTTCACATGGTGATCTCCATCTCCATGTCGGCGCTGAGGATCTCCATCTTCGGCACCATCTTCCAATGTGCATGATGCTTGATTTCTTCAAACTAAGCTACTACTATAGAAGCTCTAATTGAAGATTACATCGACTCGCAGGTCGTGAAAGAATATTACAAGCATTGCACGTATGAAAGAATATTACAGAGATTGCACATATGAAAGAATATTACATGCATCACATGCATCTCATACATACAATAGGGCCATACCATCTCAAAGCATTCTCTGCAAAAACAAGTTAGGCGTAGAACATTTTCTACCTATCGCAGAGATACGGCATCGAGACGACCTATAAGGGGGTACGCACACGACGGTCCCGCTAGCGGGTTAGCGGGCGGGGGGTCGAGGGGGAAGCCGCCCCCTCGCAGGTTTCCGGGTAGCACCCGGAACACCACACGAAATTCATAGATCCAATCTATGAAATCGCTTACGGAAACCATATCGGCATAATCACATTATGCCGTCCCGATACACTATCAAGGGAGATGGTTTGCATAGGCGCGAGGTAGCAAACAAGGTCGGACTACGAGATAGCTTCGGTATAATCATATTATATCGTTCCGATATACTATCAAGGAACGCTATCTCGAACCCGACTTAAACCGAGTTCTATGGATATTGCTTCGACGTAATCACATTACGCCGTTCTGATACACTATCAAGGAACGCAATTACCATTAACTCGGCTCGAGTCTAAGTCAGCCGATCTGTCAACAGCGGCGCCTAGCAGCACATATTGACACCATAGCATACAAGAATATAATATCGGCTCTGAACCTGTAATGTGTACACAAATCCCTTTGCCTCACGATACCAATTAAGCTATAGGCAAGATGTGTGCCATCCCTTCAATAGCTTAACCATTCACTCGAACCGTATTGGATTATCTGTCTGTTGATTGACTCCTCAATCAACTTAGCATGATCATGCATTTCCATAATCCATTACCTCGAGGGGCCCAGAGAAATCTCTCCAAAGGATGGGCAAATTCCATCTTGATCACTCACATCCCACTCCATGTTTCATAGCAAACCCGAAAACTACCTTTATAACTACCCGCTTACGGAATAGCGTTTGGTAGTCCCAAAGTAGGCTACTACACATGTTGGAATCCATGGTGATCTCAGTCTAAGGACTTTGTACCAACACTACCCGAGACCAACTAATGGCACATTAATTCCGTAGTGTCTCATGGTGGGTCTATCCAACAATGTGTTCTCTAACACATGTGTCCATCTTTATTGATTTGGTATCTCCATACCCATGATCTATGAGACATGATCATCAATCAATAAACATGCCAATCTTAGAGTCATATTTGTTCTCACAATATGACATATGATCAGGGATCATTTAGAAATAGATTCATACATATAGAGTCTCATAAATAAGTCATGTACTTATTGATCAATACAAGATGTCTATTTCATGGAACTGAATAACACTTTATTCATAAATACATAAACATTGACCATGATATCCAACATCTCCATGTTGCCTCTAGGGCATATCACTAACATTTATGTCACACCCAGAAATTCCCACCGGAATTTCCGTAGCTGAATGTGCATTAAACACCCTGTCCAAGACCAGCCAGGGATACACAAACGACAAATTGTATATACAGATCCACGTCTTAAAACATATAAAAGTCTTACAATGCAGCGGAAAGGAAAAATATACCTAAAGACTAGGCTTCGACACTTGCGACGCGGAAACTCCACTCCACAGGCATCCCTTGACGGCAGTGACGAGCCTACTCATCGTCGAACCCAACTGCAGCTTCATCCTCCAACTCTGAGGTGGGGGAAAAGGAAGCAAGACTGAGTACCACCACTGTACTCAGCAAGTCATACCGTAGGGAGGTATGAATGCAGGGTAATTCCAACGAAAGGCTAGGGTTCACCTTTGAACAAAGCGGCATTTCACAAGTCGAAGTTGAATACGATAAAAACAGTAATTAAAGGTAATTGAACAACATTAATCATCTCTGCTCAACACTACACCACTTTGAGTCCTACCCAATCCATCCAACTATGCTATCCAGTTCCATTAAATCAGGTTATTACCATTAGTGGGACTAATCATGGTGAATCTGGTCGACAGCCCATAACCGCGGACGCGGCTATTCGAATAGTTTCTAACTCTAATCAGAGGCGTACGCCTGTACTCACAAGACACAGCCCCACAACACGTTCTCGTGCGTCGACATGCCACCACGACATATCGAAAAGGGGTCTCTGACATGACCATTCGCATAACCCTCCCTGACCAAGCGACACCACACCTCAGGTTTCGCCCCTACCTTTATATCCAAGGTAGGAAGCCCCCTCTCGTGCCTAGGTGAATCCGGCAGCCGCATAGACCTTTCCTGGTCCATCCGCACTCCATCACACTCACCCTTGCCTGGATACGTCGGCCAGAGAAAGCTACACTACAAGCCCAGCCGTTGCCCACGCTGGCTTGTGGTACGCACGAGTGTTTCTTCCAGGGTTTCCCGCGAACCGGTCCTTAACTGCCATGGGTGCGTCTTGCACAACCGTGCACCCACAACCCACCATTTAGTCCAGTTTTAGTTAACCGTTATCATTTGCCAACGACATCTCCGGTCTGAGACCGTCATTTCATGTGAAATAATTCTAGTAGATTAATTCTCCCATTAATGGTCTAGTGGTACTAAGCAAGCTAAGCATGTCCTAAACCTGAAACTAGTCAACTTAATTCTCAGGTGATCAAATAAAACGGGTAGACGATCTAGGCTGAGTACTATAGGTCCCAATCCGATTACATTATAAAACAATGCAATTTAACAGATCAAGCGAGAGTAATTTATAAACTGGGTACAACATGATCAATGGAAAATGACTTGCCTTGGTCTTGTTCCGACGGAACTTCAGCGACTACCTCGAGATAGATGGGAGCGTCCTCGGAACCAGGATGTATCGACACACAAAGCACAACAAAAACGGGCTATTAAACTACTGAAACAGACAATTAAACTATTTTTAATGGGTTTTAGACATTTTTATGAATCCGCTGCAACTTGAACGGACTCAAACGGAGTTCGGATGAATTTTCTGTGAATTTTACAAGTTTTCAGTTTTCTTTACTAATTAAAAAAAAGAAAAACAATTTATGGCGCAAGCGCCCTAGGGCTGACGTCACGGCCGGCGGCGCTGACCAGCGGGACCCATGGTGCAGTGACGCAAAGGGGGAGACGGCTCACGGTGAACTCGGTCCACCGATCTCGGGAAGGAGACGCACCACGTGGCGCTTGCGTGGCGCCTACGCGGCAGCCACGTGCGCGGCCACGTGGGCGGCGGGGCGGCGTCGGTTCAAGATGGACGGCCCGGATGGACTCACGATCGGATCCAACAGCCGAGGTGACGCGAGCGGATGCGACTGGCGGCGAGGGGCGGTTCGGCACGGGACGGCAGTGCACGAGACCAAATGGTCACCGGCGAGAAGCGGTGGACAAAGGACGACGGCGCACGCGATGCTACATCTAACTGCCGCACGGGTTCGAGGAGAAAACGGCTCGGGACGCGACCGGCGACGAAGGGCGACGTCGGCCGATGTACAACAGGTTGCGCACGGGCCCTAGAAGCACCGGCGGCGATCGAGATGGCATGCGCGCACGCACACGCACGAAGGTGAGGTGCGGTGGCCACGGAACCGAACGGGAATGGTAATGACACGGGAAAACAAAAGAGTGAGAGAGGGGATGAAGCTCACCGATGACGAAGCGAAAGGGATGATGACGACGGTGCGATTTGGCAACGGAATTTTGGGGAAAGGCGCGGGGAAATGTGTTCCCGAGAGTGGCGAAGGTGGTGGTGGCGTTGGTTGTGTGTGGGGTAAGGTGGTTTGGCCGGAACGGTGGCCGGAAGCGGAGCTCTACGGCGGCGGCGGTGCTTGCACGGTGCGGGAGCTCGGGACGGCACGATTGCGGGCAAATGCGAAAGGGGAAAGACGCAAACGGGATGTGGGGATCCTTTATAGGGATTGAGGCGGTGCGGCACGGCCGGGTTGAGCGGGAATGGCGGTGCGACATGGCACGGGTAAGGCGGCGCCCAAATTTTGAAACGCGGCCGATTCGGTGCGCACACGGGACGGGAGAGAGGGGAAAGTGGGGGCGTGAGGTGCGGGGGAGTGGGGGCACCGAGTGACGCGGCCGAGGAGATCGGAACGTGGCCGAGAAGGCGGCGCGACGCGATCGTGCACACGCACGGGCGCGCGGCGGCCGTTCACCGGAGGTCGGGGATGACAAGTGGGACCCGCTTGTCATCGCCCGACTCGAGGGAGGAGATGCAGACTTCCTTTGCACGCGCTGAGGGGTGTTTGGGCCGGCCCAGGGGAGGAGAGAGGAAGGAGAGGGCGGTTGGCTGGGCTGGGCTGGAAAGGAGAGGAGGGAAGTGGGCCGAAGGCCCACGGGCGGAAAAAGAAAGAAAAAGGGGAAGAAAAAGAAAAAGGAAAAGGAAAAATCCTTTCCTTTAGGAATTAAATTCCAATTAGCCTAATTTAATTTTTAAAATTATTTTCGGTGCTCTGAAAATTCTGATAAAAATCCTGTTAGCGTATTTTGACACGGGGAATCCCAGAAAATTCCACCAAGCCATTTCCATTTATCAAATGGATTTTAAAATTCCAGATTCGTCTTGCTTTAGATTTTCCGGCGATTTCTTTTGCACGATTTTTCCGGGTGATTTACTGCTAAGGGAAAAAGCGGAGCGTGACAGTTTACTACATCCCCAAGCTCCGCAGCAACATGATTAGCCTCGGGCAACTTGACGAGGCACGCTGCAAAACTGTGATTGACAAAGGTGTTCTCACTCTGCGCGATCCGCAACAACGCCTCCTTTGCAGGGTGTGCCGAGGAGCTGGGTGCCTCTACACTCTTCATGACAAGCTGGCGCAGCCGGTGTCCCTTCTTACAAAAGGGGATGACGCGACATGGATCTGGCACGGGCGGTTCAGCCACCTTAACTTCGAAGCCCTCCGGTCGCTGGCGAGCCGCGGCATGGCGCGCGGCATCCCGGTGTTCGACCGGGTCAACCAGGTGTGTGACGGCTGCCTGATTGGCAAGCAACGTCGAGCACCCTTTCCGGCGGCCTCGCTGCATCGATCCTCTGGCCGACTGGACCTAGTGCATGGAGACATCTGCGGGCCGATTACTCCCTCAACACATGGCGGTAAAAATTACTTTCTCCTATTGATTGATGACTTGACTCGTTACATGTGGCTCTATCTGCTACCAAGAGCAAGGCTCCTTGCGTCATCAAGAGATTCAAAGCCGGCGTTGAGGTGGAAACCGGCTGCAAGCTCCGTGTTCTCTGTACTGACCGTGGTGGGGAATTCACTTCCATTGAGTTTGGTCTGTACTGTGCGAACCAAGGCGTCGCTCGGCAACTGACGGCGTCGTACTCGCCTAAAAAAAATGGCATCATCGAGCACCGCAATCAGACAATTGTGGCCATGGCTCGGTGCATGATGAAGGCCAAGCAGATGCCCAGTGCGTTCTGGGGGGAGGCGGTGACAACCGTTGTCTATATCCTCAATCGATCACCAACTAAGAGTGTTCGCGACAAGATCCCCTTTGAAGCTTGGCATGGTCGAACACCTACAGTGCACTACTTTCGTACGTTCGGGTGTGTATGCTACGTCAAGGAGGTGAAGCCGCACATCAAGAAACTTGATGACCGAAGCAAGGCAATGGTGTTCCTCGGCTATGAGTCGGGTTCCAAGGCGTACCGCGTGTTCAATCCGGTGACGAATCGAGTCGTGGTGAGTCGCGATGTTGTGTTTGATGAAGCGGCATCGTGGCCCTGGACATCATCCCTGGGGGAGCGCGAGAGCGCGTTCTCCCCTGACATCTTCTCTGTGCACTATGAGATGGCCACGGAGGAGGCACCGCCGAGCCGGGGCGATGTCTCGCCATCCACGGAGAAACGTCCGACACCGACCCAGGCAGGCACCTCGGTGGCGGCATCACCTGCTTCACCATGCATGTAAAATCAAAGTGTGTTTGATTCTTCATTTGATGATGAACAATTGGCATCTGGGATTATTGCTTTGTGTGTTTTGTTATTTGGAGATTAATTAACAAAGTGGTTTTGGAGATAGTTAAATTTTTGACAATTAATGTTGTTCACGCCAGACAGTCGGCCCGACCGGGCTTGTACTCGCCGGTCGACCGGAGGTGTTCGCGCGGTCAGACCAGGCAGGCAACTGCGGTCAGACCGGTAGAGTCAGTTTGACTGGTTGTTTCGTTTCGGTTTTGGTTTTGGTTTGTTTCCTTGCATATACATGGGAGTTTCGTGTTCCTATGCACGTGTATGTTCATTTATGATAACAATGAGTCAAGTTGGAGATAGCTTGTGCTCGGATATGATATTCTTTGTTTAATTGTGTGCGGGTAATCTTTACGCCTCGGGAAAGTGTTGCCGATGATCGAGTTGGAGTCAACTTGGAGATAAGGTGACGTTCAAGATGGAGATCATGCGGGATGCTGAAGGGTAGAGATTGATGCACATAATTGGTGAAGTTTCCATATGGCATACGATGGAGATATTGTGTGTGTATGGAAAGCGGAATTTCGGTTTTGGAAAGACCGAGATTGTGATGGTTGGTTTATATCAAGTTTGTACTTATATGGGAAGGTTTCCTAGGTGTTTAGGACTTTCTATATGAGTTGGATTCATGGCTTTTGGCTGTGGGTCTTGTGTATAAATAGTTAGGGGATGCGTGGCCTCTTGGTATCACTTTTGTATCGAGTTTTAGAGAGTTTCAAGTTAGGGTTTCAAGTTTAGCTTGAGATTTTGTGAGGAGTGCTTTGTTTGCACTTTGTAAACACAGAGAGATTGAATAAAGATCAATCTTCTTGGAGAATTCTTTGTGTTTTCTTCTTCCTTGGTGCGGCGGTCTAAACGGTGGTTAGACCGACTCAACTCACCGGTCAGACCGCATGCACAACTGCGGTCAGACCGGGCTTCATCGGCGATCGGCTACATTCGGGCAATCGGCTAAGGCACGACGATCGGCTACACGGGCGGTCAGACTGGCGTATATCGGGCGGTCAGACTGGCACTACAGGGCGGTCAGACCGGGCAGCACACTTTCGGTCAGACCGACTTATTCCAGATCAGAGGGTAAGTTTTATTTCCGCTAAAACTTGTTTTTGGGGTACATCAACCATTCACCCCCCTCTGGTTGGCTTTACTTTGGGTATTCGATCCTACAAAGCACTCCCTCAATTGAGTTTGTCTCACCCCCATCCGAGACTCCTGATGTCGACGATGATGATGGGGGGCCATGGTGTTTCCGGTCGGTGGCCAACATCCTCGACACAACTGCCCCAATTGAGCTCGAGACTAACGAGCTTTATCTTGCCGCTACTGAGGAGCCTTGCAATCATATTGAGGCAGCCCAGGACGCGAGCTGGAGGAAGGCGATGCAAGAGGAACTCACTTCAATTGAAGAAAACCAAACTTGGTCGCTGGTGGATCTCCCTACTGGCAAGCGCCCAATTGGATTGAAATGGGTATTCAAACTCAAGAAGGATGAGAACGGCAAAATCATCAAGCACAAAGCTCGGTTGGTTGCAAAAGGTTACGTTCAGTGCCAAGGCATTGATTTTGATGAGGTCTTTGCCCCTGTCACAAGAATGGAGTCGGTGCGGTTGCTCCTTGCCATTGCGGCTCATCTTTGCTGGACAGTGCATCATATGGACGTCAAATCGGCGTTCTTAAATGGTGAACTCGAAGAAGAGGTCTATGTCTCACAACCCCCGGGCTTCACAGATGATGAACATTCACAACAAGTCCTCCGGCTAAATCGGGCTCTATATGGTCTTCGCCAAGCTCCATGCGCCTGGAATGCGAAGCTGTTAACATTGAAATTTGGTAGTTGAATCCCTAAGTCTTTGCAAAGGCGAAGCAGGATCGGATCGGCTGGTTTGGTGGAGAAACAGAGGCCGCATCGGCTGAGAAGTGATCGGCTGCGAGGCCAATCGGCTGAGGTTGGATCGGACAAGGGCGGCCCATAGCCGATTCCAGGTCCGGAAGAGATAAAACCGTTTTCTGATGCAGCAGTTTGAGGATAAATAGAAAATTTGGTTATTAGTTGCGCGTTAAACGATATTGTCATCTATGGATAGAGTCCTGTAACGGCAATTGTATATGTAATTTAGGAGTTTGTTTAAACTGTTAATTGTAAAGCTGCGTGGGTCCTTTTCGGATAACGTTGTGTTTTAAACAGTAGTTTAGATAAAGTCCAGGGTTTGTATAGATAATTTTATCTTGGGTATTAATAGGACACGAGACCCCTTGTAAACAATCACAATCAATCAAACTTTTGGCGCATCGCCAACCCTTTTCTTCAGACGAGCAATTTGTTTGGCTACGGGCTGCATCATTTCGATCCCCAAATCTAGGTAAATGATTGTCATTAGTGGCATGATCTATTGTTTCTAGTGCTTCCATCGTAATGACACATTACATTCAGGAGTTCGTACCGCGCTATTTATCATATAGCGCGTATAAATTAGATCAATATTTAGATCTATCCCGCCATTGGCTAGTTAGTCAGAACTTGCCCAAGGCTAGATCTAAAGGTTGGCGTTATATGCGGTATCCACTCTCGAGAGATATAAATCGGCTACAACGATCAGGTTTTTTCTTTTTATACTTAATGTTGCATCGGTTCGAACTATTAAGTCGTTTTAGAATTACCAATGATCCTTCGGTTGGATTTATATTGTTTAGGAGCGGTTTACGTATATTTATTATTAGATTTATATTAGGACTGTCTCTTATATTAAGATTGCATTCTCGTCGGACGTTACCGCGAAATTGGCCCGCCATCGGCGGCCGACGACCGATTTCCAGCTACGCACATCTGGTTCAAGAGATCTTTTCATAAGATTCATCGAGTACTAGTCGATTCATCGTTAGCTTTCAAAGATCGGCTAGGTTATCGATTCATATATTTATTATCCTTTATTGTATTTAGGTTAAACGGCGATGCTTGTCTCGGTATAGCCGATCCATTCCATCGCTTGGCTTAAATATAGTTTAGGATAGCATATATATGTTCATGGATTCCCTCAGCCGATCCAGTGGGGATCTAACATAACACTTAACGCGTATTCCTTTGTTTTTCTTGTTGGTTAACAGATCAAACCGACTAGCATGCCCTACACAACACAGGCAGCCAAGAAGGACCTGCACTGGAGTCAAGCAGATCTCCCAGGCCAGCGCATGAGAGAAATTTCTCATCAACATTCTTCTTGGCATGCCCGGTGGGACTTTCTCTGTCGGCTCGACTCGGACGCATAGATTCAGCCGGCAAGATGGTCGACTCCAAAAGCCCCAACGTTTCCTAGGACAACATCGTGCCTGTGAAGATGGAGCAGTTATCGGCTGAACAGCAAGCCGATTATAAGAAGATGGTGGAAGAGCTCTAGGCTAACTACTTGCAATCTTTTACCCAAACAAGATCTGGGGCCGTGCACCAAAAATATAAGTTCAGCATGAACGACCTCTGGTGAGACAAAAGGCAAACAGAAGATGGAGGAGCCGACCCAGGAATAGGACGATTCGGCTGTATATTCTCTACAAGACCGGATCGACTCCGCCGTCCATCACACGTTAGTCAACCAAAGTAGCATCCTGGTCAACACTCTCAATAACATGATCGCTACTGTAGTTGACGCCAAGATAGTCGACCAGCTGCAACAGGGGCCGACATACTTCATAGACGGTTTTTCCTAGTTACAGGACGTTGGTCACACAGAATCGGCCGATCCCACCACTAGCACAGCAAGGGCCGCTAGGACGGGTCCTTGGTCAGCCAAATCCAAGTGAATCGGCTATAAGGCCAGCAATTACTATGCTGAACCGACAGCAGCCGCTGCCCCAAGATTAGATTGCTAACATGTTCAATGACAATTGGCAGTCAGAGCCGATTGATCCAAACAGACGGTACAACGCCGGTGGCCGACGACTGTTTCCAGAACCATCAACGCCACCACCGGCACATCGGCCGCCTCCCGCTGATTATCACTACCAGTGCCAAGGTGGCCGTCAAGATCATCATTACAGGCCTCATACGCCACCGTCGCTATATCGGCAAGCGCCCGCACCGTATAACCTATACGAGCCGATACAGCAAGACAACCGGACCTGGGCCGATCTGATTGCAGATGTCATGCGCGATCAATTCGGCCTCAAGCTGAAAGACTTAGGGAACATGTATCGGTATCCCTATCTGAGCACTTCGAGCGGATCCCGTTGCCCAACCGATACAAGATCCTAGATTTTTCGAAGTTCTCAGGGCAGGACAACGTTTCAACTTACGAGCACGTTAGCCGATTCTTGGCACAGTGCGGCGAAGCATCGGCTACGGATGCCTTGAGAGTCCGATTGTTCCCTCTTTCTCTTTCAGGATCGGCTTTTACTTGGTTCTCCTCATTGCCCTACAACTCAATTCAGAGCTAGGCCGATCTTGAGAAACAATTCCATAGCTACTTTTACTCCAAAGAACCACGAGATGAAGTTGTCGGACCTCATCGCATCGTGCAAAAACACAACGAATCGGTCCAAGAATACATCCAACGCTTTAGAGAGATGAGGAACCGATGCTACAGCCTGGTGCTATCGAACGCCCAGCTGGCCGATTTGGCCTTTCATGGTTTGATCGCGCCGATCCGAGAGCGGTTCTCTGCGCAGGACTTTGACAGCTTAGCCCACTTGGCGCAGAAGGTGACAGCCCACGAGCAGCGATTCCAAGACACCAGGAAGGCCGTCAAAAATATAACTCAGGTCGTCGTTGAATCAGACTACGAGTCCGACGATGATGACGCAGAAGTGGCGGCAGCCTAATGGGCCAAGAACAAAAAGGCCATCGTCTGCCAATGGCTGCTGAAAACGACCAAGGAAGAACGATACAATTTCGACATCCCCAAGGCTGATAGGATTTTCGACTTACTGCTCAAGGAGAAGCAGATTCAGTTGCCTGAAAATCACGTGATCCCGTCGGCCGAAGAATTGAAGAAAAAGAAATATTGCAAGTGGCACAACTCCACATCCCACGCCACCAACGATTGCAAAGTCTTCAGACAGCAAATCCAGTCGACAATTGAGGCCGGGAAGCTAAAGTTTGCTAATTCAAATCGGCCGATGAAAGTAGACGACAATCCTTTCCCGGTCAACACGGTCTAAGCCGGCCACAGGCAAGTTGATCGACAGAACAGAATGGCGCACGACTTAGTCAATACATCGATCGTGGCCAAGGCAGAAGACGAGCAGATTGGATGTCACGCCGCGCCAATTAATATGGTGCACCCAGTTATCAGATCGGCTCACCGACGGCCGATCCCTGAACATAGCCGACACCGTCATCAGCACCGGTCTCGGTAGGAAGAAGCTTAAAATGAAACACCTCGTCGGCACGAGCCGAATACCCAAAGCCGCCGATACGAGGTAAACTGCAACAGTGTCGATCCGCATTGGCATTGTGATTTTTCAGGTACTGCTGGGAATCCGAATGAGACTACCAACACTGGACGATTGCCCAGCATGCAACGATCGCCGTGACGACGAGCACATGAGCTCATTGGCTGCAAGCCCAACCCGGTTCGTCCCTAGAGCCGTTCAGCTAAACCAAAGGCGGCGGTCTGTCCATGATCGGCTCGGCCCGATCCACCAAGACTTCTTTGTCGACGAAAACCGCGATGGCAACGACCGCGACGACGAAGAGGCCGACAACGAGGAATCGACCAACCCCCAATGGTGCCCGTCCGATCTCTTCACAAAGACACAGAAAAGAAGAGTTCAACGACTTAAGCGTGAAGGGAAAGAAGACGAAGTTCGGCAAATGATCCACGAACAGCGTCATCGGCTGGGTAAGATCAAAAGGCGATGGGTACCCAAAGAGAAAACTGTCGCAGCTGACGAAGAGCAAGCTGAGGAAAGCCCAGCCGATCAGGCCAGGAGGGCAGCTAAAGGGAAAGGCAAAATTTCTGCATCGGTTAACATGGTGTTTGTGTTACCAGCCGAGTTCAGTGCTCCTGAAGCCGATGCAGACACTATTGAGGACGACCCGGCGAAACTGGCAATCTCACCGGACCAGGCTGTCTTCGACAAACCCGAGGGGACCGAAAATCGGCACTTGAAGCCGTTGTACGTTAAAGGATTCGTCAACGGCAAGCCGATTTCCAAGATGCTAGTCGATGGGGGAGCTGCAGTCAGCCTCATGCCTTACGCAACATTCAGAAAACTAGGCAAGAGGGCCGAAGACCTGATAAAGACCAACATGGTGCTCAAGGACTTCGGTGGCAACCCATCGGAGACCAAAGGGGTCCTCAACGTCGAACCGACCATCGGCAATAAGACCGTGCCCACGATGTTCTTTGTCATCGACGGGAAGAGATCTTACAGCCTGCTGCTCGAAAGGGACTGGATACACGCTAACTGTTGCATTCCCTCCACAATGCATCAGAGCCTGATCCAATGGGACGGCGACAAGATCGAGATCGTACCAGCCGACAACCGATTGGAGATGACGAGCCGTAGCTGCTGCTTTGAACAAGACATGGTGGAGGGCTCAAGCGTCTTCGGCATGGGCACCGCAGACAAAGACGATGGCAAGCTCGGGCAAGGTTTTACGTCGGCCGACGAACTAGAGGAAATTGACATCGGCTTTGGTAACAAGCCGAGGCCGATGTACATTAGCAAAAATTTGTCTCCTCATTGTAGATCCCAGCTTATTGATTTGTTAAAAGAATATAAAGACTGTTTCGCTTGGGAGTACTTCGAGATGCTCGGCCTCACCCGATCAATAGTGGTCCATCACCGCCGACATGTGCTATCGGCCGTTCAAACAGCCTCCCAGGAGATTTAAGGCCGATATGTATGATGCAATTAAAGCAGAAATCACTCGGCTATATGATGCGGGATTCATTCGGCCTTGCCGATACATCGAGTGGGTCTCAAACATTGTCCTAGTGTTGAAGAAAAACGGTAAACTTAGGGTATGCATCGATTTCAGAGATCTAAACAAGGCAACCCCTAAGGACGAATACCCAATGCCAATAGCCGACCTGCTCGTAGATGCTGCTTCAGGCCACAAAATTATCAGTTTCATTGACGGCAATGCAGGGGATAATCAAATATTTATGCCAACGAGGACATCCACAAGACCGCTTTTCGTTGTCCCGGTGCAATCGGCTTGTACGAGTGGGTAGTAATAACATTCGGCTTGAAGAATGCTGGGGCAACATATCAACGGGCCATGAACTACATTTTTCACGACATGATTGGCTCGCTAGTAGAGATATACATTGATGACGTGATTGTCAAGTCAAGGGAGATAGAAGGCCACATAGCCGATCTGAGACAAGTGTTAGAGCGGACGAGTAAGTATGGCCTGAAGATGAATCCGCTTAAGTGCGTGTTCGGTGTATCGGCCGGGCAATTCTTGGGATTTCTTGTCCATGAAAGAGGAATTGAAGTTACACCAAGAAGCATAAATGTTATCAAGACAATTCAACCTCCGAAAGACAAGAAACAACTCCAGTCATTGATCGGCAAGATAAACTTCATTAGACGGTTCATAGCCAATCTCTCAGAAAAGATGGAGCCATTCACACCACTGCTTCGGCTGAAAGCCGATCAAACATTCACATGGGGGGCAGAGCAGCAAAAGGCGTTAGACAACATAAAAGATTATCTAAGTTCCCCTCCAGTTTTAATGCCTCCACGAAAGGAAATACCGTTCAAGTTGTACCTATCAGCTGACGACAAATCAATCGGCTCCGTCCTAATCCAAGAGGTCGACGACAAAGAAAAGGCCATCTTCTATCTCAGCCGATGGTTGCTAGACGCGGAAACAAGGTATTCACCTATGGAGAAGCTATGCTTATGCCTCTATTTTTAATGTACGAAGTTAAGGCACTATCTGCTATCCAACGAGTGCATAGTAATCTGCAAAGCCGATGTAGTTAAATACATGCTATCAGCTCCAGTGCTCAAAGGAAGAATTGGGAAGTGGATTTTTGCGCTAACAGAATTCGATCTGAGGTATCAGGCACCAAGGGCAGTCAAGGGGCAAGCCATAGCCGATTTCATTGTGGAGCACAGAAATGACTCAATCGGTTCAGTGGAGATTATGCCTTGGACTTTGACGTTCGACGGCTCGGTTTGCGCCAATGGCTGTGGCATCGGCTTGATCATTATTTCACCCAGGGGGCGAGCTTCGAGTTTGCTTTTGCTATCAAACCCCATGCTACAAACAACCAAGCCGAATACGAAGCCATCCTTAAAGGATTATATCTACTCAAACAAGTTGAAGCCGACGCCATCGAAATAATGAGAGATTCGTTGCTGGTCATCAGCCAAGTATCAGGAGAATACGAATGCAAAAATGATGCGCTGATGGTCTATTATCAGCAATGCCGAGAATTAATGGACAGTTTTCGGCTAGTTACTTCGAAACATATCCCCAGAGAGCAGAACACAGAGGCCAATGACTTGGCTCAGGGGGCATCGGGTTATCGGCCGGCGCTGAAAGAAATCGACATAGACGTTGCCGCCATTACAGCCGATGACTGGAGGTTTAAAGTTTACAACTATCTCAAAAACCCCTCTCAATCGGCTACAAGGAAGCTATGATACAAGGCGTTAAAATATGTTTTGCTTGATGAGGATCTATACTATCGGACGATTGATGGCGTGCTACTCAAGTGTTTGGGAGCCGATCAAGCCACAGTGGCCATCGGAGAAGTGCATGAAGGAATCTGTGGCACACATCAATCGGCCCACAAAATAAAGTGGTTGCTTCTCCGAGCAGGGTATTTCTGGCCGACGATGCTGGAGGATTGTTTCAAGTATTAGAAGGGCTGCCAGGATTGTTAGAAGTTTGGCGCCATACAACGAGCACCAGCATCGGCTATGAACCAAATTATTAAGCTGTGGTCGTTCAGAGGATGGGGCATTGATATGATCGGCCAGATCAACCCACCCTCAAGCAAAGGACATAAGTTTATCCTGGTGGCGACAGATTACTTCACAAACTGGGTGGAGGCGATCCCCTCAGGAAAGTGGATTCTAAGGACGCAATCGAGTTTGTCAAAGAACATATCATCTACCGATTTGGCGTTTCACAAACAATTACAACAGACCAGGGATCTATCTTTGTATCGGACGAGTTTGTTCAGTTTGCCGATGGCATGGGGATCGAGCTGCTTAATTCTTCGCCGTACTACGCACAAGCCAACGGACAAGCCGAGGCCTCAAACAAGAGTTTGATCAAATTGATTAAAAGAAAGATCTCTGAGTACCCTAAACAGTGGCACAGCCGATTAGCCGAATCACTGTGGGCATATCGGATGGCATGACACGGGTCAATTCAAGTCCCTTCGTACAAGCTGGTCTACGGACATGAGGCAGTGCTGCCATGGGAGAGCGTCGTCGGCTCAAGGCGCATTCAGCTACTGGATCAACTCACAGTCGACGATTGTTACCACCTGATGGTGGACGAATCGGAAGATTTAGTTTTATCCAGGATGAGGGCCTTGGAAAAAGTCACAAAGGATAAAGAACGAGTAGCCAATCATTATAATAAAAAAGTGGTGCCTAAATCTTTCGAGGAAGGCGAACTCGTTTGGAAATTGATACTACCGATTGGATCTAGAGATAACAAATTCGGCAAGTGGTCACCAAATTGGGAAGGGCCTTTCAAGATCCACAAATGCGTCTCTAAAGGAGCTTACATGCTAGAAGGGCTGGACGGAGAAGTATTTGGAAGGGCTCTTAATGGAGAATACCTGAAGAAGTATTACCCAAGCGTATGGATCAACTCGTGATTCGGCTCTGGTTGCTTAGCCGATTTACGACAGCCGATGTCTTGCTTTAATAAGGCATAGCCTTTAGGCATTTTTATGCAACCTTTTTCCCTAAGTTTTCTACAATCGGCTAATGATTGGCCGACAAGGACGGCAACGATGCGCAAACGGCTCGAACTCACAATTTTGTCGACACCAAAGTTATCAACAAAACTTGGGGGCATATACATGCACAAGCCGATTGCAAAATTGGGTGTCAGGAATTTTTGAACTTTTAAGCTTCGTAATCGGCGATCCAAATAAAAGCGTTGGATGTGATTTGGATCGACGGTCATAATTCAAGTGTTGACACCGACGGTTGTGGTGTGGTCTCGGAATCGGCAACGTTACGCGATACGGACGGTTGGGGCCGATTTCAGCATGAGCAATTCAAGACACTACGCGCGGCCAAAGCCGATCTCATCCACAAGCACAGCTGCAAAAATTGATAAACTATACTACGCACAAGTTAAAGCTGATTACAAGTATGAGCGAATTGATTAAAGTCCAATCCCAGTACAAAAGTCTGACAAGTATAGTACAGGAGGCAGTAGCCGATTTCAGAATGTTGAAATATTACAAGCTCATTGTTTTAAGAAATCGGCTATGGCCGACAACGCCGTTCGCCTGATCTGGTCTATCTCTTCAATAGCACTGATGTCGTCGGCCTCAGACCCTGCCACCGGCCGGATGCCCTTCACCAGGTCTCGTAGATGTGCCACGGCCGCCTTGATGCTTTGGCGTTGAGCTTCAATTTCGGCTGGCAAGCTGGCCATGTACTCCTTGTGGACATCGATTTTGTTCGTGACTTGAACGAGATCGGCCATCAGTTGATCTTGGCATGCAAGGAGTTGCTCGAGCTTGGCCACCGGCTCAATCTTTAGGCGGTCGAAGGCGGCTTTCCGACTCTCAATGGCGTCCTTGGTCGACTGGTGGGTGGCCGACCGCGCCTGGTTCTCACGGCGATCGGCTAACCGCTGCCGTGCCCGTTCATACTTGAGTTGGTGGGCTTCCATGAAGGTGGCCGACACAATGGCGTCGGCTAGGGCTTCCAGCAGCTGGCTTTGGATCTCCCTGAAGCGCGTGAGTATCGAACCACTGTCGACCACTAGCGCATCCAGTGAGGCCTCCATCTGGTTGCCGATGTCGGCTAGGGTGGACCTCAGGTCTTCGGCCGGCGTCACCAGCGCCTCCTCGCCGATTTCGCCGGACTCCCCGAACTCCAACATGTCAAAGTTGAGGAGGTCGGCTATGTTCCACAAAGAGGGAGATGATCAGGAGATATTAAGTTGACAGAGCCGATCGTCGGCGTCGTTGACGCCGCCCGCGGCAGGTACAACATGCTCGCTGGACGCCTGGGGGGCAGCCGACGGAGATCGTGGGGGCTGCAAAAGAAGAGTTAGCAGACGAGTCGGCTAATTTCTATAGATCAAGTGGCAAGAGACGATTACCGATGGCACGGGACGTGAAGTGCGGCTGGCCAATTTCTTGACCTAAAAAGAACTGTTCGGTCAGATGCAAGTGATATCATTGAGAAGCCGAACAAGGTGAAATAAGGGATTACCGGCCGATTTTTTGCTGGGGGACTTGGGACCGACGGGTCGTCGGCTGGGGCATTGACGGACTCGTGGCTCGAGCTCCCGGGTTCAGCAGCCGCAGCTGGCCGGGTCTAAGGAGGGAAGGCTATCGGCTGGCGCTACCGGCTTCTTCTCTTTCAATTTCTTGGGGGCAGGCACGGCCGACGGCTGTAGGAGTGGTGCAGCCCTTTTCTTCTAGGCAATCGGCTCGCGCACCTGCCCCCACAGCAACGACGCCAGCTTCGGCGCTCCCCAGCTGATGGCCGACGGAGCGAGGCCGCCCCCATCCAGAACACCAAGACGGTATTCGATGGGACGCCCGGAGTCGCTCACCGTCGGCCGCTCCGTCTCTGTCTCTTGCAAAACAGAGGGCAAATGTTAATCGGCTACGTTAGCCGATGATAAAAGGAAGAAAGTCATTGAGTTTTAAGCTTACCGAAGGGATTTCTTCGGGCAGGAGCAGATCGACGTAATGTGATGCCCGCTGGTGAAAGATGTGGCGTTTGATTTCAGCCCACCATTGGTCGTAGGCCGCGCTCTTCTTGAGCGACAGGGTCATCACGCCGATGTCGTCGAGGGGAGGGCCGGCTATGTTGAGCAGCCGATGCATTATCAAATCTTGGGTTACCACTCCCCTCGTTTCAATCTTATCGGCATAATAAAAGCCAATGGGCAGCTGCCCAAGGCCGAACTGCCTCGCCGCCGATGCTGGGTAATAGAACTCGTAGCTCTTGGCCACTGATCGGCCCTGGTGGATTTCGGTTGACAAGATGCAGGGGGACAGAACGGCGATGAACAGCTCCCTGCACCTTGGGTTGTCGGCCGAGTTGATGTCTTCCCAGTTAAAATCGGCCGGCAACTCAAACAGTCCCCGGTCCCGGTAGAAGTACCAGGCACGGTTCTCGCGGGACAGCCCGTCGTAAAGGGCGATGAACCATTCGGCCAGCAGTTCGGCCGATTGCCTTGAGCCCGCATGAGCAGCTGCTGCTTCTCCATAGCTCATGCACCTGGTGGTGGTGATCTGGTTGCCGTCTTCGTCTTCGATCGGCTCCAACCTTGGGAATACGGCATCGGTCAAAGGGAGCCGATCGGCTATTTTTTCGATCACCAGCACCAGCCAGATCTGCAAGAACCACCAGGGGCCGTCGGTGTTGATTGGGGCGTTGGCGACTATCTTCGCGGCGGCCTGATGCAGCATTTGATACAAATAGCCGAGGAGGTACTTCCCCAGCGCGAGCTTGCCCCCGTCGACCAGAATTTCGGCTATGACCTGCCAGTTGGCAACCGGTCCACAGCTCGATCCACAGAACACAAAATTTTCAAGTCACATCATCAGGAATGCAGCGTGCTCCCTGTGGCCGATGGGTCCATCCTTCATGTTTTGGGCGATGAAGCTGCTCCACCCGTCGATGGCTAGGTTTTGAACTGATGTTGCCCCTTTTGGCTTAGGGCGCTGGGGTTGGCCGACGACTCGATGTCCAGCCCGGTTGTCATGTACAGTCGGCCAGTGTCACTGTCGTCGGCCCTTGACGGAAGATGAAAGCGTTGAAGCTGTCATTCCAGAAATATGTTGCGGCCGACAGAAGCGGCTCGTCCTTCTCCATGCCGACAACGGACAGAGCCAAGCTTTGGGCTATCCCGACCTCCTCCCATTGAGTGTATTTAGCCGATTGCATTCTTTTGTACCATTCGATCCAGGCAGCGTCAGTGGTCGGCCATGATTTAAATGTCCCGTTCCAATGGGTGAGAGATGGCTTAGCGGTGTTGAAGGGGATCCTGTTGGTCTCGGCCATAATCACATCGGCTGGATCGATGTTGCCGATGGGGACGAGAAACAACCTCTGTGCTTGTGTTAAATTGGGGATGAACACTTGATGTGACAGGTGCTACAGTAGAGGGAGAGAAAAAGAAAGAGCGCTAATCAAGAATGGCTGAATATTACAGTTTGAAGGAGGAAAAAGTGCTAGTCCAAAAAAAAAGTTGGAACGTAAGATGGATACAACGTGATTGGAGAAGTAAATCGGAATAAAAAAGAGAGCTCTGGGTTAAATGGGAGTACCTCAGGGAACTTAGCAATGGCAGCGGCCGGAGCGGCAGCGATGGTTGAGGCGGTGGCTACAGCTGGTGCGGCGGCGGTGGCCGGCACGACGGAGGCGCTTGACGCAGCGACGATGGAGGCCATCGGAGTTGCTGGGGGCGAAGATTGGTTCTGATTCGTGTAGCGCGCTGAGGTCTGGCGGAGAGTGCAGGTGAATCGCCAGAGAGGGGAGAGAGAGTAGAGGCTTGTATGCGAAGGATTTGAGTGCGCTTTGAAGGCGTAAGTGTTTCGACCGAGGAAAGTGGATATTTAAAGGGCACTTGGGGGAAGCCGAAGCGGTTTAGGTCAAAGAAAGAGCGGGAATTTGAACAGGCAAGCAAATCCGTAACACTTCGTATCACGGACTTGGGGGTATGTGTTAACACTGAAATTTGGTAGTTGAATCCCTAAGTCTTTGCAAAGGCAAAGCAGGATCGGATCGGTTGGTTTGGTGGAGAAACAGAGGCCACATCAGCTGAGAAGTGATCGGCTGCGAGGCCAATCGGCTGAGGTTGGATCGGACAAGGGCGGTCGATAGCCGATTCCAAGTTCGAAAGAGATAAAACCATTTTCTGATGCAGCAGTTTGAGGATAAATAGAAAATTCGGTTATTAGTTGCGTGTTAAACGATATTGCCATCTATGGATAGAGTCCTGTAACGGCAATTGTATATGTAATTTAGGAGTTTGTTTAAACTGTTAATTGTAAAGCAGCGTGGGTCCTTCCCGGATAACGTTGTGTTTTAAATAGTAGTTTAGATAGAGTCCAGGGTTTGTACAGATAATTGTATCTTGGGTATAAATAGGACCCGAGATCCACTTGTAAACAATCACAATCAATCAAACTTTTGGCGCATCGCCAACCCTCTTCCTCAGACGAGCAATTTGTTTGGCTACGGGCTGCATCGTTTCAATCCCCAAATCCAGGTAAATGATTGTCATTAGTGGCATGATCTGTTGTTTCTAGTGCTTCCATCGTAATGACACATTAGATTCAGGAGTTTGTACCGCGCTATTTATCATATAGCGCGTATAAATTAGATCAATGTTTAGATCTATCCTGCCATTGGCTAGTTTTGTCAAGAACTTGCAGCCAACAGGGCTAGATCTAAAGGTTGGCTGGTTTATATGCGGTATCCACCGTCTCGAGAGATATAAATCGGCTACAACAGATCAGGTTTTTTTTCTTTTTATACTTAATGTTGCATCGGGTTTGAACTATTAAGTCGTTTTTACAATTACTAATGATCTGTTCGGCTGGATTTACATTTTTTAGGGACAGTGCCGGGGTTTCAGCCGACTTTATCTGCCGTGATGTGTTTCTTTTAGTATATTTTTTATTAGATTTATATTAGGACTGCCTCTTATATTAAGATCGCATTCTTGTCGGACGTTACCAGCCAAAATCGGCCCGCCATCAGCGACCGACGGCCGATTTCCAGGCTACGCACATCTGGTTCAAGAGATATCTTTTCATAAGATTCATCGGAGTACTAGCCGATTCATCGTTAGCTTTCCAGTATCGGCTAGGTTATCTATTCATATATTTATTATCCTTTAATGTATTTAGGTTAAACGGCTGATGCTGTCTCGGTATAGCCGATCCATTACAGTCGCTTGGCTTAAATATAGTTTAGGATAGCATATATATGTTCATGAATTCCCTCAGCCGATCCAGTGGGGATCTAACCTAACACTTACCACGTATTCCTTTGTTTTTCTTGTTGGTTAACAGATCAAACCGACTGGCACGCCCTGCACAGCACAGGCAGCCAAGAAGGACCTGCACTGGAGTCAAGCACATCTCCCAGGCCAGCGCGTGAGAGAAATTTCTCATCAACAGAAGCTTGACATCAGCCTTGTTGATTTGGGTTTCACTTGGAGTGCCACAGAACATGGCGTGTACACATGCGGTGCTAGGGACATGCGTCTCATCGTCGGCGTCTATGTCAACGACTTAATCATCACCGGGGCCGACTCTGATGCAATTCGGAGTTTCAAAAGGGAGATGAATTCTCTCTTTCAAATGAGTGATCTAGGATTATTCAGCTACTATCTTGGGATAGAAGTTCAACAATGCAACCAAGGCATCACAATTAATCAGACTGCATATGCCCACAAACTTTTGCAAATGGGTGGATTGGCAGAGTGCAATTCAACGTGTGTTCCTATGGAAGCTCGACTGAAATTGACGAAGAACAGTGATCGACCTAGAGTTGATCCCACTCTGTACCGAAGCCTGGTTGGAAGCCTACTGTACCTGGTTCATTCACGGCCAGACATCGCATTTGCCGTGGGATATGTCAGCCGTTTTATGGAGTCGCCGCAAGATGATCACCTCAAAGCAGTAAAAGCATATACTGCGCTACATTGCAGGCACTGTGAATTTTGGTTGCAAATTCAATCGTGCAGGGGAAAGGGAGATGAAGCTGCTCGGGTTTTCAGACAGTGATTTGAGAGGAGATGTGGATGATCGCAAGAGCACTTCGGGTGTATTGTTCTTCCTCGGCTCCAGTCTGATAGCCTGGCAATCTCAGAAGCAGAAAGTTGTCGCTCTTTCCTCTTGTGAAGCAGAATATATCGCCGCCACAGGTGCGGCGTGTCTCGGCATCTGGTTGGCGCGATTGCTAGCCGAAGTGCTGGGAGTTCAACCAGAGAAGGCTCTCCTCAAAGTCGACAACAAATCGATGATCTCTTTGTGCAAGAATCTGGTGTTCCATGATCGAAGCAAACATATCGACATGAGGTAACATTTTATTCGACAGTGCATCAAAGAGAAGAAGATTGAGGTGGAGTTTATTCCTTCGGAAGAACAGATTGCGGATATCCTTACGAAGCCACTTGGGCGAATTAAGTTCCTTGAATTGCGCAGAAAGGCGGGCGTCGTGGAGGTTATCACAGGATTAGGGGGAGTTTGTTAGCAAGCTTTGTTTTTAATCCTGTGCCATTTTTCATTCCTTCATACTGTACATCGTTTCGGCGTTGTCGGTTCTGTACAGGTTCCGGAGTCGTTTTGTTTCTTTTATGTTTCTTTTCTGTTAAGCATGATCCGACCTCGTGGCGCTAAGTGGTGCTCGTGGGTGTTCGTGGTAGAGAGTTTTTAGGCCACTACTTTAGTTTGTTATTTCCGCATGTAATTTTTGTTCTATATAATGCATATTAGAAAATGTCGCAAGCTTGTTGAAGCGGCACCAAAATTGCTCTGCTCTACTCTGTTTTTCCATTCCTGCGTTCTTCTCAAACTTCTCCCAAATACGCGAGGACGAGTGAAATTCCTGGGTTTGGCTAACAGCACTGCGGGTGGAACTCGATTCTGGAGAGCGTGGCCAGTGGCGTGTCGATGATCGTGTGGCCGCTGCACGCGGAGCAAAGGGTGAACGTCGTCGTCCTGGAAGAGTCCGTGGGGATGGCCCTGTGGCCGCGCGCGCGTGAGAAGGACAAGGACTGCATCGACAGCGGCGAGGTGCTGAGGCGCGGGGAGATCGCGACGGTGGTGAAGGAGATGATGGAGGGGGAGAAGGGGCGCGCCATGCGGCGGCGAACGAGGGAGCTGCAGCAGGCGGGCGGTCGGGTGTTGTCGTTGGAGGGGTCATCGCGGCAGGCCCTGGAGGAGGTCGCCGAAAAGTGGAAGGGGGATGCAGGGAGTGTCCTGTCTTGTGTCCTGGCGTGCCGGAGGTGGGGGAGATGTCGGCCGACAGGGGCTGCGCACTACGAGACGTCGGGGCCGTCTCCTATGGCGGACAGGAGCTGGACGGCGACGCAGCGGACGGTAGGGGTGGACAATGGAGGGGAGAGCGGACGGGGATCCAGAAGACGCCGATGGGAGGGAGGCTAGCGGCGGACTCCGGTGACTCCGATGGTCGTCTCCCGGCCGGCGGAGGCGGGATGCGGCGGCGGGGCGGGATTCGGCGGTTCCAGATGGGATGGCGCACGGCGCGAGATGGGAGGGCGGACGGGTGCGGTGGTGGAGGAGGATGGCGCGCCGGATGGGAGGGGACGGCCTGGTGCGGCGGTTGAGGCGGTGGGTGAAGCGGGATTGCGGCGGGCGGGAGGGTGCGCGGCGGAGGCGGGATGGCGCGCCATATGGGAGGGGTGGGCGGGTGTGGAGGTGGAGGCGGGGCTAGCGCGTCGGACGGGAGAAGGCGGGGCGCGCGGCGCGCCGATTGGGAGCGGGCGGCCGGGTGCGGTGGAGGATTAGTTTTCGCAGATGAGGCTAGACTGGCGGTAGACTGCAGAAGTGGATTTATTTTTTCTGGTATATGCCAATTTTGGGGGAGGCGCCCGCGGGCTTTTTTTTTGTCGATCCCGCCATGGAGGGGTCCATATATACTGACTGATCTTCCTACGTAAAATTTATATTCATCGACTGATATTCAGAGGGTATTTTTACCAACTGACATACATTTAGTAAAAATAGATTTACCGACTGATGGTATGTCATGGTGTTTTACCAACTGACGGTTCGACAGTGATGTCGTATATTTACCGATTGAAGTCAGTTGGTATTTTGGTGTTGTGGTGTAGTATCAGTGTGTGTTATTCGAGTGACGTTTTAGTACTAGGTTAGTTTGTTTGGTGACATGCCATCTGCAAGAGTGCTTTAGGGATGTTTGGATGCATGGACTACCGGATATTTAAACATCAATTGAAGGATTAAACGTGAACTAATTATAGAAATAATTACAGAATTGGTGATTAATTCACGAGACGAATTTATTAAGCCTAATTAATCTATGATTAGCAAATGTTTATTGTAGCATCATATTATCAAATCATAACGTAATTAGGCTCATTAGATTCGTCTCACGAATTAGCCACCGATTATGAATGAGTTTTATAAATAGTCTACATTTAATACTTTAATATAATATCTAAACATTTGATGTAAAAAGCAAACACTCCCTTAGCAGAAATGCTGAAAATACCCGTACAATGATATGCTAGGAAAAAAATATAAAAACTAGAGGACGAGACCTCGTTGCAGTAACGGTACGAGTTAATAGCTAATCGTTAACCTAACTTTTTTCACATGTAACTTCTCGTGGCGCACGTCCATCTGACCATCTTACTACCCTCATCTGCTTTTGAACCCACCCATCAACTAAAAAGACAACACGCTCCCACATGTCCTATACATGACAGGTCATGCCAATCGGGCCGACCATCACAAGTTGTGGATTTGTGGCCTATCTTAGTACCCTCATCTGCTTTTGCACCCACTCATCATCTAAAAAAGACAATACGCTCCCACATGTCCTATACATGACAGGTCATGCCAGTCGGGCCGACCATCACAAGTTGTGGATTTGTGGCCTTAGTTTGTGCACCTCATGCTACGGTCATGGTGTCAGATTGCCAGCTACTCTATGTATTGACTAGTCCATGCCACCATAGCCGTCGTAAAATCATAGGTAGAACTTTGTAATACCACCAGGTACCTAGTATCAAACATGATAATTATATTAAAACTAATAGCCATAGGTATCAAACTTGGTACATGGTATTATATATGATACTCGTAGATATCAAACCTAATAGGTATCAGACCTTGCTAATATCCATAGGTATCGGATTTAGTATCCGTGTATTTCATGATATTGAGAAGGCAAGATGATACCTTGAGATATCACCATGTTGTCACTATGTATCGGTATCATCTATAAAACTAGAAAAATATCATGATGGTATCATAGTTTTTTATATAGCAAGAAACCTAACCAGGTTTGATATCTACCGACTCTTAATACCAAATGTACCTATATATCATGCCTGATATTTACTATAACCCTATTGTCTAGTTTTCTAGCCTAGCTTGAGACAACTCATGTGTGATAGTATCCTATCGGTGACTGCTAGTGCAAGCGCACGCGAGTTTGTCTTGCATTTTGTTGGTACGGAATGATATACCGTCCAACGGAATATCATGCTCTAGTATCTTTCAATTTTTTATAGAACTTGTTTTTAAGGATTTAAATGTTAATATTAAAAATAAATTTTGATGAAAAACACTTTAAAATTAAAATTTCGAAGAGAAAAGGATAGATGCCTGAAAAGGACTTTGAGAACTGAACTGAACTGAACTGGTGGGGCCGCCTCTTGTTTGGTGGCATCGCACATGATCGCCTCCTCTCGTGCGATGTATATATATGGCCCAGTAAAGTAATGATGATCAATATGCCATGACACTGTTTGCCCTGAGGGAGCGTGAGTCTACAAATTACTAGCACGTCATTCCCGTTAATATAGGACATTTGGCAGGGCTTTAAATTTTAGATTCTGATAAAGTAAAGTTGGAGCACTGCTAAATGCTTCAACTCCAAACAAATATGAATAGAGCACTTCAACCAACTCTAAACTCCAACTCCCTCGAGCTGAAGCTTAGAATTGAAGCAGCTCTACCAAACACCCATTTAGCTTTTTGACATAGTCTCCGACATTATCTCTTTGTTATTGACTTTTAAATATTATCAACAGCCACAAATTGATACCATACAAAATTACTTTAAAATATAAATATAAGGGTACAACTACTCGAGAGATGATTTTTGCTTCACTTGCCAAAATCCACAATTGTCTCGTTGTAATAGGAACCAATATTAGAAAAAGATTTTAGTCCCGATTAAAAAAGACAACAACTCTCTAAGATCACTAACCAGGACTAAAAATCATCTTTAGTCCCGGTTATATTCCTATCAGAACCTGTCAGTACGTCGGGGATCTTTAGTCTCGGTTGGTAACACCAACCAGACTAAAGATCCTATCCTTTGTCCCGGTTGGTGTCACCAACCGGACTAAAGTGAAGATGCTTTTTATACTTTATTTTTCTTCTTCAGCCCGAGCTAGCGTCTTCAAACTTTTGCTCTAGAAAGTAGGTGCCGCCAAAATTTTTTGTGAATTTATTTTGGTGATAATACACAAATCTTTGCTATCTACAAGGTTAGCAACTTAATCCTCTTATGATCTATGCTTAGCATATAGTTTTTTATGGTTTATTTCTATACATTTTTATCTCTAAATAGGTTAATGGAAAATGAAGAGAGAGAAAATTTGTTTGAGAAAATTATTTTACTAAGCACATTATATTTGTTTGAGAAAATTGTTTGGGAAAATAAAGAGAGAAAAATACATTTGTAGGTATACTTTACGTACACTTTCATCTTTAAAAATGTTAATGGAAAATGATGAGAGAGAAACTTCTAGAAAAAAATGTTATAAAATAGATGACAAAGGAAAAAATATAGAAAATTTGATAATGGATTAGAAAACTAAGGTAATTTAAAGATCGTTAAAATAGTTAGAAATAAGTACACTACATACATTAATATCTTTACAACTTTAAAAGAACTTACAAAAATAATTCTAAATTTTTTAATCACAACATATTAAATATTTTGGATTATTATATAATTATTGTCTGATTATATTTATTTAATTATTGTAATATTATTTAAATTGTTTGACTTTCATGGATTTTTATTACGATATTTGTGCATTTTATATAGATGGATCGGCAATGGGTGTACACCGCTGGACCGACGGCGACGAGTTTATTCAAGACGTGTATTATTTTTTGAGTTAGGCCGATACCAACAAGGATAAGAGATTTATATGTTGTCCATGCGAAAACTGCAAAAACAAGAAGAAGTATTCTACATTAAGAATTATTCAATTGTTGGGCATCGCACGGAGAGGTAGGGGTTGCAATGGAAGAAGATGAAGAAGACGACGACAATATTCCGGACTGTGGTCAATACGGTGGGTTTGAAGAGAATACAGAAGGCGAGGCGAACGGGGATTCTGAAGAAAACGACAGTGCCGATGACCTTGGTCAAATGTTGTGCAACGTATAGGAGGAGTGCGAAGGTGAAAAGGAGGTGCATAAATTGGAGCGTATGTTGAAGGACCACAAAATGTCCTTGTACCCAGGTTGTGAGTAGGGCAAAAAAGTTGAGTACTACGCTGATATTCTTGCAATGGAAGACCAAAAATGGCGTCAGTGGCAAGGCATTTGGCGAGTTACTAAAATTCATGAAGAACATTCTTACAGAGAGAAACAAATTGCCGGAATCAACGTACGAGGCTAAGAAGTTAGTCTGCACTCTAAGACTGGAGGTACAGAAGATACACGCATGTCTTAATGATTGTATCCTCTATCGCGGTGAGGAGTACAAGAACCTAGAAGCATGTCTGGTTTGTAAAGCACTTCGATACAAGATCAGACGAGATGATCCATGCAAAGTTAACGGACGGCCTTCGAAGAAAAGAGTTCCTGCTAAGGTGATGTGGTATTTTTCTATAATACCACGGTTGAAACGTTTGTTCAAGAACAAAGAGCATGCAAGGATGATGTGTTGACACGCAGAAGAACGCCAACAAGACGGCATGCTGAGACATCCCGCCGATGAGTCACGGTGGCGAAACATCGATAGAACATTTAAGGACTTCGGCGAGGATGCAAGAAACATAAGGTTCGGCTTAAATACGGACGGCATAAATCCTTTTGGAGAGATGAGCAGCGGTCACAACACTTGGCCTGTAATAATGTGTATCTACAATCTTCCGCCTTAGCTATGCATGAAACGGAAGTACATTCAGATGTCGATTATTATTCAAGGCCCAAAGCAACCTGGCAACGACATCGATGTGTACCTGAGACCGCTGATCGAAGATCTGAAACTGCTATGGAAGAAAGAAGGTGTCACCATGTGGGATGAGGATAAACAGGAGAAGTTTAACCTATGAGTGTTGTTGTTCGTTACCATCAACGATTGGCCTGCACTTGGCAACCTTTCCGGACAGTCAAACAAGGGGTACAACGCTTGCACCCACTGTATGGATGAGACCGAATGTACGTACCTGAAACACTGTAAGAAGGTAGTGTACATGGGCCATCGTGACTTTCTTGTTGCAAGCCACCGTGTCCGGAAAAAAGGCAAACATTTTGAACAAAAGACGGACCATCGTACTAAGCCAAAGCATCACAATGAAAAGACCGTGTTTCCATGATGAAAGACCTCAAAGTAGTATTTGAAAAGGAACATGGCAGCCAACCTATAACAAGTGAAGGAACCACACGGCGATGTGGAAGAAGAAGTCCATTTTTTTGGGAGTTACCCTATTGGGAAGTCCTGGACGTCCACGCCACACAATCGATGTGATACACCTCACTAAGAACCTTTGCGTAAACCTGCTGGGCTTCCTAGGTGTATGGAAAATCAAAAGATACACTTGAGGCACGTAATGATCTGAAGCATATGGCATAACGTGACGACCTTCACCAACAACCAAAGGAGAAAGGAACCCACTACTTAAGTCTAGCCAGCTACACTCTGAGCAAGGTAGAAAATAAAATCTTGTTTGAATGCCTGAAAAGCATCAAGTTACCGTTTGGATACTCCTCGAATATAAAGGGAATAATAAGCACGAAGGATAAGAAGTTCACAAACCTAAACTCTCATGACTGTCACGTGTTGATGACACAGCTCCTTCCCGTTATCATTCGGGGTATCCTTCCCAATAATGTCCGGGCAACAATAACAAAGCTATGTGCTTTTCTGAACGCAATTTTGCAAAAGATCATCGATCCAGACAGACTAGAAGCCTTTCAAAATAATATGGTGCAATGTCTTGTCAGCTTTGAGATGATCTTTCGGCCTTCCTTCTTCAATATCATGACGCATCTCCTATGCCACCTTGTCAAAGATATCCATATCCTCAGTCCTGTATTTCTACACAACATGTTCCTTTTCAATAGGTATATGGGCGTTCTAAAGAAGTACGTCCATAACCGTTCTCGTCCAGAGGCCAGCATCGCCAAGGGATATGAAACAGAGGAGATCATTGAGTTTTGCGTCGACTTTATTGAAGACCTTCGTCCCATCAGGGTCTGCAGGAATAACCATGGATCAAGTATCCGGACGCGCACCTACCAAGAAGGCTGAGCTCAAGTACAAGTTCGTACTCGGGCGACCTCTAGTAAAACCCGAACAGGTTAAAACTTTACCTACACAGATGTACCGTTTCCATAAGTGGTACATGCAAGAATCAAGCAAAGGTACATAGATGTTCGTGGCAAAGTACTAAAATGACTATTTCTTCGATGGAGGTGACGTCGTGTGGCTTTGATTCGAAGACATCTTCGACCTATACCAGCTAGACGCCCTCGACGTCTCTCTTTTGGCCATGCGGGTTTTGTAAGTATTGTTCAGTTATATTTATTTCGTTCCTTAGCTCCTTGTATGTAGCTGACTAAAATTCTTTTATCCGTTGTAGATTGGCGATCCACGATTGCAACAAGTGGGAATGGACCAAATTTGGATTCATGGACCCCCCGAAAATTAACACCGCGATGGTAGATCAATATCTGACGCAAAAAGAGGACAATATCATCCAAATGCTAATGCAACATCATTACAAGACATGGATACTTCTGCCATACAACACAATGTGAGTTTTTACTACCTTCCATACCAATTTTAATCCTGTGCATATATACAGTTTCATATGTCATCTCACACAATTTGCATATTCCACTGGGCCCTTTTTGTAATTGATGTTGGCAACTTGCGGATCCACGTGTTTGACTCAATGGATAAACCAGAGTCTACGTATGCAAAGATTTTTGAAATGTTAAACAGGTAATGCCATCTTACCTGCTATTGCATATATGCAGTTCCCAGATAATTACTCGCTAGCTTTCAACTGCACGTAGGGCATGGGCACGGCTCCGTAAGACGGTTCGTGGGGCTTGGGAAGAAAAGCTTGCTATGAGGATGAATTTTCCAGTGAGTATAAGGCTCCAAAGTTATATTAAATCATTAATTTGTTCTAAAATAGAAATATATATTAAATCTGTCATCGTTTCTCCTTTAGTGTGCAAAACAGGTGAAGGGTACAAACTTGTGCGGCTACTATGTCTGCGACTACATTCACCGCCTAGTTAACCATGACAAATGTCCTCACGATCTGGATGTACATATAACAGTCATTCATACATTACGTCTTGATTTTGTGTTTATTTCATATATTCATTTCTCGTTTATTCAAATGACAGATTACTTGCATAAGGGATAAACTCCCCCACGCGAGTTTCATACAGGCTGCTCAAGAAAAAGTGATGGGAATTTATCAACAAGCATATTATTGCGCCCGGGGGAGAGTTCTACTGGGATTTGAGTGGCCTAAACCCTGAATCCACAATATAGAGAAATTTTTGTAATATACGATATAAAAATTTTATGTAATATATGTGTATATTTATGTGTGTACATATTTTGGTCATACATGTGTATATATATATGCATATTGCATATATATGTATAAATATATATATATGTAAAATATGTATGCATACTTGATGAGGACATCACCTACTCGATACAACCATTTGGGAGCTTTTGATTTAAAGGTGAACGAATTCTTTATCAAGATTGTATTTCATGCATTTGATAAATTGATGTTGCACCATGACGTGTGCTCATTTATATTTTCAGAAATACATATGTGGATCAAAAAGAGTGTTAAACACATATGAAAGGCATGGAGGACGAAGGAAATTAATTGGGGAGAAAATCTAAGTATTCCCAAAGTCAATTTTGGCCCCAGTAAAGAAAGAGATCTAATCCAACATGTTTTGGTGCTGAATTTGGACTGCAGAACAGCGCTGAATTCAAACGGCCGCCAAATATGCATACGTGCTCCGATTTGGGTCAATGAGTATTTGATGGAAAGCTCTCGGAGTCCTCTTTCCAATGGATCCAGCCTCATCTTTAAATACCTTCCCAACCATCCGTAATTATAGAAACAAAGTGTTGCATCACCTATAATGGACCTATAGGCTTGTAACTTTATCTGGGACCCCGGCCCAAGTGGGGCCCAAGTGGGGTGCGCCCCGACCTGATGGAGCACGACTCTAGGCAGCCCTAGGTCATCCTCCCACCTATATATATCTCCTTGCCGTCATAGAACAACTCAGGTTCTATTAGATTAAAGTTTTAGTCATTGCTATTTTACCTTGTAGTTACGTGTGTCGGCTAGACCACCTAATTACTCGTCTTCGGGACTCCAACCTATTGTTTGTATTCAATTTCTATTTGTAATTTAGATTGATTTTATCTTATTTTTGCTTGTTTCTTCGATTTGCTTACGGGAATAAGGTCGATCTGCACTCGCAAGATCAACAACCCACGGAGAGGTGTATCGATCGCTAAGGCGCAACACAACTTCTCGTACGGTTATAGTCGGACCGTCAACGTTTCTTCCAAATCATAGTTATCATGAACTCACCGAAAGATCAGGACACCCTTAGTGTATATCGGTCGTATCGGAGCGCCAAGATGATCGGTGAGAGATTTTATTTTTTGCATCTGTTATATTCCTATCGTCCAGAAAACAAAAAAAATAGATTAGATTGGTTTTCGTGATCCCATAAACCCTTGAGACTTTTTTACTAGTTACTAGTTGGTCGTATCTTGTTGAGTTTTTTCTTTCTTCGGTTGTGTCAAGTTGCTGGTCTTAGTTTTAGTCCTTTAGAGTTTCGAGTTCTTATCACGTTTTGTTACAGCCGTGCACTACTTTTGATCTATCTGTTGGCCAAATCTGAAGTGTAGTAGAAGATCTAATCCGACTTGAATTCTGTTGGTCGAGCGTTGTTTTGTGCTCTTGGTAAACGAGACCGATTCCCATACAAGTTGGAGTCCAAATCCGACTTGATTTTACCATCATCATATACAAGATTGGTTCGGTCTTACTTCAGAGAGAGAGTGTGTGTGAAAAATTTTTCATTAGTGATCTTTAGGTTCATATATTCAGTTTTGAGGATCCCCTGAAAAAAAGTGAAAAAAATAAAAAAGGCAAAAAAGGGGCTGAAAAAAAAGCAGAAGAAAAGGAAGAGAAAGAAGAAGAGGAAAGGGGGCTAATTATTGTTCTTCGTTTTTGTTCTCGGTGGTGTGTGTGGTGACTTCTTTGTGCGTAGGCTCGCGTCTCTAGCACGGTCTAGGCTAGGACCAGCACAGTACCGTTGTTGAACGATTATTCAACCGCTTGACTAACGTGATTTCTAGTTTTTCCTTTTGAGAGAGCAGCCCACCTACAGCTCCACCTTCCTGGCTATAACTTCATAGGTTGTTCTTGCTGTTGCTGCACTGATACACCTCTCTCAAGGTTGCCGACTTACTGGTTGTCGTCACCTCCTGTCGGGCAAGGTAAGAATTGGTAAGAGCTTGTGTGAACAAGTTGTGAGCGAGTACCTTGCGGTAGCACATCCTATTAGTTGTAGGGCTTTTATTCCTTCACTTATTTTCTTTGTTGTCTTTGTTTGTTTGAACATGGCGGGATCATTGGACATCAAGGATATGACGCATTCTTCTCGCACCAAGGGCATTATGCAACATTTTGAAAGGATAGTGAGGGAGCACACGAAGGTGTTGATAATGACTTGCGGTGACGAACGAGAAGATTGGACAATTGGAGACTACGCAGATTGCAACCAACACCTGGTTTGCTGGTTTGGAGGCATCCGTGACAGCCATCAACAACAATCTTACTCATCTTCTTAGGCGTTTCGACAACTTTAGTGATGAGAGTAACCACCGACGCTTGAATCATAATCGACGAAGTATGGATGGAGGACACCGTCGACGTGAGGTACGTAATAATGATGATGCTTTTGATAAGGTTAAATTTAAGATACCTTCTTTTGATGAAAAATATGACCCTGATGCATACATTATTTGGGAAATTGTTGTTGATCAAAAATTTGTATGTCATGAGTTTCCTGAAAATGCACATGTTCGGGCTGCCACTAGTGAGTTTACTGATTTTGCTTCTGTTTGGTGGATCAAACATGGTAAGAAAAATCATGATAACATACCTCAAACTTGGGATGCTTTGAAACAGGTCATGCAGGCTAGAATTGTACCTTCTTATTATGCACGTAAATTGTTACATAAGTTGCAACTATTGAGACAGGGTACTAAAAGTGTAGAAGATTATTATCAGGAATTACAAATGGGTATGCTACGTTGTAACTTAGAGGAGAATGAGAAAACTGCTATGGCTAGATTTTTTGGGTGGTTTAAACCATGCAGGACATATTTGCTTGTCAAAGTTATAGATCTTTTTCTCATTTGTTAGAACTTGCTTGCAATGCTGAATGTAAAATAGAGGACATGAAGAAGCGATAAGCTATGCTTGTACCTCCTATTTTTCCATGTAATGATGACATGCAAACTTGGGAGGAGCAATCTTTTGTGTCTCCTGTTACTAACGCTTTGCAGGAAGTCTAAAATATTCACCAAGAGTAGAAGAACAATGTTCTTGAGAAGAAAGATGAGAAGTATGAAGCACCAAACATATCTGTAGAAAGTTTGCAAGGTAAAATAAATGATGCTAAGATAAATGAAGGTGAGTATTCTCAAGCTGAGCTACACATGTCCACTCATATGCTATAGTAGAGCACCCATTAGTGAAACCAATTGCTGAGATTCCTTTGTCACAAGTTTATTTAGTTGATGTTCCTTATGATAAAGAAGAGTTCTGTGATAATTCTTCACTTATATCCATGCCACAACTAGTGAATGAACATGTTATTTCCAGTGTTAGTTCTTTAGACATTGATTTTAAGCATGTTGTTCACGTTTGTAATAAAGTTGAGGAGAGTGAATTGCTATCTTCTTTACTTTGGGCTATGTGTTGTTTGATGATTTTTGTGAGCTCGATAATTTGAAGGAAAAATTATTTACTAAGCCTGATTTGTCATATCCAACTAATGTTATTTTTCATATCTTTGGCGAATATAATGATAGAGGAATACGTTTGGTGCATAAAGTTTATATTTGTTCTAATCTAAAATATTCTTTGGGGCAAAAATACTATGATCAAATAGGAGGATGCACTAACACTAACAATGTCATGCAAAGTTTTCCTAGTTTTTCCCCTAATCAACACGGTAAGCCCAAAGAAGGGGAGCATTGTTGGTTTTGGCCATGCAGTATAGTTGTCGCTCCGTGTTTCAACATCAAACCAATCACCTCTGAATGCCATTGGAGCATGTCGGGGACGACTTGCATCCAAGAAGGGGAGAATGATGAGGACATCACCTACTCGGTTATAACTATATTGGGAGCTTTTGATTTAAAGGTGAACGAATTCTTTATCAAGATTGTATTTAATGCATTTGATAAATTGATGTTGCACCATGATGTGTGTTCATTTATATTTTCAGAAATACATATGTGGATCACAAAGAGTGTTAAACACATATGGAAGGCATGGAGGACTAAGGAAATTGATTGGGGGCAAATCTAAGTATTCCCAACGTCAATTTTGGCCCAAGAAAAGAAATAGATCTAATCCAACATGTTTTGGTGCTGAATTCGGACTACAGGACAATGCTAAATTCAAACGACCGCCAAATATGCATATGTGCTCTGATTTGGGTCTATGAGTACTTGATGAAAAGCTCTCGGAGTCCTCTTTCCAACGGATCCAGCCTCATTTCAAAATTCCTTCCCAATCATCCGAAATTACAGAAACAATGTGTTGCATCACTTATAATGGGCCTATGGACTTGTAACTTCATCTGGGACACCATAGAACAACTTAGGTTTTGTTAGATTAAAGTTTTAGTCATTGCTACTTTACCTTGTAGTTACGTGTGTCAGCTAGACCACCTAATTGCTCGTCTTCGGGACTCCAACTTATTGTTTGTATTCAATTTATATATGCAATTCATATTGCTTTTATCTTGTTCTTGCTTATTTCTTTGATTTGCTTGCAGAAATAAGGTTGATCTGCACTGACAAGATCAATAACCCACGGAGAGGTGTATCGATCGCTAAGACGCAACACAACGTCTCGTACGGTTGTTGTCGGATCATCAACGTTTCTTTTCAAATCGTAGTTATCATCAACTCACCAAAAGATCAGGATACCCTAGTGTATATCAATAATAATATATAAACATGCAGCAAGCTAGCTGCAGGAGCAAAATTAGAAAAAAAAAAGAGAAAAAAACTTTAGTCCCGGTTGGTAACACCAACCGGGACTAAAGATGGCGGATCCAGTCACGTGGCTTCGTCATCTTTAGTCTTGGTTGGTGTTACCAACCGAAACTAAAGATGCATCTTTACTCTAGGGTATTTCAACTAGAACTAAAGAAAGTGAATTTTTGTCACGCTCTCATAGTCCCAGTTTGATACCAGGGACTAAAGGGGGTTACAAACCGGGACTAAAGCCGCTTTCCCTAGCAGTGGTACTACATGTATGGAGTATACAACACTTAACGCATATATTTTTAACTCATATATTTTAGTTATATATTTTAGTTAAATGAGTAATCAATTTTTAAATATTGATTTTTGCTGAAAACAATGGAGCCTTAGAACATAGGTGTAATTTAATTCACTAAAGGAAAAAATAAGAATGAAATAATCCATGGTTTTTTCGTAAAAAGAGGGAGTGCACAAAACGATTAAATAAAGACAACAATTTTATTTTTTAAATTTAGCTTACACATACGGAAAAGACAAAACACCACAAAGCATTATGCATGTGGCTTTATTTTTAATATATAATGTCTTGGGCTTAAATCACCTCTTAAGTCTCACTTTCATTCGGATTTGAGTACCCTTGGTAGATTTGTTGTTGTTGATATCTAGGAGTGAAAGCACCAATCTCTTCTCCCCTATTATTTTTCAAGCTACGAGCTTCCTGTCTTGAGATGCGATATGCATTAGCAATCACATCCACGGCATTGCACGTAGAACCGAGTTCTTCCCCACAATGTGGTTTACCATGGCGTTTGGGTTTGTCTTGAATGCGATATATTGGAATCCTTCATGCTCCGCTTTCTTCATAACCACATAATTTTGTGGTACGATTAGCAATTGCCCTGGATGGAGAATACCATTAAACACAGCCTTTCCATGGTTACTAACAACCTGAACTCGAGCACGCCCTTGAATTGTATACACTAAACTATGAGCATTGATATTCCAAAATGGTGAGAGAATAGCATTCTGCAATAAGTGTAAAGAACAAGGTTATATGGAATTTAGTTATGATGTTAATCGAACTATGAATGTTAAAAGAATATTAATATTGCAAATATATACCGGTATAGATTTACTCTTGTAGCACTCATTTGGACAAGGTTAAGAATGGAGAACTTCTGGCTATTGAGATTCGTAATCCTTCCAGCACGAGGGTTATAGGTATCAGCATGATTAGGGTTTTCTATGTTTAAGCTAACCCTAATTGCACAAAAGTTCTCATCCAAGCCATTGTATTTGCTTGTTGATTGCCGCTCTCTATGATATTGAATTTGTTGGTATTGATCTTGTGTTTGCTCCTGTTGTTGTGTGGTGGTTGGTTTTATCAATCGAAGGCCACTATTCACTCGAATGATCTCTCCTCTTCGGTCATTTTGACTTTGTAGCCTTCTGGTCGCCTCTATATTGATGCCTAAGGCCTCACTTAATAGTTCAGTGTTGAATCCATTGAATATGTTTTGCCCAGAGTGTTGGTTGATTGAAGGGCCAGACACTTGTTGCTCTCTAATATTGTTACCAGCTAACAAGAACTCCTAAAGTTGTGCACAAAATAAGTTGTTCAGCATACTGAACTATAACGTAAACCAATAATGGATAAAATATGCAACATCTGCTAGCTAGATTGGACATTAATTTGAAGAATAGTACCTTTTGTCTTGGTTCGAGTTGATTAGCATTGTTGTTTACATCAAAAACAAACAAAGCAACAACAGGGGTGTCACCCTCATTATAGAACCAGTGTGGTACACCAGAAGGCAGTGCAACAACATCTCCTTGCCTAAATTGGTGGATCTTTTGGTTTTCGTCTCTAATTTTTTTTCCTTGACTTTTCCTTTCTCCTTCAAGACCAAAATGCCTAAATTGCTTTTGGTAAGTTGCTGGGCAACCAGGAAAGGTCAATCCCAGAGCACCAGTCCCTACAAAAGAGGACACACACATTAAATTTACTGAAACCCCAAATATGCATATGTTCATATCTTAATGCATAGATTATAATATATTTACCAAACATACACAACAATAAAGTTTTTTACTAGCAAGAAAGTCACACGAACCTTGGATGATATATACTAGGCCAGGAGTGTTGGAGTATCGAGGTAAAAGAAGGCCCTGAGGCTCAATAATACGACGAATAACTAATGTACCAGTGCATTGGAACTGTTCATTCCTCTCATCGAAATACTCTGTAACCCCAGCTTCATGCCTCACTCTCCTAAGGGGCTCAAAAGCTTGGAGCCTATCAAACCTACACTGCCTGTAACCCCCTTGTCGAGGATTTTGCCATGGATTTATGCCTAGACTAAATATCTGGGCCATAGAACCATGGCAGAGGAGAAGGACACAAAAGCATATAGAAAATCGAGAGAATGCAATAGTTGTCATAACTATTTATGGAAAGGATAATGGAAACTCACTGATGTGATTTCCCAAAACATCATGTCCCTTTTATAGCCAAGAAAAAACATCTTGGATGTAAGGAGGTGACAGAGTTACTTGGAGTATAAACAATAGACATCCTATAAAGTGTATTGAGTTGTGCAAAAGAAGTATATACACAAACTAGGTTAACAAGACAGATCTATATGTATACTATACTTTTACATGTGTTTCGTAGAAAAAAATACATATTGTGTTAGTTCAGAAATTGTCTATCCCTACGCTTTGGATGTTTTTCCTTCTTGGCTCTATTTGTGCCTGCGTCATAAAGTTTTTGCATGGGATAAGTTTGTTTTTCCTTTACAACACAAAGTTGTATTTTTGTTGTCATTTTTGTCTGCCTTGTACACTCAAGTTATACGCCACATAAAGAAACGGAGATAAAATGTGTAAATGTTTTAGTTTTGTTATGTGTCGCGTACGGAACTACTGATCTTTCAATTTTATGTTCTCGGCCACTAACTTTTAGCACCGTTTTGCCCATGATATATATTAAGGAATAGCTCATCATTTGGATAAATTTGAGAGCTAATCATAATTTTATGGTTTGTTGTTACAACCTAATATAATGCATTTACCCAATAGTTTGCGATGCCATGAATAATGAGATAAGTCATATGCTATCACCCATCGCAATATATATGCTGCTCATCCCAAGCTTGGAAATTAAAGGCTCATCTTGATAAACCTACCTATTTATAAACTAACAACCCACAAAGATTGAACATAGCGGGTAAAATGACAAATGTATAGTATTTTCATGGATTTTTTCTCAAGTTTTAGTAATTTTAGAAATATGCAGGCCGGACTAGCTTGCCTATATGCTCCGGGCATGCCGACCATTTTCAAATTTGATTGATATATCTTCCTCTATATGTACACAATTTCAAGCTGCATGATTGATGGATGACATACAAGAATAGAAAGTAAATATATATATGTTAAAATGAAGATTTATGGAGGATATGTGTGCCATAATCTATATAGTGTATATTGCATACTGAACAAGTTGGTTGGTAGATAAAGCGCGCTTCCATGCAACTAGAGAGTGCTGTGTAATAGGGGCATTGGAACTGTCTTGAGTTAGAGTACAAGTATGTGTGTTCGTATTAGTGAGTGCACTCATGTGTATGTGAGCACGTCCATTATTACTGTGCTTTTTAGAAATATCCAAACCGATATGCATGATGAGATATAGATGTACCAGTGAGGATTTTTTTAAAAAATATGTGTATATATTTTGGTTAATAGTGAACATTCCGATTCTAATAGCATTTGTATTTTTTTTCTTCTTCGCGTACAATTTTTTTATTTTTAATTGTAAACTTTTAGGGGATTGGTAATGGTTTTGAATGAATAGTACTGTTCATTACTCATTTCGTACGTTATGAGTTAAACTAGTATTTAGATATACCTTATTCACCCATATTCTCACCAGTAAATTAAAAATATTTAAATTCTTAACACATGCTGCAATATCATCTACTTCCTTTCCTAAATATAACCATAAGTAAATTTCACAAAACTAAATTATCGTAAACTAAAAATTTAAGATGTTGTATCACAAAATTACATATTTAACATCAAATTTATCCAAAAATATAGATTTAGGATGGAGTATCAAACAACTATAGATTAGGTAATAAATTTATCATAAATCTATAGATTTAGTGTCAATTTAATCATAAAACTACAAATTTATAGCTCCAACATAATGGCTACTAGGGATTTAAACTCCAAAATATGTACTTCTATGATAACTTCAATATTAAACCTATAGTTTTGTGATATTTATCCTTAAATATGTAGTATTGTACTAAATTTGGCGCTAAATATAGTTTTATGATACAACACCTTAAATATGTAGTCTTATAATAGTTTGGTTAAAGTATCTATAGTTTTATTTTATGAAATTTACTCAATAATCATCCTCCATCCAAAATATAATTATTTGTAGGATTTAAAAAAATTGTTATAGATATAAGCATTTATTGTACAATTTATATCACTACTAGTCCCATCAATTATCTCATATTCAATTTCTTCTCATTTTTACCCCCAAAGTTTTTTCTCCTCAACTTTAACCTCAGCTAAATAACATATATACAACATATATATATTATATCTATGCTTATACTATGGAACGAAGGTATTATAATCTCACAAAGTGTAACTAAAGATAGAACTTGTTAAAATGCCCCAAAACTCTCAAAATGCAAATGACCTTGTTAAAGTATGTCATTCTGGTCCAAGATGACCATGACTCCTCCGGGATCCTAGATGGTGTTGATGTGGCATCACCACTAACTCTACATTGACCAACAAATGAGGCCCACTTAAAAATCTTTTCCTTTTTGACTTCTCTTTTCCTATCTCTTCTTTCTTTTCCCTTTCTCTTCTTCCATTGTAGCAATAGTGGCCATGGCCTGTGCTCGATCTCTGTCACACCATGTAGTTTTGCCCCTAAAAATCTTTTAAATAATTCCCTGAAGAAATTAAATTTTTGGATTTAACCTGGGGCAAATAAGTAATTTTAAAATGCATTTAATAAGTGGCAATGGCATGGTAGGATTTTTCCTGGATTATACATGTCAAAGTACATTAACTGAATTTTGAGTGAAATTTTTACAGCACTAGAAATAATTTTTAACCAATTAAACAATTTATTGGAATTAAATTAAGTTCCTGGAAATTATTTTTTGATTTTCCTATTCCAGGCGTACTTTTCCTGCCCAAATCCTATCGGGTTGCCGGCCCATTCTTCCCGCCCGTATGCGCGCCTCTTCGCCCGTGGGCCATGGCCCACAAGCCAAGTCCGCCGCACCGCTGAAATTGTCGCCCATCCCCGCACGCCTGGGCACCGACAGTGGGGCCACTGTCGGACCCGTCGTCCCCGCTCCCGAGCCCGTGCCGGCGCCGTGCCGCCACAGCGCCATCTCCACCGTTCGTGCCACGTGAATCTCGCGCATCCCGACCGCCCGACTCGTGCCCGCCGCTTGCGTCGGCGAGGACTTAATTGCGTAATAATTAATTTAGGATTTTTTCTGTTTAGTTAAAAATCACAATTAAACTTCTAAAATTCATATATTTTTAATCCGAGCTTCGTTTTAGTCCATTCAAATTTCATTAAATCCAAAAAAGCCAATAATCCATTAAAACTAGTTTCTTATGCTATTTCGTAGACTTTTAGCAAGTTTTGTTTTGTGCTTTATTTGTCGTGTAGATTTCGATAATTCCAGCGATCCCGTTTACTTGAGTAATCATCGAAGTTCCCCAATCTTCAAAGCAAGGCAAGTCATACTTTACATTGATCATATTGTACTTATTTTATTTAAATATCTCATTTTTTTTCTCAACTACTGCATATGTTTTGGAATGTCATTTCATGGGACTATTATACCTATTGTACTCAGCCATAGGAATTGAATACCTTATACCATTGATAACTTGGGTTCAATATGACTAGATATTGGTTTAGGACATGCTTAGCCGGCTTAGATCAATTAGTTCATTTAAGGAAATCACATTATCTAAATACTACAGTGAAGATTATTATACGGATGATGTCAAGTATGTGATACTATATTAATAATATTAAAATATGACAATGGTGGGCTCTGGGTGCAATGGTTTTGGATAGTCATACCCATGGCAGTTAAGGACTGGTTCTTGGAAAACTCTAGAAGAATTATCGTGCAAACCACAAGCCAGCATGGGTAATGGCTGGATCTGTAGTGTAGCTATCTCTAGCTGACGTACCCTAGTGAAGGTGAGCGTGATGGAGTTGGGTCAGCCCCAGTTGAAAGGGTTGATCGGCTACCGGATTCACCGTGGCACGAGGGGGGCTGCCCATTGCCCTGATGGGAGTGGTGGCAAAATCTTGGTGTGGTACGATTAGTTAGAGGGGGTTATGCGAAGGGTCCTGTCACAGTCTCTTCCGGGGTATCATGGTGGTACACTGACACGCGGAAACGTGTCGTGGGGCTATGTCTTATGGGTACAGTTGTACACCTACACCTCTAATTAGAGTAAAACTATTCGAATAGTCGTGCCCACGGTTATGGGCGATCAACCAGATTCACCGTGATTAGTTTTATTTAAATAATAACAATATGACTAATGGAACTTGACTAGAATGGATGGATGGTTGGGCCTATTGCAGCATGGGTTTAACGTTGGACAATGTTTATTTAATATTGCTCAATTATATATTACTGTTTCTTGCTTTCAACTATAATTATGTCTGAAATGTTGTTTATGCAAATGAGACTCTATCCTTCCTTGTGAAATATCCTGCATCATACATTCTCTTCCGGTATGACTTGTTGAGTACAGTGGGTAATACCCAGTCTTGCTTAATTTTTTCCCACAAGAGGCTCAGGTTGAAGCAGAGGAAGGTTTTGACGAGGATTAGGCTTGAGTCCGACGTCAAGGTTGCCACTGGTCCTCTGGCTTGGAACTCACTGATGAAGTGGAGGCCTGTTGAGAGTTGTCCAAATCCAAGTTGACAAGCGGAAAACAATGGATGGTAGAATTTGTACGAAGTACGAGAAGTGTGCCTGGTAGAAACGTCGACTGGGAGGATGCATGGCATAATCGATGCAATAAAGATATCCCTACTTATGTTATCAAAGTTGATGTTGTTCAATCGGAAGGTGGAAATGAGCTTGAACTCATCGACATCTTCATAAGCGTACCAGACGGTTGCATCTTTCGTGAAGCCAACATAAAATGCCTTGAATCAATGGCATGTGTTGATGGTCGATAGCTTGCTTCCTAGATAAATTGATACGGCTTCGCCAATAGACATGCATCGATGACTAATAGGAGTTGCGTCTTCTATATGATCCATTAGGAAGCTTAGGGTGTTGAAGGGCGCTCTCCTCGTATTGTCAACAGTGTACAGCTTCAACCAAAGTTGGATAAACCACTAGGGGCCACCGATGTGTCCGACGGGTTGACCGACCAATAACTTGGAGGATACTTGATGCAAAAGTTGGTAAGCTGCTCCCAAGAGATATTTGCCCAAAGGAATTTGTTTTCCATTGGACAGAGCTTCAGCCAGGTGCTGCATATTGGTTGTTGGACCTATGGTTGATCCATAGAAAACATACTTCTCCAATCATAAATTGAGGAATGCAAAGTGTTCCCGATTGGTAACTAATCTGGAGGTATTGGCATGTTTGGCGATATAATTAGCCCATCCGCCAGCTACTTTGGTGTCGAGCCGATGAGCACACTTGATTTTTAAACTAACAAGATTTGGCGATGAAGTAATATCTAGGCCAGTAAGCATGAATGTGTCCAGTAGGGTTGGTAACATCGGCTCGTGGTTGAACAAGAAAGCGTTAAGAGCATCGGACTAAAAATAGCAAGCCGATGTCACGTCACTGTTGGACTTCAATGCAGAAGACTCACGATCGTCCAGGCCATGAAGAACAGATGGTTTGTGGGGATCGAGTCCGATCTAGCCAACCAATCTCGCTCGATCCGCCGAAGCATTCTCTTTCACCATAGGATTGTCAGACTATTCACGACGAGGGTGGAACGAACAACATGTGGAGGGAGAGCTGTCTGACGGAGTAAGGGTCATGGATGATGGTTTTGAGGAAGATCTTGCACTCTGTCAGAGGATGGCTCTTAGTCTTGTGTATGAGGCACCACGCCCTGTATGGGGAAGTGTGCTGAATCCCACGAAGCCTGCAAACATCGAGTTTAGCCTTCATGTCGAGTACAACCCGACATCCTTCCGAAGCATGGGTTACGGTTTTGTGGATGGGTAACCATCGATTGTTGATCTTGAATGTGGGTTTCTTAGCCGGCGCACGATTCACAGCGTAGGCTGAGGGTTGACCGGTTTAGGAACTTCTTCGGTGGATTCCATTGTCGGCACCTGGTTCTCAGCGAGAGCCAGATGAGGAGCCATTGGAGTTGCGACAAATACGGGGAACGTGATAGTTCCGACTTGTACATAGTGGAACGCTTGCTGGGGACGTAGAAGCCCTCGTCGGAAAATCCTCCTCCTGGATTCATCTCATCGAGATCCTTAAGCACCAAGCCCCCTACCGGCGTGCCACTCTCGATGGGATATACCCACCTATAGTATTTGGAGAGTATACAAGACGTTGATACTAGGATAAACGTGAAATTGTATCTAGGAAATAGGAGACAAAGGGGATCTAGGAAATAGGAGACAAAGGTTTAGACTAGTTCAAGCCCTCGAAAACAGTAATAGCACTAATCCAGTTTTATATGTATACTGGGAAGAGTAGCACATAAATTACAATGGGAGAACTAACTAGCTTCTCGGACTCGTCGACTAGAACTCGCCAAGTATGACTTGATGAGAACTTGTCAATGACTAGGGCTTTGACTTCGTATGGCTTTGGCTATGGCTTGTAATTCGATGATCCCTACCCCCATGGGAGGACTTGTATTTATACTAGAAATTGTTTTCTTCTCTAAGTAAAACTTGAAGATCCTGGATAGGAAAAGAATTGATAAACCTTGTCTTCCCCAAGTAATACTCGACCTTTTACCCAACAAAGACAATTTTCTTTCGGGCTCAATCTTATTACCATATCCAAGTATACATTCCCGTACAACCTTAGATATGTGATATCTCCATACATCACAAACCCACGTATAGGATATATACCTTATCTATAACCTAACATATTTCCTAATAAGTCAAAACAGCTTATTAAGGAATAAAAATTAATTTATAGGTAAACCTTTTATATTATTTATGTTCTTAACAACTAAAAAGTTAATGCTGAAAAAGAAACTTGTTAATTCAACTTCAAAATTAACTTTAAAAATTCAAAATTTGGATTTGGTTTTGGCTTATTAGGCCAACCAATGAGGCTCGATGTTCGACGATTTGGGTTGGAAACTAATCCCACATGCACGCAGATCGAACGACTCATTAGTGTATTATTAATTAAGTATTAGTTTTTAAAATGAATTAATATAATTTTTTTAAATATTTTTCTATAATTTTTTTAAAAATATATTTACACGTGGAAAACGAAGTACGGGAGGTCAAAGCCGCAGAGAGCAGCTGTTTTTTAAGATTGACAAGTGAGCAGTTGACCATTGGTGACAACTAGCAAGTCACGTCTTATTTTTTTCCATTTTTGTGTCGCCCGAATCGTCCGATGCCAATAGTAGAATATAAAGTAATATTAAATTAATGTGATGATGTTTCGCACTTTACTGAATAAATTAACGTATGTTTAATATTATAGAAATGTAAGAATATATATATTAATACATTGTAAAATTGATATGAGATAATATTTGACATGTTTACGTGTTAAGTTTTGAATATAATAATTTGTAAGTGATTTAAGATTGTATCAAATTTAAGATGTAATCACAAAACGTAATAGAAGACGTTGATCGATGCCGGTTAACCTAAAACCGGCGCATATAACTTTTTTTCATCCTTCTAACCCTTTAGAGTAGTCTAAAATTAAAAACCAACACCTCTAACAATTGATTTATTAAAAAACTGATATTTATGGTTTTGATGTCCTAAGGTATTATAGGTGTCGGTTTTTTATTAAGCCGACACATATCAAGATCGAGCCAAGCAGGGTAGACGATAAAAACTATCGAGCCGAACTTCAGATCCACCGAGCCCTTTCTCATCCTCGTATCTCTCACCCCGCCACTGCAGCCCCTGCTCCTCTTCTCTCCGCCGTTGCGACATCGTCCATCCCCTCGACGACAGCGGCTCTTGCGATGGCTTCGTCGGCTACAACGACGATGATGGCAGCCGGATCCATCGGCTACGATGATGGTGAATCCCGCAGGGTGGATCCGTCCCCTATAATTGCATGGGCTCCCGCAGGCGGATCCGGTGGTGGCGGCGGCTCCCGCAGGCAAATCCGACGGTGGCGAAGTCTCTCATCTCCTCTACGCCACTGTGGCATCATGGCATCCACCCCTTGACGATGACGGTGACAGTGGATTTGGCGGCAGCAATGGCTCTCGCGCATGGAGGCGGCAGCGGCAATGGCAACCTTGATGTCCGAGTGAGCGATTTGTGCTATGTGATTTGTGTTGTGTGATTTGAGTTAAAATTTCTATGATTTGTGTTTTGTTGTTGCATGGATGATGATTTGTGGATTTGTGATGTGTGCTTTCAGGGTGTTGTTGGATCAATGGTGGTCTACGTGTGATGGAGAGGGGCTCGATGCATCGACTCGAGCCAGCTTGTTTTTTTATTTATGGAACACCAAAGATGCCGATTCCTAAACCGGTACATTAATACCGCCTTGTGATGTTGGTTTAGAAATTCCACATCTACAAGAGGTTCTTAACCGGCATCAATGACGTTTTCTATAGTAGTAGTGAATATTTTAGTAAGTCATGATGTAGATTGTTTGCGCGTTGAACTTTATAACCTAATGGGTTGTAATTTGTATGAAAGATGAAGTAGTATGTTCGTATGACTTTTGAATATAATAATTATGTTTGTACGTGTAGTCTTAAGGATTCGTGGGATGTGGCTGTATGTAAGACCGCATGGATAATAAACACTCGTGACATTGACGCTGCCAATAAAAAATTTAAACATCTAGAACCGGCGAAAAGCTATATCTGGGCAATCTTTCCCTCCATGCGTAACATATACCGAAAACTCACAGCGAGCACATTAGGACGAAGTAATTAACGCGAGCTGCGAGCTGCGAGCTGCATGGATCCGTCACCCGGCCGCCGCCGCACGTCGTCCTCGTTGTAGTCCTCGGCTCGCCGGCGCTCGTCACCGGAGAGGAGGAAGATTACCGTAATTAGGAAACACACGCGAATACAGTGAAAACTGAGAGCAATTTTGATGCCGCTAAAACTCGCAGCTTTACTGACTCTGTATATCAGCTTAAATAAAACACATTGCAAAGCTAAACTGTAGCCACGAATGGCCACGACGCTATGACCTCCACGCTCCGCCATTGTCGTGCCATTCCACGACTGGAGTATGCAAATCATCACTTCTTCCACTTCTATCATACACACACCACGACCTCCGACAGGTCCATGCCATCCCACAGACGAGAATGCAAACGTGCACCGATGACCACTAGAGTTAGAAAAGAGGGAAAAACCTATGCATGAACACAACATGCATCAGGCTGTATATGACGCACTCGGCTTGGCTAAGACCGAGTTCTGTTATTGTCTAACAACCAGAGAGAAAATAGGAGCTAAATTGAGCCTGGATTATCTAACACTCGTCGCCAGCCCCTGCGCCGGCCACGTCATGCCCATGGCAGAGCTGGCGCGGCGCCTCGTCGCGCACCACGGCGGCGCCGCCACGCTCGTCACGTTCTCCGGCCTCGCCGCGGCGGCGATCGCGTCCCTCCCGGCGTCCTCCATCGCCGCCGTCACGCTCAAGGAGGTCGCGCTCGACAACGTCCCCGCGGGCTCCAACATCAGTACCCTCATCTTCGAGCTCGTCCGCCGCTCGCTTCTGAGCTCCATCGACCGTGGCGGCGGCGGCGTCGCGGCGCTAGTGCTGGACTTCTTCTGCGGCGTGGTGCTCGACCTCGCCGTGGAGCTCGGCGTCCCGGCTACGTCTTCGTCCCCTCTAATACTGCGTCGTTGGCATTCATGCGCCGCTTCGTCGAGGTCCACGACGGCGCGTCCCCGGAGAGTACCGTGACCTCCCGGACACCCTCCGTCTCTCTCGGGACTTGATGATCCGCGTGGCCGACATGCCGGACGGGTTCTTGGACAGGTCCAATCCCGTGTTTGGGCAGCTCCTCGAAGAGGCGCGGCGATACCGGCGAGCAGATGGATTTTTGGTGAACAGCTTCGCCGATATGGAGCCCACCATCGTGGAAGAATTCAAGACGGCGGCGGAGCAAGGCGCGTTTCCGCCGGTTTACCCGGTGGGGCCATTCGTCCGGTCGAGTTCCGACGAGGCCGGCGAGTCGGCCTGCCTGGAGTGGCTGGATAGCCAGCCGGTAGGGTCGGTGGTGTACGTCTCCTTCCGGAGCGCCGGCATGATGTCCGTGGAGCAGACGTGCGAGCTCGCCGCCGGGCTGGAGGTGAGCGGCCACAGGTTCCTCTGGGTCGTACGCATGCCAAGCCTCAACGGTGAGACCTACGACTTCGGCACCGGCCACCGCGATGACGACGACCCGCTGGCGTGGCTTCCAGACGGGTTTTGGAGAGGACGAGGGGCCGGGGCCTCGGCGTCACGTCGTGGGCTCCGCAGGTGCGCGTGCTGTCGCACCCGGCGACGGCGGCGTTCGTGTCGCACTGCGGGTGGAACTCGACGCTGGAGAGCGTGTCCTCTTGACGGAGCAGAAGGTAAACGCGGTCATCCTGACGGAGGTGGCCGGGGTTGCGATACGCCCGGCGGCGGCGCGCGGTGGCGACGGGTGGTGTCGCGGGAGGAGGTCGCGGCGGCGGTGAAGGAGCTCAAGGATTCAGGGGAGAATGGGAGCGTCGCGCGTCGCCGCGCGAGGGAGCTGCAGGCGGCGGCGGCGAGGGCGCGGTCACCAGACGGCGGGGCGTCGCACCGCGAGCTCGAGGAGGTGGCCGCCAAGTAAAAGAACGCCGTGCTCCACACGAATAATGCTGTTTAGTTTGTCAAAATTCGCTGTTTGTAAACGAATTTGGCTCAAGTTTGGTTGGTGATTATTTGAACGGCATGCCATGTCGAAAGGAAACCTCAAATGCTTCATTTCTTTTGTAATATGATCCCTTCGTCCCAAACACAAATTAAAAAATCGTAAGCATATTTGTCATTTAAGATGATTCTTCCTCCTCCTATACCTAATTTATGTACGTACCAACTTGCGGAATATACAAAATTGATTGCTGGTGTAATGCGTACAACTTTCTTCAGTCTCCTAGGAGCAGTCTGTTTTTTCTTAGCTTTATAGTTTAACCTCCTAGGAGTACGTGCACAAGAATTTATACTTCTATATACTCTGGTTCATTTTTTCTTAATGTTGACGGGTGGTCGATTAATTTTTAAAGGGGTTACCTAAGAAGGTCAAAGAGTGGTCGGAAACGTCTACCCAAATGATACGATGGTCGACTAAAAAAATGTGTAGAATTTTTAGACAGGTTCAAGCACTTTCGAAGGATAACAAGCCTACGTCATATGTTTTTGTTGGGATGATGTATCAATCGAGTACAAGAATATGAGTTTTTGGGCTCTAGAGATTAAATCTTGCTTTCAAAGAACCGATCACCTTCGCCCGTGGACCTGCCCTTCCTGTTATAATAGATCAAGGGCAGTTACAAGAGGACTTAGGGGCAAAAAGCTAAAACTAAAGATTAAAAAGCAAGTACAAACAACATATGAAAAATACATAGAGATCCTCGGGTCCCGCGCTTCATGGGTATCTCGTGCTCCATCTTGCCTTGAGACCTATCCTCCATAGTTATCTTCGCACAATCCCGTCGGGTAACATCATCTTCCGTCGGGTTGTACTTTCCTTATATTTTTCGCGATCCTTATTATGCAAGCCTTCTATCGCGAGGAGATTTGGGGTCGGGCTGATAACTCGTAGTTGGGACTGAACACTCGAAGTCGGGTCGACGGAAGGTCGGGGCTCCTGACAAAAAAAGAGATCGGGCTTCTGACCCTCTCTCGAGTATTACCAGTTCGACTTCAGCTGGTCTTAATTCTGTGGTCTACCCCAGGTGATATTTTGTTTGAATTTAGAATTTTAGAACGTGGGACACATATGCAATGTATTTAAATTTGATCATTATTATTTGCGATAAAAAGATATATTCACACGTATCCCGTCCCCTCCGGGCACGCCGCCTCCTTCCTCATGAGTTTCTCGGACAGCGACGGCAGCTCGTCGGCAAGGAGCACGGCGCGAGCAGAGGGCCGGTAACGCCTAACGGAGAGATATACAATGAGAGCCGCGTGAATGCGCCGTTAAAGGATAACTCTTTTAATCACTCGATGAAGGGGTGGAGTTAAGAGTAAAAGTTTATACTATTATTTAAGTTAATTACCTAATTAGTTAAGTGATTATGTGTGAAAAAATTATTCGAGGGGCACTAATTGATTATTTTTTTTTTTAAAAAATAATATAATATATCATGCAAGTTTAATTTCGACATCTACAAATTATAATAAAAATAACAAATTTGACTATATATATAATTTATTGTTTTTTATAATTTATAGAAATCAAATTTAAAATTATATGTTTGTAATGTGATATATTATATATTTAAAAGTATATGTTTGTGAAATTAACAACGCATTAGCATTGTTGAAATTTACATGTATTATTTATTGAAATTTACGTTGAGTGCTCGTTAATTTGAGAGTGAAATATTTGAATATTATTTAGTGGATGCATACGAGATTTCCGGTGCTGTTTTTGGGTATTGGTTTCATGAGCATATGTTAAATACATAGTTTTTTCCCTTAACTTTGTGCTACAAATAGTCCTATTAATACTAAAGTGTTACATGGATTAAGGCCCAACAGACTCCCGTCGGGAGTTTCCCGTTGATGCAATATTGGAGTCCGCAGGAATATGTCCTGCTGTGTCACTGAAAGTTGAGAAAAATTTTCCGTTCCCAAAAAAAAACAAGTTGTTAAATCTTGGTTGTGACTTAATATCAGCAAAATATGTCGCTTGCAAGAAATATCAATTAGAGAACTCCTAGGCTAGTTATATGGCCGATTTTTTTTACTTTTTAGTATTTTTTAAAGATTCTTACAAATAGCTCTTGGTAGTTTTAAATCGAAAAATAGACCTCAATCTCGACGCCATGCATATTGGTGTCTAGGTTGCACGTCTCAACACCAAAATAATTGGCGCCGAGCTCGCACGTAACGTTGGCGCCGAGGCCGACGTGGCGGAGCTCGACGCCGTAGATCTTGACGCCCATCCTTAATAGTGGCACCAATCTCGACGTCGTAATAGTGACGCTAAACTCGGCTCCAAATACAGTGACACCAAGCACGCAGCACCCCAACTCTCTCATTCTTTTATGTACAATCTTAAAAGGAAAAAAAAAAATACAACGAATTAGAGCCTGAGATAGGATGACTAATATATACACCCAAATGAGGAGTACTTCTATAAAAATAAAGAACTCTATTTCAGATTTGAAATGATCGCGTTGTACGTCGGATCCAGAAGGTGGAATTACGTCATCCTGTAAAATAAAATATGCTCACTAATCGAAAATTCTGGTTGTGCTTTTCATATGCTCTTATTTGAAATGTATTAGCGAATATATTGTATGAGTATTGGAACTTCATTACATTTACATTAAATGGTAACTAATTAGGCTGCTACTAATAACTCACTAAAGATTTTGAGTAAGTTCTTCTACATAGGTATTTTGGTCGAGAGCACTCACTAAAGATTTTGAGTAAGTTCTTCTACATAGGTATTTTGGTCGAGAGCTTAAGCCAATACCTTTCAGGCACTTTAGGGTGGTGATGGACTTGAAAGAAAAGGACATTGTGCATCATTTTTATGCTAACAAGTATTGCCTTTGCTTAGCAAAATGACTTCTCATCTGCACTTATTCTGTTTGAGTTGACTGTTGTCGTAAGGTGTCTTCATAAAGGTGAGACTAATTTTTCAAATTGTGCTGATTAGCAACTTTACTGTATTGGTAACAAAATGCCAGTCTAGCACCCCCAACCACACACATCCACACAACAAAAGGACTGTCAGACAAATCTATACACATCAATTTTTTTCATTTATCTGAAAATAAGCACCATAAAAATGTTTCATGTACCTTTTAAGACAAATGTATAGTAGAAGTTGTGCCTACTCTAAGATACTGTATTTCTTTCAAACTGTTGTTTTTATGTATTATTGTGGCAAATCTGTTGTGAAGTTCAAAACGTTTCACTGAGTGCATCCAAAATATTACTACTTACATTTTACTTGAAAAAGTGATATTTTGCATATGCAATGTATAACAACTTTATAATCTAAATATTTACTGATAACCAAGATTTTGGATTCAACACACATGCCCATGACTTGGAATACCAGTTTTCACATTGCAAAAATTTAAATTTTAAACTTCAACATACATTGGGGGCCGACAAGGGAGGTGGTGGCCGGGCCAACCGGGGCGGCACGGATGCTGGTGTAGGGGACGGGGTGAGGGCGACCGGGGTGGCCGAGGGTAGACGCGGGAGGGCGGTCATTGAGGGCGGCCGCCAGTGTCGGCGACCGAGGGACGATGGCGGCGGTGGACGGCTGCGGGCGCCGCGGCGGCGGCGTCGGGCACGGGATGGGGCGGCCGCGGCGCCGGCGGCTCGAGGGACTGTGGCGGGCAGGGACGACTACGAGCCGCGGGCGACGGCGTCGGGAATAGGGCCGGAAGCGACGGTGGCGTCGGGGACGGGACGGGGTGGGCGTGGGCATTGTGTCAGGAGAAATAGAACAAAGCGGACAGAGGTAGAAGACGGGACCACCTGTAAGTAGGGCTCGACGCCGAGGATATTCCGCCAAGCTCGACGCCAAGATCTATGGCACCGAGCTTGGCACCAATCTAATTGGCACCGACCCGTCAATATTCACAGCGTCGAGTCTGCCAAGTCAGCGCCACGACAACCGCTCCGCCGACGTGGCGCAAAGATCTTGATGCCACTAGAATTAGCGCCGAGATGTGTAAGCTCGACGCCAATTGTGATGACGCCGAGCTTGGGGTCCATTTCCCAAATTAAAATTGTCAGGGTCAATTTGTGAGAATTTTTAAAAAAAGGCTAAAAAGTAAAATAGTCGGGTTATATGGTTGTTGAATTGTTGGGTTGATCTGCCAATAGCATTCTTTCAGTCACCTCATAGTCCTGAACTAAGGGCTTGTTTAGTTTCATTTACCATACTGAAATTTTACACCCTAAAATTTTTTATATAAATTTTATATAAAATAAGATGTTTGATTTCCCGTGTAAAGTTTTGGTCTATTGTATAAAAGACAGATTTGTCCCCTATTTCTTCATTTTCTGTGCTCTTCGCACAGAATCCAACTCAAGCTCTGAGAAAATGTAAGCATAGTTTAGTGTTAATTAATCAAGTCTAAACAACCAAAATGAGCGATGCACATAAAAATTTAGAATACCAAGTAACAAGAACTGTGCATGGGAGTTTAGCGAATTTTAGCTCCTCCGCACATGCATATCTCAGACTTCTGACGTAGACCGCCTGCTGCTGCTCAATCTCGCTGCCGCTGCTGCTGCTGTTACACCCCACCACCACCTGCTTGCGCCCCGACGCCGACGACATGGATATGGGCGTGTCGATGAGGCGGAGGAGAGGCTGCTGGTCTTCTTTGTCCGAGGAGGAGGGGGAGAAGTTAAAGACCTGGTGGTGGGGGTAGGGGCGTGGTGTGAGTCGACGATGGAGTTGACCTTATCCGCGCCGCTTGTTAGATATAATATGGGCTTGGCCCATTAGGCCCTAATAATGCACATGAGATGTTTGTATCATACGAGAAATTAACAGAAATTTGACTCGACTTATATAGTGGGATCCTATCTCTCTATATTGAGAAGTTGAGAAAAGGATGAAGGGGTGCCACACGCGTGCGCGCCGCCGCCGGCCGAGCCGGGCGTGGGCGTGGGCATGGCAGGAGTGCGTGCACCGCCGGCACTTTATTTTTGTCACTCAACTCACGGTGCGATGGGAGCTGAAGGGGGTTAGGACGGTGCGACGGTTGTCTTTCCGTCTTCCGACTCTTCCTTTTCCTAGCGCATGATAAAACAGGCTGCCAACATTCCTCTGCCCCTTCTTCTTCCTTCTCCCTTTTGGTCCATCCAAGAAAAACCACAGTTCAGTAGCAAAGGTCTTCCCGTTCCTTCTCGTGCGCGCACACGGGATGGAAGAGTAGGCCTCCGGAACGTCTCCGTCCAGCGCGTTCATGTTAGTGATATGCCCTAGAGGCAACATGGAGATGTTGGATATCACGTCAATGTTTATGTATAAATGAATAAAGTGTTATTCAGTTTCATGAAATAGACATCTTGTATTAATCAATAAGAACGTGACTTATTTATGAGACTCTTTATGTATGAATCTATTTCTAAACGATCTCTGATCATATGTCATATTGTTGGAACAAATATGATTCTAAGATCGGCATGTTTATTGATTATGATCATGTCTCATAGATCATGGGTATGGAGATACCAAATCAATAAACATGGACATATGTGTGGGAGAACACATTGTTGGATAGACCCACCATGAGACACTACAGGAATTAATGTGCCATTAGTTGGTCTCGGGTAGTGTTGGTACAAAGTCCTTAGACCTGAGATCACCATGGATTCCAACATATGTAGTAGCCTACTTTGGGACTACCAAACGCTATTCCGTAATGCGGGTAGTTATAAAGGTAGTTTTCGGGTTTGCTATGAAACATGGAGTGGGATGTGAGTGATCAAGATGGAATTTGCCCCTCCTTTGGAGAGATATCTCGGCCCCTCGAGGTAATGGATTATGGAAATGCATGGCCATGCTAAGTTGATTGAGGAGTCAATCAACGACGGATAATCCAATACGGTTCGAGTGAATGGTTAAGCTATTGAAGGGATGGCACACATCTTGCCTATAGCTTAACGGTATCGTGAGGCAAAGGGATTTGTGTACACATTACAGGTTCGAGCCGATATTATTCTTGTATACTATGGTGTCAATATGTGCTGCTAGGCGCCGCTATTGACAGGTCGGCTGAGTTAGACTCGATCCGACGATCGGCTAAGTTAGACTATAGCCGAAACCGAGTATACCTGAACCTACAGGGTCGCACGCTTAAGGGGATAGAATAGATATTCGAGTTGGACTCGGATACGGCTCGATCGGATAGGGATCCGATCGGATAGAGTCCTATGGGCTTACGACGTGTGGGGCGGCCAACTCTATGAGATACGGATGAGATCCGATTCAAAATAGAGTCCTAATCGGCCACTAGTCCCAGTCGGCCAACTCTATATAAAGGAGGGAGGGGTGGAGAGCTGTGACACGTCAATTGCATCGCGTGCAACAGAAGTCGCCGAGATCAATCTAAAACCCGAACTAAGCATAGAAATTTTTGTTTTCGGCTAACGTAGCTTCCGCGTAACCCTTCGCATCTGCTCGGGTGAAGGACAGCAATCACGTTTTTGGGGAGTGTCGATTGGTGGCATGACTACTCATCTCCACCGACGGGTTCTTCACTGCATCAAACGTTCTTCACTGCATCAAACCAGCATGTCTTCTTCAGGAGGGTACGATCTACTCAACCATTGTTCTGGTTGTACCATCATATCTAAAATCATGATGCTTAGTGCTATCGTTCGCACTGTTGACATGTTTCTTTTGAGTATCAATTCATGTCATGCTTTGCTAATTATCACTAAGATCATATTCAAAGTGATGATGATGCTAATCTGTGTAGACAAGCACTTTTGTGATGTTATAAAATGTCTTTTCATATCATTTTGGTGGATTAAATTAAACATGAATTTGCCTAATTTTTTAACAATCCAAAAACGCGATTTTAGGCCATTTTCATCTATTGGCTTTGCGGGTTTACTGAAACCTACGCCGTTTGAGGGCACACATTACAAGAGATGGCGCCGAAAACCACACCGTGGTTGACCTCTATGCGCTGCTTTTAAGTGGTGCAAGAATGGCCTTACGGTGTGCAAACCATTGATGAGCAACGGGCTTTTGAGCATGATGACACCACCTGCAAGTCCGCCTTGCTGAGTATTATTGGGGATTCCCTCATTGACGCATATGTGCAGATGTCGACTGGTAAAGCTATGTGGGATGCACTTGAGGCCCGATATGGTGTTTCTGACGCCGATTCTGAGTTGTATGTCATGGAGCAGTTTCACGACTACCGGATGGTTGAGAACCGTCCTGTAGTTGAACAGGCTCATGAAATACAAGCACTGGTGAAAGAACTCGACCTATTTGGGTGTGCACTTCCTAACAAGTTTGTGGCAGGTTGCATAATTGCAAAATTGCCACCAACCTGGACTGATTTTGCAACTTCTCTGAAACACAAGAGGCAAGAGTTCAGCACTGCTGAGCTTGTGGGGACTCTAGATGTTGAGGATAAGGCTAGAGCAAAAGATGTTAAAGGCAAGAAGGTCACTGAGGGGAGTTCTAGCGCACATGTGGTGCAAAAGAACCATCCCAAACCACAGAAAAAGAAATTTCAGCGAGAGCTTAAGCAGAAGCCCGCCACTAATTTCAAGAAGGGAAAGAAGATGATGAACAAGGAAAAGATGAACTATTTCACTTGTGGAAAGACTGGGCATTTCGCAAGGGAGTGCCCCGAGGCTAAGTAGAAGCCTCCTCCTCCACAGAAAACAGTGAACACCGTTGAGACTGAGGCAGCTACACCTGGGTATGGTAATTTACTACCTTCTGCATTCTCAGTTTGTTATTCACCTGATTGGTGGGTTGACACCGGTGCAAATATTCATGTGTGTGCTGATTTTTCCTTGTTTTCATTTTATCAGGTCGGGAGGACTGGAGCCTTGCGATGGGAAACGGAGCACGTGCGGCTGTTCATGGTTGTACGGTCAATCTGCTTACTTTGGGAAAGACCGTGCAGCTCAAGAACGTGCATCATGTCCCTTCAATAAGGAAGAACTTGATTAGTGGCTCCTTGGTGTGTCGTGATGGTCATAAACTAGTGTTTGAATCCAATAAATGCGCCATTTCGAAGTTTGGAACTTTTGTTGGTAAAGGCTATGAGAGCGGAGGCTTGTTCCGCTTGTCTTTGGTTGATAACTGTTCTAATTCTGTGAACCATGTGGTTGGTAATGTTGAGACAAATATTTGGCATTCGAGATTATGTCATGTTAATTTTGGTTGTATGTCCCGCTTAGCTGGTTTAAATTTAATCCCCAAATTTGATGTGGTCAAAACTTCAAATTGCCATGTGTGTGTTGAAGCAAAACAACCTCGCAAGCCTCACAAGGCTGCTGTGGCGAGAGAATTGGCAACTCTTGATTTAATTCATTCTGATGTTTGTGAGATGAGTGGAACATTGACCAAAGGTGGTAAGAGATATTTTATTACATTTATAGATGATTGCACTCGATTTTGCTATGTGTATCTAATGAGAAAAAAGATGAAGTGTTGCATTATTTTAATATCTACAAAGCTGAGGTAGAGAATCAACTTGAGAAGAAAATCAAACGCCTGCGGTCTGATCGCGGGGGAGAGTATTTCTCTAATGAGTTTTCTGAGTTTTGCACTGTGCACGGAATAATTCATGAGAGGACACCACCTTACTCACCACAGTCTAATGGGATTGCTCGAGAGAAAGAATCACACTCTAACCGATTTGGTAAATGTCATGTTAGAGACTCGGTTTATCTAAGGAATGATGGGGTGAGGAAATATTGACTGCGAGTCATGTCCTAAATAGAGTGCCAACAAAGAACAAAGAAACTACACCATTTGAGGAATGGGAGAAAAGGAAATTAAAACTCTCTTATCTGTGAACTTGGGGTTGTTTGGCAAAAGTGAATGTGCCAATAAACAAAAAGCGAAAGCTTGGACCAAAAACTGTGGATTGTGTTTTTCTTGGATATGCTATTCACAGTGTAGGTTATAGATTTTTAATAATAAATTCTAGTGTTCCTGGGATGGTTGTTGATACAATCATGGAATCTAGAGATGCTACATTTTTTGAAGATGAATTTTCTATGAAAAGGAATACACCTAGCATATCTGTTCATGATTCTATTCCTACCACTAACAGATGAACCAATTATACACACTGATTATGAAACCCATGAAGAAATTCCTGAGGAGGATAATAATACTGTCACTTGAAAGAGTAAGAGACCAAGGATTGCAAAATCTTTCGGTGAAGACTTTATTATATACCTCGTGGATGACACTCCCACAACGATTGCTGAGGCGTATTCCTCTCCTGATGCTGACTTATGGAAGGAAGCGGTTCAGAGTGAGATGGATTCAATCATTTCTAATGGGATATGGGAAGTGGTTAATCGTCCATATGGATGTAAACCCGTAGGGTGTAAATGGGTGTTTAAAAAGAAGCCGAGGCCCGATGGTACTATTGAGAAGTATAAGGCTAGGCTACTTGCAAAGGGCTATACTCAAAAGGAAGGAGAAGATTATTTTGACACTTACTCACAGTTGCCCGGTTAACGACCATCCGTGTGCTGTTGTCCCTGGCTGCCTCACATGGTCTTTTTATTTATCAGATGGATGTTAAGACAACTTTCTTGAATGGAGAGCTTGAGGAAGAGATCTATATGGATCAGCTGATGGATTTATTGCAAAAGGTCAAGAGGGTAAGGTCTCGTAAGTCGTTCAAATCCTTGTACGGCATGAGAAATTTGATAAAACTTTAACATCAGCCGCTTTGCGGTAAATGAGGATGTGTATATTATCGGTTTGGTGGAGGTAATGGTGTCATTTTGTGCTTGTATGTGGATGATATTTTAATATTTGGAAATACTGTTGATGTGATTAATGAAGTGAAAGATTTTCTGTCGATAAATTTTGAAATGAAAGACCTGGGTGAGGCTGATGTTATTCTTAACGTTAAGCTGTTGAGAGAAGAAGGAAATGGTGGGTAACTCTTGTGCAGTCCCACTATGTGGAAAAGGTACTGAGCCATTTTGGGTACAGTGAGTGTACACCTGCTCCAACTCCTTATGACCCAAGTGTAATATTGAGGAAAAATCGCAGAATTTCAAGGGATCAATTGAGATATTCTCAGATAATTGGTTCTCTTATGTACTTGGCTAGCGCCACAAGACCTGATATCTCGTTTGCTGTAAGTAAACTGAGCCGGTTTGTGTCAAACCCGGGAGATGTTCATTGGAATGCTCTTGAGAGAGTACTGCGCTATCTGAAAGGTACAATGAGCTATGGCATTCACTTTACTGGGTACCCAAGGGTACTGGAGGGTTATTGTGATGCTAATTGGATTTCTGATGCTGATGAGCTGTATGCCACGAGCGGATACGTGTTCTTGCTTGGAGGTGGCCCTGTTTCCTGGAAGTCTTGCAAGCAGACTATCTTAACAAAGTCTACAATGGAAGCAGAATTAACAGCATTGGATACCGCTGGCGCTGAGGCCGAGTGGCTTCGTGAACTCCTTATGGACTTACCGATAGTGGAAAAACCGATACCAGCTATTTCCATGAACTGTGACAACCAAACTGTGATAACAAAGGTAAACAGTTCTAAGGACAACATGAAATCTACTAGGCATGTGAAAAGGCGTCTGAAGTCTGTCAGAAAAATGAGAAACTCCGGAGTAATTTCATTGGACTATGTCCATGCATCTAAGAATCGCGCATCGGTTTACTAAGGGGTCATCACGAAATGTGATAGAAGGTGCATCAAGGGAGTTGGGCTTGAGACCCACTTGAAGTCAATCCATAGTGGTAACTGTTCTATGTGATCGGAGATCCCATGAATTAAGATGGTGAAACAAGCTAGTGGATGATTGAGGGAGAGACTCCTTAGAATTAAGTCTAGCTCATTTGAGATGTACCGTCTCTCCAATGCTGTAAGGAAGGTTGAATCGAGCCGTATCCGAGTCCAACTCGAATGCCCGTTCTTATCCCCTTAAGCGTGCGACCCAGTAGGTTCAGGTATACTCGGTTTCGGCTATAGTCCAACTTAGCCGATCGTCGGCTCGAGTCCAACTCAGCCGATCCACAACATGCGCCTAGCAGATATATTGATACCATAGTATATAAGAATATAATATCGGCTCGAACCTATAATGTGTACACAAATCCCTTTGCCTCACGATACCAATTAAGCTATAGGCAAGATGTGTGCCATCCCTTCAATAGCTTAACCATTCACTCGAACCGTATTGGATTATCTGTCCGTTGATTGACTCCTCAATCAACTTAGCATGGCCATGCATTTCCATAATCCATTACCTTGAGGGGCCCAGAGATATCTCTCCAAAGGAGAGACAAATTCCATCTTGATCACTCACATCCCACTCCATGTTTCATAGCAAACCCGAAAACTACCTTTATAACTACCCGATTTAATAGCGTTTGGTAGTCCCAAAGTAGGCTACTACATATGTTGGAATCCATGGTGATCTCAGGTCTAAGGACTTTGTACCAACACTACCTGAGACCAACTAATGGCACATTGATTCCTGTAGTGTCTCATGGTGGGTCTATCCAACAATGTGTTCTCCAACACATGTGTCCATGTTTATTGATTTGGTATCTCCATACCCATGATCTATGAGACATGATCATCAATCAATAAACATGCCGATCTTAGAATCATATTTGTTCCAATAATATGATATATGATCGGGATCATTTAGAAATAGATTCATACATATAGAGTCTCATAAATAAGTCATGTACTTATTGATCAATACAAGATGTCTATTTCATGGAACTGAATAATACTTTATTCATAAATACATAAACATTGATCATGATATCCAACATCTCCATGTTGCCTCTAGGGCATATCACTAACAAAATCTTGTCGCCGTCGGCTAGGTTGAGACAATGTAGAAAAATTAGGGGAAAATGTGGCGTGAAAAACGTCCTAAAGGCGATGCTTGTGTCCTACAATGCATCGGCTAACACAAATCGGCACGACCATAGCCGAATCATGAATTGATCCAAACACTTAGGTAAAATTTCTTCAAATTCTTGCCGTTGAGAGCCCTTCCAAATACTTCTCCATCCAATCCTTCTAGCATATAGGCCCCTTTAGAGATGCATTTGTGGATTTTGAAAGGCCCTTCCCAATTTGGTGACTACTTGCCGAACTTATTATCCCTTGATCCGATCGGCAATATTAATTTCCAAATGAGCTCGCCCTCTTCGAACGTCTTAGGCACAACTTTCTTGTTATAGTGACGGGCTACTCGCTCCTTGTCCCTTGTAACCTTTTCTAAGGCCCTCATTCTTGACAAAACCAAGTCTTCGGATTCATCCATCATCAAGTTGTAATAATCGTCGGTTGTAAGCTGATCTTGTAATGAACCCTTCCGGAGCGCACGATTGTTTCTCATGGCAACACCGCTTCATGTCCGTAGACCAGTTTATATGGAGGGGCTTGGATAGATCCGTGGCAAGCCATCCGATAGGCCCAAAGTGACTCGACTAATCGGCCGTGCCACTGCTTGGGGTATTCAACAATCTTTCTCTTTATCGCTTGATTAGACTTTTAGTTGAGGCATCTGCTTGCCCGTTAGCCTGAGCATAATACGATGAAGAATTGAGTAACTTGATCCCCATGCCGTCGGCAAACTGAACGAACTCATCCGATATGAAAATAGATCCCTGATTCGTAGTTATAGTTTGAGGAAGACCGAATCGGTATATGATGTGATCTTTAACAAACTCGATTGTGTCCTTAGAATCAACCTTCTTCAAAGGAATTGCTTCCACCCACTTGGTAAAATAATCGTTGCCACCAATATGAACTTGTGTCGAAACTTGGTTTCGCTAAAGATGGCAACGGGTAAAATCTGCGCGGATAGTGATATCTCAAACACGTACCCGTGATATAAATTTTGTACCCGTGCCCGCGCCCGCTACCCGCCATGGGTAGCAACACCCGCCCGCGCCGCGGGCAACATGCCCGGGCATACCCGCATACCCGCAAAACATACCATATGAATAGTTCACATAAATAGTTCGCCACATGACCACACATCTCACATGAATAGTTCACATAAATAATTCACCACATGACCACACATAGCACATAAATAGAAAAAACATATTGTTCAACAACAAAGTCTTCGAAGTGATGCAAATAAATAAGACATGAACAAGTTAATTAGTCGGAATCCGCTCTAGTGAAGCAAGATTTATCTTTGAGATCTTCTTCATTGTCTTCAAGGCATGACCAAAAGCTATTGAACCTTCCATCACCGTCATCTATATTCAAGTTCAAACATATAGTGCGGGTAGGCGGGTTTGCTGGTACGGGTATACTTAAGTTTTACCCGTATAAAAATACCCGTTGGGCACAACCCTATGCCCACGCCCGTGCCCGCGGGCACAAGTTCGCGCCCGTATCCGCGCCCGTCGGGTCGGGTACCGCGGGTACACGGATTTTTCATGCCCGTTGCCATCTTTAGTTTCGGCAATAGAAATTTGGGGGTGCAGTCAAGATCGCCAAGCTCGATGGGTTAAGTGGAAAACAAGGTTTAGACAGGTTCAGGCCCTCTCGTGAGGTAATACCCTACTCCTGTTTCGGGGATTCGATCCGCCGAGTATTTATTGATCTCAAGATCTGTTGCTCTTGTGTCTCCTGAATCTAAAGCTGATAGCTCATATGTCCGATATCCCTCAAGGGACGCCCTTACCCCCTTTATAGTCTTGGGGCGGGCTTACAAGTTGGAAACCCTATCTTACTTTAAGTCGGTCTCCTTAATCTTACCAAGTTATGACTATGAGCCGTTGCCTTATCTAATTGGCAATGTAACACCAAAGTCATACTCGGTTTACATAATTAGCAGACGTAACCTATCCCTATTACCAGTCGGATAAGCTTGCCATGTAGGTATCCGATTGCCATAATCTCCACAAGAGCCCCGAGTCCTTCGCAATGACGAGACAACTTTGCCTTGAACCAAGATAACACACACCAAACAACTCTCTCGCCGAGTGCTTTTGGCACCGAGTGGTTCCATCATCTCCGCCGAAACTCCCGAGTGGCTCCAAAGACTGTGAAGGGCTGAAAAATTCTCAAAAATAAATATTTAGGTGCATCTCCCGATGCACCTAATTAGGTGTAGCCCCCGACTATGTGGTTAGTCAAAAACAGACTAAGCATATAGTCAAGAACTATAAAAAAATCATTCTCATATAAATGCTTAGCTCAAGCTAAAGCAATCATAAAAATCACATCACTCAAGCAAGCTCATGCTTATCCGAGTAGATTTGCCCGTCGTCTCGTAACAAATAATTTAATTAGCCCTCATGGGTAAGAAATCAATTCACTCGGCAAGCTCATGCTTATCCGAGTTGATTTGCCCGAGTCATCTCGAACAAATAGCTCAATCGACCCTCGTGGGTAAAAACACTTGGCAAGCTCATGCTTATCCGAGTTAACTTGCCCGAGTCATCTCGGAACAAATAATTTAATCGACCCTCATGGGTAAACAAATTTTTCAATATCTAAAAATAAGACCAAAATATTAAATAGCTCCGCCATAATATTGGTCTTAATCTAAAAAGATCTTCACCAAGGTAAAAAACAAGATTGATATAATCATTTAATCAAATGCTTAAAAACCAAATAGTCCCCGTCAATGAGACACCATGAAAAACTTAACTGTTTGTCACCTTTCAAATTGCATCGTGCCAACCTCTCATGAAGTTGCAAAACCGCGGTATGAAATGATTTTAAAGGCATTGGGCAATTAGACACGTGCATATTGCCAGGGCAAATCTGCTTAAGTTCATCCACTTAAGTTCCTAAGGACACGCGTCATGCCACACCTTAGCTAGGCCGTAAGTCTCTCATGGGCTCGGCCCAATCGCGAGATGACTTCTCCAAACCCTCAAATCTTTATACGAAGCCTCGAGGTCATCCTCGCCACTTCGTCTTCCTAAAATTTCCTCTTTCTTCTACTGCGGCTTCACCTTCTCACCTCCGATGTGAACTTGTAGATATCTAGCTTATTTATGTTAATGCCTTGACCCGAGTCTTCATAGAAAATTTCTTAAGTAACTCCAACCGTCACCAAGCCTAAGCTTGATTTAGGTCATCAAAAAATTCTCAGTCCTTATCTATTGAACTCGAATCAAAACACTAAACAATGATAAACCAAATATAAACAAGTTGTCGAAGAAAACTATGCTTTATTGATACATGTGCAGCCCCGACTCAACTCAAGAAGTCATCTTGCTTGAGGTTAGTAGTCGAGAATAATATGGAACTTAAGGCAATTTAAGCATAGTATCATCGAAGATGCTCGATGTTCCAAGAGTTCTCCACCATGGATCCATCTTCACGCTTTAGTCGATATGCTCTTGGCCGAGTCACCTCAAGCAATTATATATGGTCCTTCTCGTTAACACCGAAATTTGGTAATTGAATCCCTAAGTCTCAAAGGTGAAGCGACTGGATCGGCCGGAAACAGAGGCCGCACGGCCGAGGAGTGATCGGCTGCGAGGCCAATCGGCTAAGGATGGATCGGACGAGGGCGGCCGATAGCCGATTCCAGTCCAAGAGATAAAACCGTTTCGATGCAGCAGCTTTGAAGATAAATAGAGGATTCGGTTGTTAATTACGCGTTAAATTATATTGCAACCTATGGATAGAGTCCTATAACGGCAATTGTATCCGTAATTTAGGGGTTTGTTTAGACCGTTAGTTGTAACACTAGCATGGGTCCTTTTCGGGATAATGTTGTGTTTTAAATAGGAGTTTAGATAGAGTCAAGGTTTGTACAGATAATTGTATATTGGGTATAAATAGGACCCGAGACCCGTCAAAATAGACAATCACAATCAATCAAATCTTCGGCGCATCGCCAACCTTTTTTCTTCGTACGAGCACTTTGTTTGGCTATGGGCCGCATCGTTTCGATCCCCGCATCTAGGTAAATGCTTGTCATTAGTGGTATGATCTGCGTTGTTTCTAGTGCTTCCATCGTAATGACACATTAGATTCAAGAGTTCATACTGCGCTATTTATTATATAGCGCATATAAATTAGACTAATGTTTAGATCTATCCCGCTATTGGCTAGTTCTATCAAGAACTTGCAAATATAGGGCTAGATCTAAAGGTTGGCCGGTTTATACGCGGTATCCACCGTCTCAAGGGATATAAATCGGCTGTAACAGATCAGGTTTTTCTTTTATACTTAATGCCGCATTGGGTTCGAACTATTAAGTCATTTTTAGAACTATCAATGATCCGTTCGCAAGATTTATATTGTTTAGAGACATCGCCGGGTTTCAAACTCGCCTTATCTCGCCCGATATGTTTCTTTCAATATATTTATTATTAGATTTGTATTAGGACTGCCTTTCTTATGTTAAGATCGCATTCTTGTCTGACGTCACAACCGAAATCGGCCATCATCGACAAACGGCCAATTTCCAGTTATGCATCTGTTTTGTCGAAACTTGGTTTCGCAATATATTTTATGGGGTCGCAGCCAAGATCGCCAAGCACAATGGGTTAGAAGAAGAAGAAGATTTAGACAGTTCAGCCCTCTCGTGAGGTAATACCCTACTCCGTTTCGGTGGATTCGATCCGCCGAGTGTCTTTATTGATCTCGTGATCTAAAGCTCTCGCTTATGAAGTCGAATCTCGATCTAGAATCTGATCAAGTCTAAGATATCATATCCTATCCCTCAAGGGACGCCCTTACCCCCTTATATAGTCTTGGGAGGAAGGGTTTACAAGTCGGAAACCCTATCTTACTCTAAGACGGTTTCCTCAATCTTACCAAACCGTGACTATAGGCCGATTGCCTTATCTCTATCGGCAACTGTAACACCTAAGTCAAGTTCGGATTATAGCAAGCACAATCATCCCTACCTCCAATCGGATAAGCTTGCCATGTAGATACCCGATTGCCACAATCTCCACAAGAGCCCCGAGTCCTTTTCGCCGACGAGACAACTTAGCTTCAGACCAAAGTAGCACTCAACCAAAAATCTCTTCGACCGAGTGCTTTTGGCGCCGAGTGATTCCATCATCTCGCTCGAATCTTCCCGAGTGGCTCCAAAGACCGTGAAGGGCTGGAAAAATATATATAAAAATTCTCAAAAATAAATATCTAGGTGCATCTCCTGATGCACCTAATTATAGGTGTAGCCCCCGACTATGTGGTTAGTCAAAAATAGACTAAGCATATAGTCAAGAACTATAAAAATTATTCTCATGTAGATGCCTAGCTCATGCTAAAGCAATCATAGAAATCTTATTGCTCAAAAAGTTCATACTCAACCGAGTGAATTTGCCCGAGTCATCTCGTAATAAATAATTGAATCATCCCTCATGGGTAAAAAGCACTCGGTAAGCTCACGCTTATCCGAGTAGATCTCGCCCGAGTCATCCTGAGCAAATATTTTAATCATCCCTCATGGGAAAATAAGTTCTTTCAATCATATGAAAAATATGACCAAGTTATTAAACAATTTTTGCCATAATACATCGGTCTCAATCTTATAAAGATCTTCACCAAGGTGGAAACAAACAACATCGGCAAGATTACCCGACCAAATGCCGAAAAACCAAACGACTTTGTTCACCAAGGCAATATAAAAACTCAAATGTTGGTCACCTTCCAAATTGCATCGTGCCTTCTCATGAAGTCGGCAAACCGCGTATGGAAGGATCTTTTAAAGGTACAGGGCACTCGGACACGCGCATATTGCCAGTGGCAAATCGCTTAAGCTCATCCGCTTAAGTCCCTAAGGACACGTATCGGACCACACCTTAGCCGGGCCGTAGATTTTCTTATGGGCTCGGCCCACTCACCGTAAAACCTAGCGCAACCCTCAAATCTTTCTTTATAAAGACACGAGGTCGTCCCCGCCTCTTCATCTTCCAAAATTCCCTTCTCGCACACGCTCACCGCTCATTGCGAGAACCCTAGGCTTGCGCGCTCTCACCATCCGCCAAGAAGCTTGCTTGCCGCGACAACTAGCTCCCCGCAGCCAAAACTCCCACATCCATTGCCTAAGATCCAACCTCTCTACCGATCCGCTCCTCAACAACCTCGCTCTCATGGCGGAAGAAAAGAGGATTCCGTTCGACCAATGGGCCACCTCAGACGTGAGGGAGTACACCCTCAAGGAGATGGTGAAGCACGGCGTGCTTCCGCCTAAGGAACTTGTGGAATGGCGCCCGGCGGCGGGGGAGGACTTCCCGACCCCAAACACCGGTGAGCTCGTTGTCTTTACCTCCTTTTTCTATTGCGGATTCAGTCTTCCCACCTCCGAATTCTTTCGGGGGCTCTTGGATTACTATGGTCTTCACATCTACCATCTGAACCCCAACTCGATGCTTCACATAGCACTCTTCATTCACGTGTGTGAAGCCTTCCTTGGCATTCTTCCTCACTTCAATCTGCTCCGTCGTATGTTCTACTCGAAACCCCATCCGAACAAGGACCAACCTTGTGTCGTTGGTGGGCAGCTTCCAGCCTTCGCGGATCTCTCCGCAAAGACTACTTCTCTCTCCCCTTGAAATCCTCGAACAAAGGCCGGCATGCGAACCGGTTCTACATCGCAATCTTGAACCCACCTTCCCGCCTTTGTCGGTCTTCCTCCTCGTCCCCAAACCATCTTGGAGCACCGTCCCGTAGCCCAAGAATGGGATGAAGCCAACGATCCGCTCGCGAAGATCCCGGCGATGAAGAAAAGGAACCTTCGGGGAACAAATCACTCGGCACTTCATCGTGCCGACCGGCGCCAATCGTGGGAGCTGTGAAGCCGGCCTTCGAGTACGAAGGCGGAATGCACCCCAATCGGGAGGACCGGATCCACTCACATACGAGATCCCGAAGATCCGGATGTACAAGCTCTTCTCGTCCGGGATCTCGCCGAGCGGGCCCTCATTCTCGCCCTCGTCCTCCCATTCAAGATCCACCGACCTCCTCCTCCGGTAAGCCGATTGGTTGCTTTATAGTATCTTTCAACCTTGACGTCTTGTCGCTTAATGTCGCACTTTCCCTTCTTTGCAGAAAACGCCTCTATCATTTCCAAGCCATATAAGATGGCTCGTGATGATGCGCAGTCGCCCCACCAAGAAGCCGATCGGCGGGATAAAAATCCAAACCGATCCAGCTTGGGAAGCGGCGGCGCCGAGTGAGGACTCGAACAAGCGCGCAAGCAAAAGGCGGCCGATCATCGAGGACTCGGACGACGACGTCCCGGCTCCTCCAGCCGAGACCCCGCCTCTAAGGCGACGCCGCGGACGCACCGAAGATCCGCCGATCAACCAGTAAGCTCAAACCGAAGTCCCGAGTTCTTTCGTAGAAGACTCTTCTTTATCTTCGCCGTATTTACTTGTGCAGAAGCCCTGTGATATAGATCCCGTCGGAGGGGATGAAGGGCCGACCCGGCCGCCGCTCCCGAAGCGCCAAGGCCGTCGAGCCAAAACCCTGAGCCCGCAACCAAGTGCGAGCATTCCGAGAAGCACCCTTCTCCTCGGAGGAAAGCGCCGTGGAAGAGCCCCGACTACGCAATGGATATCCCGACGGAGACCCGCCGGTTGCCGGAACCCTCGCCGCGGCCCGAGCGCCCCGACGAGGGTCACTCGCACGAGCCCGAAGAAGAAGAAGGGCCCGCTGCCCCACCTAGGCGGCACCACTAAACCGGTGAGACTTGCTTCTAATTTTCCTTTGTTCTTTCAATTTTGAATCTTTCATGTCTTCATTGGTTTTTCTCATTTGCCACCACGGTAGAAGAGATCCCTGTGTTACGCCTCTTCGAGACCTGGGTTCCTCCGATCGAATCGAGTGGCGGGACTCTAAGGTGAGACAGGGCATCATCCTCGACCGGCAGCCGAAAAGGATGAAAGGGATGCCCTCGTCGAGAGCCCGAACGAGGCGACCCGACCGCTCAACGTAAGCCTTCATCTTTCTTTTTGATTATGTCTTCGTTATCCTTCGCCGATCATTCTTCGCTGCATGCGAAAGAATATTGCCGCTCAATGGCAAAATCCGAGGTGTCTGGGAAAGCTGGTGCCTCACTTAAACTCCTTGGAGGACGTTCAGCATGGCACTCAAGGTCACTCGGAGGAGGCCGCTTCGAGGGAGGCCGCTTAAGGAGGGAGATCTCGAGCTTCGGGAGGCGAACCTCGACCTCCGCGGATCAATCGGAAGTAAGCCTCGCCTCTCCCGCTTTTATCATGATTCTTTTGTTGATCTTGTCTATTGATAATCCTCTTTTGTTGTAGAAAATTCTTCTGAGGTCCACTCGCTTCAAGTCCAACCGGAAGCGGTCACCTCGACAAGGCCGAGATGGAGGCCGAATTTGAAGGTAACCTTCTTTGAAGTTGAATTTCATGTGCCGCTTCATTCCCGAGTGCCTTGACTGATCTAGGACTCCTTGCACTTATAAGATAAAGACCCGAGCCCAATATGACATCTTACTCTGGGCGGATCAAATCCAGCGACGAGATACGGGAAGAGGTCGCCAATGCCGCCACGCCGATCTTGGCAGCCTTGTTTGATCAAGGGGTTGGGGCCCGCGGGCCAATCGAGGTCTCGACAAGCTCCCGCTCCTCGAGCAAGATTCGAAGAACATCACCGGCGGCCAACATGGGGCTGGTCCGGCTCTGCACGTACTGTCCTCTACCCCCGAGTGGATATTCATTCAATCGGGAGGGCTTCGCCGAGGGGACAACAGATGAGCAGCCTTAGATATGCTCGCGAGGCGCAGGAGGCGGCGAAGAAGATCTCTTTAGATGTAGTAAACAATTTTAAACTCGAACTGTACTTTGACTTTGCTTTATGAATGTCATGTAATCGTAACACTCTTGACACGAAATCTTTGTGACTATTTTTAGTTTATTTATGTCAATGCCTTGATTCGAGCCTTTGCGTGAAATTTCTTAAGTAGTTTTCGTCCGTCGTCATCAAGCCTAGGCTCGATTAGGTCATCTGAAAACTCTCGCACCTTAGACACCGAGCTCGAGTCGAAGGACATTAAACAATGATAAACCAAATTGTGCACAAAAATTTGATGAGGAAAATGTGAGCTTTATTGATATGTGTATCACCCGACCGCTAGCTCAAGAAGTCATCTTGCTTGAGGTTGGCAAGGAAAACATGAGGCCTTAGCCAAATTAGGCGTAAAACCGTCTGAGATGCTCGATGTTCCGGAATTCTCCACCATGGACCCGTCTTCGCGCTTAGCCGGTAAGCACCGGCCGAGTCACTGCGATTATATAGGGTCCTTCCCATAAGGGAGATAACTTATGTCGGTCTTTGGTGGTCTGGATCTTGCGTAGGACCAGTCGCCAACAATGAAAGCTTGTGCTCGCACGTTGCGATTGTGGTATCTCCCGAGTCCTTGAAGGTATTTGGCCGACCGGATGAGGGCCGCCTCGCGGCCTCTTCCACCGGGTGAGGTCATCCACTCTGGCCGATGTTGTAGCGTTCATCGTTGAAGTCATGCGACTGGAGAGACTCAAACTCCATCTCATTTGGCAACATGGCTTCTGCGCCATAGACCGTAAAGAAAGGAGTTTGGCCGGTGGCCCGACCGGGTGTAGTTCGCAGCGACCATAGAACCGAGGGAAGTTCTTGGACCCACTTGCCAGCGTAAGGGCTTAGCCGGCCGAAGACGCGAGCCTTGATGCCTTGAAGAACCATGCCGTTTGCTCGCTCGACTTGCCCATTGCTTTTGGGGTGAGCTACCGATGCATAGCAGATCTTGATTCCGAAGTCTTCGCAGAATTCCTTGAAGATGCCTCCCGTGAATTGAGTCCCATTATCGGTTATGATTCTGCATTTGGGACGCCGGCTTGCACGATGTTGAGGAAAAATCCCGTGCTTTGTCGCAAGTGATTGTGGCAACCGGCTTGGCTTCAATCCACTTGGAGAACTTGTCGATTGCGACGAAGAGGTGTGTGAAACCTCCCGGAGCTTTCTTGAAAGGGCCAACCATGTCCAAATTTCCCCATACCGCGAACGGCCGGGAAAGTGGGATTGTTTGAAGCTCCCGGGCCGGGACATGGCTTTGTCTCTGCAAAGAACTGGCAGCCTTCGCAGGTTCTTACGACTTTATCCGCGCTGAGACCGCGGTAAGCCAAAAATCCTTGTCCGTAAGCTTTGCCGACTAGAGTGCGTGCCGCCGCGTGGCTTCCGCATATGCCCGAGTGGATATCTTGGAGTAATTGTTTTCCTTCTTCGGGTGTGATGCACCTCATTAGAATTCCGTAGGGGCTTCTCTTGTATAAATCGGAGTCGACCATGACGTACGCTGGCAACGACGCGGACGCGTTCGCTTCATCCCGGCCATCCGGCAGCTCTTGCCGAGTTAAGAATTTGATGAGCGGCGTCCTCCGCCTCGGTATCGATCATGGTGACTTCGTTCGTGGTTTGTTCGTTGGGAGCCGTCTTTGCCGTGACGGTTGGCTCGTAGAGATGTTCGACAAAGACATCTCGTTGGAGCGGCTTCGCGCTTGATCCGAACTGCGCTAGTTCGTTCAAGCAGCTTCGTTGTTATGTCTCAGACATGTGAGAGTTCTAGCCCATCAAACTTGTCCTCAAGCTTGCGGACCTCTTGTCGGTAGGCCTCCATAGTGTCGTCAAGCAGACCCGCCTTTCATCACTTGATTGACGACCACTGGGAGTCGCCTTTCACAATAAGCCGTCGAATCCCGAGTGAGACCGCAAGGCGCAGCCATGTAAGAGAGCTTCGTATTCGGCGACGTTGTGTGAGGCGGAGAAGTGGAGGTGAAGGGCGTATCTTAGCCTTTCCCGCCGGGAGATCAGCACAACTCCCGCTCCCAAGCCGTGATCCTCTTGGATCCGTCGAAGTGCATGGTCCAGTGTTGGAGGTCTTCCCGAGGCACGTGTTCTTGTTGTTCACCCACTCGCCGTAGAAGTCCGCTAAGGCTCGTGACTTAATGGACGTCCCGGGCTTAAAAGTTAAGTCCACGCATCGGCCTCAAGGCCCACTTGGCGATGCGCCCGGTTGCCTCGCGGTTGTGGACGACGTCGCCGAGTGGAAAAGAGGTGATGACGGTGACCGAGTGACCGAAAGTAGTGTGCCAATTTCCTCGCGGTTATTAGAACACCATAAAGCAATTTTTGTACCGGGGTATCGGATTTTGGCTCCGCCAATACTTCACGACAAAGTAAATTGGTCTTTGAATCTTCGCCCGGCCCTTCCTTCTTCTCGTTCAACCACAAGTACCGTGCCGACCACTTGGTGAGTGGCCGAGACGTACAAGCAAGAGGGGTTCCCGGGCCGAGGTGAAGCCGTGATCGGGTGGCGTGGTAAGGAACTCTTTGAAATCTTCAAAGGCCTTGTCGCCTTCGTGGTCCACTGGAAGTTGTCTGTCTTCTTCAGCCAGCAAGAAGGGCATGCCTCGTTCGCCGAGTCGGGATATGAAACGGCTCGCCGCCATGCAGCCGGTGAGCTTTTGGACGTCTTTCCGATTACTCGGGGCTTCATGTTTAAGATAGCGTTGATCTTCTCTCGGGTTTGCTTCGATGCCGCGATGTGATACCATGAAGCCGAGCAAAGCGCTTTGCTCGATGGGACGCCGAAGGTGCACTTCTCCGGTTCAACTTCATTCGAAGGCCCGGATGTTTGCAAAGGTTTCTTCTAAGTCGGCGATCAGTCTTCTTTCGCTTGGTCTTGATGACAACATCGTCGACATAAGCTTCAACGTTTTTGCCGATCCGTGTCCTGGAAGCATCTTTGAATCATGCGTTGGTATGTAGCTCCGGCGTTCTTCAGCCGAAAGGCATGGTGATGTAGCAAGAGGCCCCGAACGGTGTGATGAAAGATGTCTTCAGCCTGGATTCTTCTGATCGATCTCGGTGATAGCCCGAGTAACAATCCAAGAAGCTCGGAGTTCGCAATGGCCGTTGAGTCGACAACTTGGTCGATACGAGGTAGCCCGAATGGATCCTTGGGGCGTGCTTTGTTGAGGTCGGTGTGCAATCGACGCACATGCGCCATCGCCCGCCTTCTTGCGGACCAAGACTGGATTGGCTAGCCACGGATGAAGGACTTCTTTAATGAAGCCTCGAGCCAAGAGCTTTGCAAGTTCTTCTTTGATCGCGTCTTTTCGGTCCCCGTGCGAACCTCGCGTAATCGTTGTTTTATTGGTTTGGCGTCATCTTTGACGTTCAAAGAGTGCTCGATCACCTCCCTAGGAATTCCAGCATATCGGATGGTTTCCAAGCAAAAACATCTTTATTATTTTGGAGGAAGGTGACGAGCGCGCTTTCCTATTTAGGATCTAGGTCGGCGCCGATTACAAGCGGTTTTGGAGGGATCGACGAATCAAGGGGATCTTCTTGGTCTTGGCGTCGCCGGATCCCGATTTGGCTATCTTCTTCATGGGGACTTCGCCTCTCGCCGAAGCTGATGCAGCCAATCTGACTTCTTGTTGGCCACGCAATCTCGCGAGATTGGGCCATGTCGCAGCCTCTCCTTGTCGCAGTGTGAAGGCTTGCTTCACGTCGCCGAAGAGTGATGACGCCATTGGGACCCGCATCTTCATGCAAAGATAAGTGTAGTGAGGGATCGCCATGAACTTGGCAAGCGCAGCCTTCCGATGATGGCATGATATGCCGTTTCAAGTCGGCCACCTCGAAGGTGACGTTCTCCGTTCGGAAATTCTCTCGGGCTCGAAGGTGACCGGGAGGGAGATATGCCCGAGTGGTGTTGAAGATAGCCCCTGGATAACTCCGTGGAAGGGGCCGAGCTTGCTTTGAGTTCGGCCTCGGGATCCGCATTTCATCCATAGTCTTGGCAAACAGATGCTGAGGGCGCCGCCCGTCGATGAGGACGCGCTTAAGCCCGATGTTGCGGACTACGGGTCCGTGACGAGTGGATAGCGTCCCGGTGGACCACTCTGGCCAGATGATCCGAGCGGTCAAAGGTGATGGCCACCTCCGACCATCGCAGATATTGAGGGACTTCGTGTTGAGCCGCGTTGACCTTCCGGCCGCTAGCTTCGTTTCCTCTTGGATTCATAAGCTAACGGCCCCGAAGATGTGGTTGAGCTCTCCTACCGGATCTTGAAAGGGTTCGGCATTCTCGCCGCGTTGTTCTTCTTGGCGCCGACGGGCCAGCCTCGCGCCGGCTTGTTGAGTTGCGCGCGTATCGTCGGCGAACCGCTTGTAGATAAAGCAGCCCTTTGCCGCGTGCTTGTGATTCTGGATGGTGGGTGCACCGGGCGTTCATGATGGCGTCGTAGGCGGCGACTGGGACGGCGTTGAGCATTGGAGGTTGCGGCCACTGTGTCTCGATCGGCGCTGCGATCTTTCTGGCCCCGGTTGCCGTTGTTGCCGCCATCCTTCTTAGGATTTCGGCTTCCTCCTCGCTTGCTTGTCCTCTCTTCCGTCGGGCCGATCTTGACGGGTCTGCCTTGATGGCGTCGTTTGATTTGGCGTATGAATTCGCCGTCTCAAACATCCGCTTCACCGTCTTCGTGGCTTGCGTCCGAACTTGCCGATAAGCACTCATCACGGACTCCCTTCCGGAAGGCGGCGATGATGATGTCATCGGTGATGTTCGGGATCTTGTTGCGCTTCTGGAGAAGCGACGAATGTAATCCTTCGCAGGCTCGTCCGCTTCTCGGATGACATTGTAAAGGTCGAAGTGCCGGCCCTCTCGAAGGTGCCTTGGAAGTTGGCGATGAAGTGGTCCCCGCCTCGCTCCACGAGCCGATTGAGCCTCTTGGCAGCCGGTGAGCCAATTTCGCAGAAGTTTGCAGGGCCACGGGCAGTAGTTGGCCATGGCTTTGTTGTCGCCACCGCAGCTCGATGGCAAGGGTATATACAGCTAACCAAGATTCGGGTCGGCTTTTGCCATCGTACCTTTCTATCCCTGGGCTTAAAGCCACTCGGCCAATGCACTCGGCGGAGCTCCCGAGTGAAGGCCAGCTCCATCGTCGCCGCTATCGTGTGATCCTCCGATCTTCCCGAGTGCGACGGCCGCGCTCTTGGTAGCGGCGGTCGAGGACTTCCCGCAGATCACTCTGGCGGGTCTTCGCCGGGCCGGTAGGGTAGCCGGAACCGTTGCGGCGGACTCGGTGGTGGACGGGCGACGTCCATGTCGCTTGCGGCGGAGTCGACCGCCCGCTCTTGGTGCCTCGGGCGGACTCTGGGAGGTGGGCCTCTTGGCCTAGTTGACGATCGAGCCGGCTCGGGCCTCCCGTAGTCTCCCGACCTTAGGGGTGGGAGCCGCTCTTGTCGCGTTTCGGCCACGGATTCGCCGGCCTTCTTGCCGAAGTGGTGGGAGGGCCGTTAGCCGTGGCAAGCAACGATGGTCTTGATCTTATCAAGTATAGGGGTCACGTTGGCCGGAGCCGTCTCCATGACGGTATCCAAGAGCGTGAGTGCGGCGACACATTCTCGCCGTGGTGTCCGGAAGACATTGGTGTTGCGAACTCGTGTTTGGAGGATGGCCTCCCCGGCGATCGTCCACCGCACGCATCCTCGCTTCCTTTTTCGGCCTCATCTTTGCGTTGTTTGTCTTCTTCTTGCCTTGCGCTCAAGCTCTACTCCGCTCGCTCCTCTTCGGCAAGCCTTCCGCCATGGCCGAGTCTGACTCATCCGGCCGCCATGAGGACGTCGAAGCACTTCGGCCTCGCACCATGAGGCAAGCCGAGTTGTCCGGCTTCGCAAGGGATGCCGTGAGATTGTCGGCCGGCGGAGCCGAGGTATCCGCTGAGCTCAAGATGAGCAGGAGCCAAAGGACGGAGGATGACAACACCTCCCTTGATCCCGGGAAATCCGGATCCGGATCGCTCCAGCCCGAGCCTGAGCTTGGGGATCAGCTCCTCCGAGTGGCTTCTCGCCAACTCGGGAGCAGCTGATCGTAGATCTTGGCGACGTTTGGTAACCCGAACGGCACCGGAGGTCTTCAGCCGAGTAGATTGCTTCCGCTCTGGGAGGCAAGAAGATTGGCGCAGATCTCGGCGGCATTTGGTAATCCGAATGGCGCCGAGTGAAGTCCGTCGTCGGAGAAGGTGGATCGCATCTTGGTCTTCAAGATGTTGTCGAAGATCTCGGCGTTGTTGGAGAGCCCAAACGGCGCCGAGTAGGTTTTTTCCTCCGACCGGTTCGAATCCGAGTCGAGGAGAAGTCGCCGAGTCTTGAAGGAGATCCCATCACGCTTGTCGGCGAGATTGTCGAAGAACTCTTGACGCGCGTCCCCTACCTCGGCGCGCCAACCGCCGAAACTTGGTTTCGGTAATATATTTTATGGGGTCGCAGCCAAGATCGCCAAGCACAATGGGTTAGAAGAAGAAGAAGATTTAGACAGTTCAGCCCTCTCGTGAGGTAATACCCTACTCCCGTTTCGTGGATTCGATCCGCCGAGTGTCTTTATTGATCTCGTGATCTAAAGCTCTCGCTTATGAAGTCGAATCTCGCATCTAGAATCCGATCAAGTCTAAGATATCATATCCTATCCCTCAAGGGACGCCCTTACCCCCTTATATAGTCTTGGGAGGAAGGGTTTACAAGTCGGAAACCCTATCTTACTCTAAGACGGTTTCTCAATCTTACCAAACCGTGACTATAGGCCGATTGCCTTATCTCTATCGGCAACCGTAACACCTAAGTCAAGTTCGGATTATAGCAAGCACAATCTATCCCTACCTCCGCCGGATAAGCTTGCCATGTAGATACCCGATTGCCACAATCTCCACATGTTTCAAGAATGATATATTTCTATAAGATTTATCTGAGTACTAGTCGATTCATTGTTAGCTTTCCAAAGACGGCTAGGCTGTCAATTCATATATTTATTATCCTTCAC